>JASPKZ010007254.1:0-600000 GCA_030220185.1 Diploptera punctata
AAAATTTATATCTTATAAAACAGGGGTGTGTAAGGTAAACTATTGGCGTGGTATAAGTTATTTCAATTTAAATTAATCTTATAAAACAGGAGTGTTGTTAAATGTAAACTGATTGACGTGTGTATAGTTATTCAATTTTAAAATTATATTTTATAAACAGGCGTCTGCAAATGTAAACTGAAGACGTTTGTATAAGTATTTCAATTTTAAAATTTATATCTTATAAAACGGCGTGTATAAAAGTTTACTGAAGCGTGTGTATAAGTTTTTTCATTTTTAAAATTTTAATCTATAAAACAGGCTGTATAAAATTTTACTGAATGACGTGTGTATAAGTATTTTAATTTTAAAATTTATATCTTATAAAACAGGGGGGTGTAAATATACACTGAGGACGTTTCTATAGTTATTTAATTTCAAATTTATATCTTATAAACAGGGTGTGTAAAGTAACTGAATGACGTATGTATAAGTTATTTCAATTTTAAATTTATATCTTTATAAAACAGGCATGTGTAAATGTAAAGCTGAATGACGTGGGTATACGTTATTTCATTAAAATTATATCTTATTAAACAGGCGTTGTAAATTTTACTGAATTGACGGTGTATAAGTTATTTCATTTTAAATTATATCTTATAAAACAGGCGCGTTGTAAATATAAACTGAATGACGTGTGTATAAGTTATTTACATTTAAAATTTATATCTTATAAAACAGGGTTGTGTTAAATATAAACTGAATTGGCGTGTATATAAGTTATTTCAATTTTAAAATTTATATCATATAAAACAGGCGTGTGTAAAATGTAAACTGATGACGTGTGTATAAGTTATTTCAATTTTAAATTTATATCTTATAAAAAACAGGCGTGTGGTAAATGTAAACTAAATGACGTGTGTATAAGTTATTTCAATTTTCAAAATTATATCGTATAAAAAACAGGCGTGTGTAAATGTAAACTCAATGACGTGTATATAATTTATATCAATTTTAAATTTATTATATCTTTATAAAACAGGCGTGTTAAATGTAAACTGAATGACGTTTGTAATAAGTTATTTCAATTGTAAAATGATATCTTATAAAAACAGGCGTGGTAAATGTAAACTGAATGACGTTTATATACGTTATTTCAAATTTTACAATTTTATCTTATAAAACAGGCGTGTGTAAATGTAAACTCGAATGACGTGTGTATAAGTTATTTCAATTTTAAAATTTATATCTTATAAAACAAGGCGTGTATAAATGAAACTGAATGACGTTTGTATAAGTTATTTCAATTTTAAATTATATCTTATAAAACAGGCGTGTGTAAATGTAAACTGAATGGACGTGTGTATAAGTTATTTCCAATTTTAAAATTTATATCTTATACAATAGGCGTGTGTAAATGTAAACTGAATGACGTGTGTATAAGTTATTTCAATTATAAAATTTATATCTTATAAAACAGGCGTGTATAAATGTAAACTGAATGACGTTTGTATAAGTTATTTCAATTAAAAATTTATATCTTATAAACAGGCGTGTGTAAATGTAAACTGAATGACGTTGATCATAAGTTATTTCAATTTTTAAAATTTATATCTTATAAAACAGGCGTGTGTAAATGTAAACTGAATGACGTGGTGTATAAGTTATTTAATTTTAAAATTTATATCTTATAAAACAGGCTGTGTGTAAATGTAAACTGAATGGCGTGTGTATAAGTTATTTCATCTTTAAGATTTATATCTTAATAAAACAGGCGTGTGGTTAAATGTAAAACTGAATGACGTGTGTATAAGTTATTTCAATTTTAAAATTATATCTTATAAAACTGGGTGTGTGTAAATGTAAACTGAATGGCGTGTGTATAATTTATTTCAATTTTAAGATTTATATCTTATAAAACAGGCGTGTGTAAATGTAAACTGAATGGCGTTGTATAAGTTATTTCAATTTTACAATTATAATCTTATAAACAGGCGTGTATAAAAGTAAACTGAATGACGTGTGTATAGTTATTTCAATTTTAAAATTTATATCTTATAAAAACAGGCGTGTATAAATGTTATTTGAAGGGACGTGTGTATAAGTTATTTCAATTTTAACAATTTATATCTTATTAAAACAGGCGCGTGTAAATATAAACTGAATGACGTGTGTATAAGTTATTTACATTTTAAAATTTATATCTTATACAACAGGCGTGTGTAAATGTAAACTGAGTGACGTGTGTATAAGTTATTTCAATTTTAAAATTTATATCTTATAAAAACAGGCGTGTATAAATGTAAAACTGAATGACGTGTGTATAAGTTATTTCAATTTAAAAATTTATATCTTATAAAAACAGGCGTGTGTAAATATAAACTGAATAGCGGTGTATAAGTTATTTCAATTTTAAAATTTATATCTTATAAAACAGGCGTGTGTAAATGTAAACTGAATGACGTGTGAATAAGTTATTTCAATTTTAAAATTTATATCTTATAAAACAGGCGTGTATAAAAGTAAACTGAATGACGTGTGTATAAGTTATTTCAATTTTAAAATTTATATCTTATAAAACAGGCGTGTATAAAAGTTTACTGAATGACGTGTGTATAAGTTATTTCAATTTTAAAATTATATCTTATAAAACAGGCGCGTGTAAATATAAACTGAATGACGTGTGTATAAGTTATTTACATTTTAAAATTTATATCTTATGAAACAGGGTGTGTAAATAAAAACTGAATGGCGTGTGTATAAGTTATTTCAATTTTAAACTTATATATATCTTATAAAACAGGCGTGTGTAAATGTAAACTGAATGACGTGTGTAAAAGTTATTTCAATTTTAAATTTATATCTTATAAAACAGGCGTGTGTAAATGTAAACTGAATGACGTTTATATAAGTTATTTCAATTTTATAATTTATATCTTATAAAACAGGCGTGTGTAAATGTAAACTGAATGGCGTGTGTATAAGTTATTTCATTTTTAAAATTTATATCTTATAAAACAGGCGTGCGTAAATGTAAACTGATTGACGTGTGTATAAGTTATTTCAATTTTAAAATTTATATCTTATAAAACAGGCGTGTGTAAATATAAACTGAATGACGTGTGTATAAGTTATTTCAATTTTAAAATTTATATCTAATAAAACAGGCGTGTGTAAATGTAAACTGAATGGCGTGTGTATAAGTTATTTCAATTTTAAAATTTATATCTTATAAAACAGGCGTGTGTAAATGTAAACTGAATGGCGTGTGTATAAGTTATTTCAATTTTAAAACTTATACCTTATAAAACAGGCGTGTGTAAATGTAAACTGAATGACGTTTGTATAAGTTATTTCAATTTTAAAATGTATATCTTATAAAACAGGCGTGTGTAAATCTAATCTGAATGACGTGTGTATAAATTATTTCATTTTAAAATTTATATCTTATAAAACAGGC
The DNA here is from genome assembly GCA_030220185.1 of Diploptera punctata. Lineage (NCBI taxonomy): Eukaryota > Metazoa > Arthropoda > Insecta > Blattodea > Blaberidae > Diploptera > Diploptera punctata. The sequence continues at coordinate 3,440 of JASPKZ010007254.1, forward strand.
GTTTATAAATGTAAACTGAATGACGTATGTATAAGTTATTTCAATTTTAAAATTTATATCTTTAAAACAGGTGTGTGTAAATGTAAACTGAATGGCGTGTGTATAAGTTATTACAATTTTAAAATTTATATCTTATAAAACAGGCGTGTGTAAATGTAAACTGAATAGCGTGTGTATAAGTTATTTCAATTTTAAAATTTATATCTTATAAAACAGGCGTGTGTAAATGTAAACTGAATGGCGTGTGTATAAGTTATTTGAATTTTAAAATTTATATCTTATAAAACAGGCGTGTGTAAATGTAAACTGATTGGCGTGTGTATAAGTTATTTCAATTTTAAAATTTATATCTTATAAAACAGGCGTGTGTAAATATAAACTGAATGACGTGTGTATAAGTTATTTCAATTTTGAAGTTTATATCTTATAAAACAGGCGTGTGTAAATGTAAACTGAATGACATTTGTGTAAGTTATTTCAATTTTAAAATTATATCTTATAAAACAGGCGTGTGTAAATGTAAACTGATGACGTTTGTATAAGTTATTTCAATTTTAAAATTTATATCTTATAAAACAGGCGTGTATAAAAGTAAACTGAATGACGTGTGTATAAGTTATTTCAATTTTAAAATTTATATCTTATAAAAGAGGCGTGTATAAAAGTAAACTGAATGACGTGTGTATAAGTTATTTCAATTTTAAAATTTATATCTTATAAAACAGGCGCGTGTAAATGTAAACTGAATGACGTGTGTATAAGTTATTTAAATTTTAAAATTTATATCATATAAAACAGGCGTGTGTAAATGTAAACTCAATGAGGTGTGTATAAGTTATTTCAATTTTAAAATTTATGTCTTATAAAACAGGCGTGTGTAAATGTAAACTGAATGACGTGTGTATAAGTTATTTCAATTTTAAAATTTATATCTTATAAAACAGGCATGTATAAATGTAAACTGAATGACGTTTGTATAAGTTATTTCAATTTAAAAATGTATATCTTATAAAACAGGCATGTGTAAATGTAAACTGAATGACGTGTGTATAAGTTATTTCAATTTTAAAATTTATATCTTATAAAACAGGCGTGTATAAAAGTTTACTGAATGACGTGTGTACACGTTATTTCGATTTTAAAATTTATATCTTATAAAACAGGCGCGAGTAAATATAAACTGAATGACGTGTGTATAAGTTATTTACATTTTAAAATTTATATCTTATAAAACAGGCGTGTGTAAATATAAACTGAATGGCGTGTGTATAAGTTATTTCAATTTTAAAATTTATATCATATAAAACATGCGTGTGTAAATGTAAACTCAATGACGTGTGTATAAGTTATTTCAATTTTAAAATTTATATCTTATAAAACAGGCGTGAGTAAATGTAAACTGAATGACGTGTGTATAAGTTATTTCAATTTTAAAATTTATATCTTATAAAACAGGCGTGTGTAAATGTAAACTCAATGACGTGTGTATAAGTTATTTCAATTTTAAAATTATTATATCTTATAAAACAGGCGTGTGTAAATGTAAACTGAATGACGTGTGTATAAGTTATTTCAATTTTAAATTTATATCTTATAAAACAGGCGTGTGTAAATGTAAACTGAATGAGGTTTATATAAGTTATTTCAATTTTACAATTTATATCTTATAAAACAGGCGTGTGTAAATGTAAACTGAATGACGTGTGTATAAGTTATTTCAATTTTAAAATTTATATCTTATAAAACAGGCGTGTATAAATGTAAACTGAATGACGTTTGTATAAGTTATTTCAATTTTAAAATTTATATCTTATAAAACAGGCGTGTGTAAATGTAAACTGAATGACGTGTGTATAAGTTATTTCAATTTTAAAATTTATATCTTATAAAACAGGCGTGTGTAAATGTAAACTGAATGACGTGTGTATACGTTATTTCAATTATAAAATTTATATCTTATAAAACAGGCGTGTATAAATGTAAACTGAATGACGTTTGTATAAGTTATTTCAATTTAAAAATTTATATCTTATAAAACAGGTGTGTGTAAATGTAAACTGAATGGCGTGTGTATAAGTTATTTCAATTTTAATATTTATATCTTATAAAACAGGCGTGTGTAAATGTAAACTGAATGGCGTTTGTAATGATAATAATAATAATAATATAATAATAATAATACTTTATTTATTCTGGCAGAGTTAAGGCCATAAGGCCCTCTCTTCCACTCAACCAGCACAAATACAAATAAATATTCGACAAATATAGATATACACTGTACTAATTATAAACAGTTAAAGATACAATAAATGTAGCAATGTTAATGTCATGTACAAACAACATTTCATAGGGTAATAACAATAATAATACGATAATAATAATAATAATAATAATAATAATAATAATATAATAATAATAATAATAATAATAATAATAATAATAATAAAAAAATATAATAAAATAATAATATATAATTAAATAGGATACATTATACGGGAATTGTATAAGTTATTTCAATTTTAAAATTTATATCTTATAAAACAGGCGTGTATAAAAGTAAACTGAATTACGTGTGTATAAGTTATTTCAATTTTAAAATTTATATCTTATAAAACAGGCGTGTATAAAAGTTTACTGAATGACGTGTGTATAAGTTATTTCAATTTTAAAATTTATATCTTATAAAACAGGCGCGTGCAAATATAAACTGAATGACGTGTGTATAAGTTATTTATATTTTAAAATTTATATCTTATAAAACAGGCGTGTGTAAATGTAAACTGAATGACGTGTGTATAAGTTATTTCAATTTTAAAATTTATATCTTATAAAACAGGCGTGTGTAAATGTAAACTGAATGACGTTTGTGCAAGTTATTTCAATTTTAAAATTTATATCTTATAAAACAGGGGTGTGTAAATGTAAACTGATTGGCGTGTGTATAAGTTATTTCAATTTTAAAATTTATATCTTATAAAACAGGCGTGTGTAAATGTAAACTGATTGACGTGTGTATAAGTTATTTCAATTTTAAAATTTATTATGTTAAAACAGGTTCAATCAACTGAGACGTGTATAAGTTATTTATATTTAAAATTTATATCTTATAAAACAGGCGTGTGTAAAGTAAACTGAATGACGTGTGTATAAGTTATTTCAATTTTAAAATTTATATCTTATAAAAACGGGTGTGTAAATGTAAACTGAATTGGCGTGTGTATAAGTTATTTCAATTTTAAAATTTATATTTTATAAAACAGGCGTGTATAAAAGTAAACTGAATGACGTGTGTATAATTATTTCAATTTTAAAATTTATATCTTATAAAACAGGCGTGTTAAATGTAAACTGAATGACGTGTGTATAAGTTAGTTTCAATTTTAAATTTATATCTTATAAAACAGGCGCGTGTAAATTAAAATGAATGACGTGTCTATAAGTTATTTACATTTTAAAATTTATATCTTATAAAACAGGCGTGTGTAAATGTAAACTGAATGACGTATGTATAATTTATTTCAATTTTAAAATTTATATCTTATAAAACAGGCATGTGTAAATGTAAACTGAATGACGTGTGTATAAGTTATTTCAATTTTAAAATTTATATCTTATAAAACAGGCGTGTATAAAAGTTTACTGAATGACGTGTGTATAAGTTATTTCAATTTTAAAATTTATATCTTATAAAACAGGCGCGTGTAAATATAAACTGAATGACGTGTGTATAAGTTATTTCAATTTTAAAATTTATTCTTATAAAACAGGCGTGTGAAAATATAAACTGAATGGCGTGTGTATAAGTTATTTCAATTTTAAAATTTATATCATATAAAACAGGCGTGTGTTAAAATGTAAACTCAATGACGTGTGTATAAGTTATTTCAATTTTAAAATTTATATCTTATAAAACAGGCGTGTGTAAATGTAAACTGAATGGCGTGTGTATAAGTTATTTGAATTTTAAAATTTATATCTTATAAAACAGGCGTGTGTAAATGTAAACTGAATGGCGTGTGTATAAGTTATTTCAATTTTAAAATTTATATCTTATAAAACAGGCGTGTGTAAATATAAACTGAATGACGTGTGTATAAGTTATTTCAATTTTGAAGTTTATATCTTATAAAACAGGCGTGTGTAAATGTAAACTGAATGACGTTTGTGAAGTTATTTCAATTTTAAAATTTATATCTTATAAAACGGCGTGTGTAAATGTAAACTGATGACGTTTGTATAAGTTATTTCAATTTTAAAATTTATATCTTATAAAACAGGCGTGTATAAAAGTAAACTGAATGACGTGTGTATAAGTTATTTCAATTTTAAAATTTATATCTTATAAAAGAGGCGTGTATAAAAGTAAACTGAATGACGTGTGTATAAGTTATTTCAATTTTAAAATTTATATCTTATAAAACAGGCGTGTATAAATGTAAACTGAATGACGTGTTGTATAAGTTATTTCAATTTAAAATTGTATATCTTATGAAAACAGGCGTGTGTAAATGTAAACTGAATGACGTGTGTATAAGTTATTTCAATTTTAAAATTTATATCTTATAAAACAGGCGTGTGTAAATGTAAACTGAATGACGTGTGTGTACACGTTATTTCAATTTTAAATTTATATCTTATAAAACAGGCGTGTAAAATGTAAACTGAATGACGTGTGTATAAGTTATTTAAATTTTAAAATTTATATCATATAAAACAGGAGTGTGTAAATGTAAACTCAATGAGGTGTGTATAAGTTATTTCAATTTTAAAATTTATATCTTATAAAACAGGCGTGTGTAAATGTAAACTGAATGACGTGTGTATAAGTTATTTCAATTTTAAAATTTATATCTTATAAAACAGGCATGTATAAATGTAAACTGAATGACGTGTGTATAAGTTATTTACATTATTAAAATTTATATCTTATAAAACAGGCGTCTGTAAATATAAACTGAATGGCGTGTGTATAAGTTATTTCAATTTTAAAATTTATATCATATAAAACAGGCGTGTGTTAAAATGTAAACTCAATGACGTGTGTATAAGTTATTTCAATTTTAAAATTTATATCTTATAAAACAGGCGTGTGTAAATGTAAACTGAATGGCGTGTGTATAAGTTATTTGAATTTTAAAATTTATATCTTATAAAACAGGCGTGTGTAAATGTAAACTGATTGGCGTGTGTATAAGTTATTTCAATTTTAAAATTTATATCTTATAAAACAGGCGTGTGTAAATATAACTGAATGACGTGTGTATAAGTTATTTCAATTTTGAAGTTTATATCTTATAAAACAGGCGTGTGTAAATGTAAACTGAATGACATTTGTGTAAGTTATTTCAATTTTAAAATTATATCTTATAAAACAGGCGTGTGTAAATGTAAATGAATGACGTTTGTATAAGTTATTTCAATTTTAAAATTATATCTTATAAAACAGGCGTGTATAAAAGTAAACTGAATGACGTGTGTATAAGTTATTTCAATTTTAAAATTTATATCTTATAAAAGAGGCGTGTATAAAAGTAAACTGAATGACGTGTGTATAAGTTATTTCAATTTTAAAATTTATATCTTATAAAACAGGCGCGTGTAAATGTAAACTGAATGACGTGTGTATAAGTTATTTAAATTTTAAAATTTATATCATATAAAACAGGAGTGTGTAAATGTAAACTCAATGAGGTTAGTATAAGTTATTTCAATTTTAAAATTTATGTCTTATAAAACAGGCGTGTGTAAATGTAAACTGAATGACGTGTGTATAAGTTATTTCAATTTTAAAATTTATATCTTATAAAACAGGCATGTGTAAATGTAAACTGAATGACGTTTGTATAAGTTATTTCAATTTAAAAATGTATATCTTATAAAACAGGCATGTGTAAATGTAAACTGAATGACGTGGGTATAAGTTATTTCAATTTTAAAATTTATATCTTATAAAACAGGCGTGTATAAAAAGTTTACTGAATGACGTGTGTACAACGTTATTTCGATTTTAAAAATTTATATCTTATAAAACAGGCGCGTGTAAATATAAACTGAATGACGTGTGTGATAAGTTTATTTACATTTTAAAGTTTATATCTTATAAAACAGGCGTGTGTAAATATAAACTGAATGGCGTGTGTATAAAGTTATTTCAATTTTAAAATTTATAATCATATAAAACAGGCGTGTGTAAATGTAAACTCAATGACGTGTGTATAAGTTATTTCAATTTTAAAATTTATATCTTATAAAGCAGGCGTGTGTAAATGTAAACTGAATGACGTGTGTATAAGTTATTTCAATTTTAAAATTTATATCTTATAAAACAGGCGTGTGTAAATGTAAACTGCAATGACGTGTGTATAAGTGATTTCAATTTTAAAATTATTATATCTTATAAAACAGGCTGTGTGTAAATGTAAACTGAATGACGTGTGTATAAGTTATTTCAATTTTAAATTTATTATCTTATAAAACAGGCGTGTGTAAATGTAAACTGAATGAGGTTTATATAAGTTATTTCAAATTTACAATTTATATCTTATAAAACAGGCGTGTGTAAATGTAAATTGAATGACGGGTGTATAAGTTATTTCAATTTTAAAATTTATATCTTATAAAACAGGCGTGTATAAATGTAAACTGAATGGACGTTTGTATAAGTTTATTTCAATTTTAAAATTTATATCTTATAAAACAGGCGTGTGTAAATGTAAACTGAATGACGTGTGTATAAGTTATTTCAATTTTAAAATTTATATCTTATAAAACAGGCGTGTGTAAATGTAAACTGAATGACGTGTGTATAAGTTATTTCAATTATAAAATTTATATCTTATAAAACAGGCGTGTATAAATGTAAACTGAATGACGTTTGTATAAGTTATTTCAATTTAAAAATTTATATCTTATAAAACAGGTGTGTGTAAATGTAAACTGAATGGCGTGTGTATAAGTTATTTCTATTTTAAGATTTATATCTTATAAAACAGGCGTGTGTAAATGTAAACTGAATGGCGTTTGTAATGATAATAATAATAATATAATAATAATAATACTTTATTTATTCTGGCAGAGTTAAGGCCATAAGGCCCTCCCTTCCACTCAACCAGCACAAATACAAATAAATATTCGACAAATATAGATATACACTGTACTAATTATAAACAGTTAAAGATACAATAAATGTAGCAATGTTAATGTCATGTACAAACAACATTTCATAGGGTAATAACAATAATAATACGATAATAATAATAATAATAATAATAAATATAGTAATAATAATAATAATAATAATAATAATAATAATAATAATAATAATAATAATAATAATAATATAAATATGATACATTATACGGGAATTGTATAAGTTATTTCAATTTTAAAATTTATATCTTATAAAACAGGCGTGTATAAAAGTAAACTGAATGACGTGTGTATAAGTTATTTCAATTTTAAAATTTATATCTTACAAAACAGGCGTGTATAAAAGTTTACTGAATGACGTGTGTATAAGTTATTTCAATTTTAAAATTTATATCTTATAAAACAGGCGCGTGCAAATATAAACTGAATGACGTGTGTATAAGTTATTTATATTTTAAAATTTATATCTTATAAAACAGGCGTGTGTAAATGTAAACTGAATGACGTGTGTATAAGTTATTTCAATTTTAAAATTTATATCTTATAAAACAGGCGTGTGTAAATGTAAACTGAATGACGTTTGTGCAAGTTATTTCAATTTTAAAATTTATATCTTATAAAACAGGGGTATGTAAATGTAAACTGATTGGCGTGTGTATAAGTTATTTCAATTTTAAAATTTATATCTTATAAAACAGGCGTGTGTAAATGTAAACTGATTGACGTGTGTATAAGTTATTTCAATTTTAAAATTTATATCTTATAAAACAGGCGTCTGCAAATGTAAACTGAATGACGTTTGTATAAGTTATTTCAATTTTAAAATTTATATCTTATAAAACAGGCGTGTATAAAAGTAAACTGAATGACGTGTGTATAAGTTATTTCAATTTTAAAATTTATATCTTATAAAACAGGCGTGTATAAAAGTTTACAGTATGACGTGTGTATAAGTTATTTCAATTTTAAAATTTATCTCTATATAAAACAGGCGCGTGGTAAATATTCAACTGAATGACGGCTGTCTATAAGTTCTTTACATTTCAAAATTTATATCTTATTTAAAACAGGCGGTGTAAATGTAAACTGAATGACGTATGTATAAGTTATTTCAATTTTAAAATTTATATCTTATAAAACAGGCATGTGTAAATGTAAACTGAATGACGTGTGTATAAGTTATTTCAATTTTAAAATTTATATCTTATAAAACAGGCGTGTATAAAAGTTTACTGAATGACGTGTGTATAAGTTATTTCAATTTTAAAATTTATATCTTATAAAACAGGCGCGTGTAAATATAAACTGAATGACGTGTGTATAAGTTATTTACATTTTAAAATTTATATCTTATAAAACAGGCGTGTGTAAATATAAACTGAATGGCGTGTATATAAGTTATTTCAATTTTAAATTTATTATATCTTATAAAACAGGCGTGTGTAAATGTAAACTGAATGACGTTTGTATAAGTTATTTCAATTGTAAATTTATATCTTATAAAACATGCGTGTGTAAATGTAAACTGAATGACGTTTATATAAGTTATTTCAATTTTACAATTTATATCTTATAAAACAGGCGTGTGTAAATGTAAACTGAATGACGTGTGTATAAGTTATTTCAATTTTAAAATTTATATCTTATAAAACAGGCGTGTGTAAATGTAAACTGAATGACGTGTGTATAAGTTATTTCAAATTTAAAATTTATATCTTATAAAACAGGCGTGTGTAAATGTAAAGTGAATGACGTTTGTGCAAGTTATTTCAATTTTAAATTTACATCTTATAAAACAGGCGTGTGTAAATGTAAACTGAATGACGTTTGTATAAGTTATTTCAATTATTAAAATTTATATCTTATAAAACAGGCGTGTATAAAAGTAAACTGAATGACGTGTGTATACGTTATTTCAATTTTAAAATTTATATCTTATAAAACAGGCGTGTATAAAAGTTTACTGAATGACGTGTGTATAAGTTATTTCAATTTTAAAATTTATATCTTATAAAACAGGCGCGTGTAAATATAAACTGAATGACGTGTGTATAAGTTATTTACATTTTAAAATTTATATCTTATGAAACAGGCGTGTGTAAATATAAACTGAATGGCGTGTGTATAAGTTATTTCAATTTTAAAATTATTATATCTTATAAAACAGGCGTGTGTAAATGTAAACTGAATGACGTGTGTAAAAGTTATTTCAATTTTAAAATTTATATCTTATAAAACAGGCGTGTGTAAATGTAAACTGAATGACGTTTATATAAGTTATTTCAATTTTACAATTTACATCTTATAAAACAGGCGTGTGTAAATGTAAACTGAATGGCGTGTGTATAAGTTATTTCAATTTTAAAATTTACATCTTATAAAACAGGCGTGCGTAAATGTAAACTGATTGACGTGTGTATAAGTTATTTCAATTTTAAAATTTATATCTTATAAAACAGGCGTGTGTAAATATAAACTGAATGGCGTGTGTATAAGTTATTTCAATTTTAAAATTTATATCTTATAAAACAGGCGTGTGTAAATGTAAACTGAATGACGTGTGTATAAGTTATTTCAATTTTAAAATTTATATCTTATAAAACATGCGTGTGTAAATGTAAACTGAATGACGTGTGTATAAGTTATTCCAATTTTTTAATATTTATATCTTATAAAAGAGGCGTGTGTAAATGTAAACTGATTGACGTGTGTATAATTTATGCCAATTTTAAAAATTATATCTTATAAAACAGGCGTGTGTAAATGTAAACAGAATGACGTGTGTATAAGGTATTTCAATTTTAAAATTTATATCTTATAAAACAGGCGTGTGTAAATGTAAACTGAATGACGTGTGTATAAGTTATTTCAATTTTAAAATTTATATCTTATAAAACAGGCGTGTGTAAATGTAAACTGAATGGCGTGTGTATAAGTTATTTCAATTTTAAAATTTATATCTTATAAAACAGGCGTGTATAAATGTAAACTGAATGGCGTGTGTATAAATTATTTCAATTTTAAAATTTATATCTCTATAAAACAGGGGTGTGTAAATGTAAACTGATTGGCGTGTGTATAAGTTATTTCAATTTTAAAATTTATATCTTATAAAACAGGCGTGTGTAAATGTAAACTTATTGACGTGTGTATAAGTTATTTCAATTTTAAAATTTATATCTTATAAAACAGGAGTGTGTAAATGTAAACTGAATGACGTGTGTATAAGTTATTTCAATTTTAAAATTTATATCTTATAAAACAGGCGTGTGTAAATGTAAACTGACTGACGTTTGTGCAAGTTATTTCAATTTTAAAGTTTATATCTTATAAAACAGGCGTGTGTAAATGTAAACTGAATGACGTTTGTATAAGTTATTTCAATTTTAAAATTTATATCTTATAAAACAGGCGTGTATAAAAGTAAACTGAATGACGTGTGTATAAGTTATTTCAATTTTAAAATTTATATCTTATAAAACAGGCGTGTATAAAAGTTTATACTGAATGACGTGTGGTATAAGTTATTTCAATATTAAAATTTATATCTTATAAAACAGGCGCGTGGTAAATATAAACTGAATGGCGTGTCTATAAGTTATTTCACATTTTAAAATTTATATTTTATAAAACAGGCGTGTGTAAATGTAAACTGAATGACGTGTGTATAAGTTATTTCAATTTTAAAATTTATATCTTATAAAACAAGCGTGTGTAAATGTAAACTGAATGACGTGTGTATAAGTTATTTCAAAATTTAAAATTTATATCTTATAAAACAGGCGTGTGTAAATGTAAAGTAAATGACGTTTGTGCAAGTTATTTCAATTTTAAAATTTATATCTTATAAAACAGGCGTGTGTAAATGTAAACTGAATGACGTGTGTATAAGTTATTTCAATTTTAAAATTTATATCTTATAAAACAGGCGTGTATAAAAGTAAAACGAATGACGTGTGTGTATACGTTGTTTCAATTTTAAAATTTATATCTTATAAAACAGGCGTGTATAAAAGTTTACTGAATGACGTGTGTATAAGTTATTTCAATTTTAAAATTTATATCTTATAAAACAGGCGCGTGTAAATATAAACTGAATGACGTGTGTATAAGTTATTTACATTTTAAAATTTATATCTTATGAAACAGGCGTGTGTAAATATAAACTGAATGGCGTGTGTATAAGTTATTTCAATTTTAAAATTATTATATCTTATAAAACAGGCGTGTGTAAATGTAAACTGAATGACGTGTGTAAAAGTTATTTCAATTTTAAATTTATATCTTATAAAACAGGCGTGTGTAAATGTAAACTGAATGACGTGTATATAAGTTATTTCAATTTTACAATTTATATCTTATAAAACAGGCGTGTGTAAATGTAAACTGAATGGCGTGTGTAATGATAATAAAATAATAATATAATAATAATAATACTTTATTTATTCTGGCAGAGTTAAGGCCATAAGGCCCTCTCTTCCACTCAACCAGCACAAATACAAATAAATATTCGACAAATATAGATATACACTGTACTAATTATAAACAGTTAAAGATACAATAAATGTAGCAATGTTAATGTCATGTACAAACAACATTTCATAGGGTAATAACAATAATAATACGATAATAATAATAATAATAATAATAATAATAATAATAATAATAATAATAATAATAATAATAATATAAATATGATACATTATACGCGAATTGTATAAGTTATTTCAATTTTAAAATTTATATCTTATAAAACAGGCGTGTATAAAAGTAAACTGAATGACGTGTGTATAAGTTATTTCAATTTTAAAATTTATATCTTATAAAACAGGCGCGTGTAAATATAAACTGAATGACGTGTGTATAAGTTATTTACATTTTAAAATTTATATCTTATAAAACAGGCGTGTGTAAATGTAAACTGAATGACGTGTGTATAAGTTATTTCAATTTTAAAATTTATATCTTATAAAACAGGCGTGTATAAATGTAAACTGAATGACGTGTGTATAAGTTATTTCAATTTTAAAATTTATATCTTATAAAACAGGCGTGTGTAAATATAAACTGAATAGCGTGTGTATAAGTTATTTCATTTTAAAATTTATATCTTATAAAACAGGCGTGTGTAAATGTAAACTGAATGACGTGTGTATAAGTTATTTCAATTTTAAAATTTATATCTTATAAAACAGGCGTGTATAAAAGTTTACTCAATGACGTGTGTATAAGTTATTTCAATTTTAAAATTTATAAATTGCCTAATCCCTGGAGTGATGATGATGATATCTTATAAAACAGGCGTGTGTAAATATAAACTGAATGACGTGTGTATAAGTTATTTACATTTTAAAATTTATATCTTATAAAACAGGCGTGTGTAAATGTAAACTGAATGGCGTGTGTATAAGTTATTTCAATTTTAAAATTTATATCTTATAAAACAGGCGTGTGTAAATGTAAACTGAATGACGTTTGTATAAGTTATTTCAATTTTAAAATTTATATCTTATAAAACAGGCGTGGTGTAAATGTAAACTGAATGACGTGTGTATAAGTTATTTCAATTTTAAAATTTATATCTTATAAAACAGGCGTTTATAAATGTAAACTGAATGACGTTTGTATAAGTTATTTCAATTTTAAAATTTATATCTTATAAAACAGGTGTGTGTAAATGTAAACTGAATGACGTGTGTATAAGTTATTTCAATTTTAAGATTTATATCTTATAAAACAGGCGTTTGTAAATGTAAACTGAATAGCGTGTGTATAAGTTATTTCAATTTTAAAATTTATATCTTATAAAACAGGCGTGTGTAAATGTAAACTGAATGGCGTGTGTATAAGTTATTTCAATTTTAAAATTTATATCTTATAAAACAGGCGTGTGTAAATGTAAACTGATTGACGTGTGTATAAGTTATTTCAATTTTAAAATTTATATCTTATAAAACAGGCGTGTGTAAATATAAACTGAATGACGTGTATATAAGTTATTTCAATTTTAAAATTTATATCTTCTAAAAACAGGCGTGTGTAAATGTAAACTGAATGAAGTTTGTGTAAGTTATTTCAATTTTAAAATTTATATCTTATAAAACAGGCGTGTGTAAATGTAAACTGAATGACGTTTGTATAAGTTATTTCAATTTTAAAATTTATATCTTATAAAACAGGCGTGTATAAAAGTAAACTGAATGACGTGTGTATAAGTTATTTACAATTTTAAAATTTATATCTTATAAAAAGAGGCGTGTATAAAAGTAAACTGAATGACGTGTGTATAAGTTATTTTCAATTTTAAAATTTATATCTTATAAAACAGGCGTGTGTTAAAATGAAAACAGAATGACATTTGTATAAGTTATTTCAATTTTACTATTTGTATCTTATAAAACAGACGTGTGTAAATGTAAACTGAATGACGTGTGTATAAGTTATTTCAGTTTTAAAATTATTATATCTTATAAAACAGGCGTCTGTAAATGTAAACTGAATGACGTGTGTATAAGTTATTTCAATTTTAAATTTATTATATCTTATAAAACAGGCGTGTGTAAATGTAAACTGAATGACGTGTGTATAAGTTATTCCAATTTTAAAATTTATATCTTATAAAAGAGGCGTGTGTAAATGTAAACTGATTGACGTGTGTATAATTTATGCCAATTTTAAAAATTATATCTTATTAAACAGGCGTGTGTAAATGTAAACTGAATGACGTGTGTATAAGTTATTTCAATTTTAAAATTTATATCTTATAAAACAGGCGTGTGTAAATGTAAACTGAATGACGTGTGTATAAGTTATTTCAATTTTAAAATTTATATCTTATAAAACAGGCGTGTGTAAATGTAAACTGAATGGCGTGTGTATAAGTTATTTCAATTTTAAAATTTATATCTTATAAAACAGGCGTGTGTAAATGTAAACTGAATGGCGTGTGTATAAGTTATTTCAATTTTAAAATTTATATCTTATAAAACAGGGGTGCGTAAATGTAAACTGATTGGCGTGTGTATAAGTTATTTCAATTTAGAAATTTATATCTTATAAAACACGGCGTGTGTAAATGTAAACTTATTGACGTGTGTATAAGTTATTTCAATTTTAAAATTTATATCTTATAAAAACAGGAGTGTGTAAATGTAAACTGAATGACGTGTGTATAAGTTATTTCAATTTTAAAATTTATATCTTATAAAACAGGCGTGTGTAAATGGAAACTGAATGACGTTTGTGCAAGTTATTTCAATTTTAAGATTTATATCTTATAAAACAGGCGTGTGTAAATGTAAACTGAATGACGTTTGTATAAGTTATTTCAATTTTAAAATTTATATCTTATAAAACAGGCGTGTATAAAAGTAAACTGAATGACGTGTGTATAAGTTATTTCAATTTTAAAATTTATATCTTATAAAACAGGCGTGTATAAAAGTTTATACTGAATGACGTGTGTATAAGTTATTTCAATATTAAAATTTATATCTTATAAAACAGGCGCGTGTAAATATAAACTGAATGGCGTGTCTATAAGTTATTTACATTTTAAAATTTATATTTTATAAAACAGGCGTGTGTAAATGTAAACTGAATGACGTGTGTATAAGTTATTTCAATTTTAAAATTTATATCTTATAAAACAGGCGTGTGTAAATGTAAACTGAATGACGTGTGTATAAGTTATTTCAAATTTAAAATTTATATCTTATAAAACAGGCGTGTGTAAATGTAAAGTGAATGACGTTTGTGCAAGTTATTTCAATTTTAAATTTACATCTTATAAAACAGGCGTGTGTAAATGTAAACTGAATGACGTTTGTATAAGTTATTTCAATTTTAAAATTTATATCTTATAAAACAGGCGTGTATAAAAGTAAACTGAATGACGTGTGTATACGTTATTTCAATTTTAAAATTTATATCTTATAAAACAGGCGTGTATAAAAGTTTACTGAATGACGTGTGTATAAGTTATTTCAATTTTAAAATTTATATCTTATAAAACAGGCGCGTGTAAATATAAACTGAATGACGTGTGTATAAGTTATTTACATTTTAAAATTTATATCTTATGAAACAGGCGTGTGTAAATATAAACTGAATGGCGTGTGTATAAGTTATTTCAATTTTAAAATTATTATATCTTATAAAACAGGCGTGTGTAAATGTAAACTGAATGACGTGTGTAAAAGTTATTTCAATTTTAAATTTATATCTTATAAAACAGGCGTGTGTAAATGTAAACTGAATGACGTTTATATAAGTTATTTCAATTTTACAATTTATATCTTATAAAACAGGCGTGTGTAAATGTAAACTGAATGGCGTGTGTATAAGTTATTTCAATTTTAAAATTTATATCTTATAAAACAGGCGTGCGTAAATGTAAACTGATTGACGTGTGTATAAGTTATTTCAATTTTAAAATTTATATCTTATAAAACAGGCGTGTGTAAATATAAACTGAATGACGTGTGTATAAGTTATTTCAATTTTAAAATTTATATCTTATAAAACAGGCGTGTGTAAATGTAAACTGAATGACGTGTGTATAAGTTATTTCAATTTTAAAATTTATATCTTATAAAACAGGCGTGTGTAAATGTAAACTGAATGACGTGTGTATAAGTTATTCCAATTTTTAATATTTATATCTTATAAAAAGAGGCGTGTG
The DNA here is from genome assembly GCA_030220185.1 of Diploptera punctata. Lineage (NCBI taxonomy): Eukaryota > Metazoa > Arthropoda > Insecta > Blattodea > Blaberidae > Diploptera > Diploptera punctata. The sequence goes on from JASPKZ010007254.1 coordinate 19,272, forward strand.
TAAATGTAAACTGATTGACGTGTGTACAATTTATGCCAATTTTAAAAATTATATCTTATAAAACAGCGCGTTGTGTAAATGTAAACAGAATGACGTGTGTATAAGGTATTTCAATTTTAAAATTTATATCTTATAAAACAGGCGTGTTGTAAATGTAAACTGAATGACGTGTGTATAAGTTATTTCAATTTTAAAATTTATATCTTATAAACAGGCGTGTGTAAATGTAAACTGAATGGCGTGTGTATAAGTTATTTCAATTTTAAAATTTATATCTTATAAAACAGGCGTGTATAAATGTAAACTGAATGGCGTGTGTATAAATTATTTCAATTTTAAAATTTATATCTTATAAAACAGGGGTGTGTAAATGTAAACTGATTGGCGTGTGTATAAGTTATTTCAATTTTAAAATTTATATCTTATAAAACAGGCGTGTGTAAATGTAAACTTATTGACGTGTGTATAAGTTATTTCAATTTTAAAATTTATATCTTATAAAACAGGAGTGTGTTAAATGTAAACTGAATGACGTGTTGTATAAGTTATTTCAATTTTAAAATTTATATCTTATAAAACAGGCGTGTGTAAATGTAAACTGACTGACGTTTGTGCAAGTTATTTCAATTTTAAGTTTATATCTTATAAAACAGGCGTGTGTAAATGTAAACTGAATGACGTTTGTATAAGTTATTTCAATTTTAAAATTTATATCTTATAAAACAGGCGTGTATAAAAGTAAACTGAATGACGTGTGTATAAGTTATTTCAATTTTAAAATTTATATCTTATAAAACAGGCGTGTATAAAAGTTTATACTGAATGACGTGTGTATAAGTTATTTCAATATTAAAATTTATATCTATATAAACCAGGCGCGTTGTAAATATAAACTGAATGGCGTGTCTATAAGTTATTTACATTTTAAAATTTATATTTTATAAAACAGGCGTGTGTAAATGTAAACTGAATGACGTGTGTATAAGTTATTTCAATTTTAAAATTTATATCTTATTAAAACAAGCGTGTGTAAATGTAAACTGAATGACGTGTGTATAAGTTATTTCAAATTTAAAATTTATATCTTATAAAACAGGCGTGTGTAAATGTAAAGTGAATGACGTTTGTGCAAGTTATTTCAATTTTAAATTTACATCTTATAAAACAGGCGTGTGTAAATGTAAACTGAATGACGTTTGTATAAGTTATTTCAATTTTAAAATTTATATCTTATAAAACAGGCGTGTATAAAAGTAAACTGAATGACGTGTGTATACGTTATTTCAATTTTAAAATTTATATCTTATAAAACAGCGCGTGTATAAAAGTTTACTGAATGACGTGTGTATAAGTTATTTCAATTTTAAAATTTATATCTTATAAAACAGGCGCGTGTAAATATAAACTGAATGACGTGTGTATAAGTTATTTACATTTTAAAATTTATATCTTATGAAACAGGCGTGTGTAAATATAAACTGAATGGCGTGTGTATAAGTTATTTCAATTTTAAAATTATTATATCTTATAAAACAGGCGTGTGTAAATGTAAACTGAATGACGTGTGTAAAAGTTATTTCAATTTTAAATTTATATCTTATAAAACAGGCGTGTGTAAATGTAAACTGAATGACGTTTATATAAGTTATTTCAATTTTACAATTATTACATCTTATAAAACAGGCGTGTGTAAATGTAAACTGAATGGCGTGTGTATAAGTTTATTTCAATTTTAAAATTTACATCTTATAAAACAGGCGTGCGTAAATGTAAACTGATTGACGTGTGTATAAGTTATTTCAATTTTAAAATTTATATCTTATAAAACAGGCGTGTGTAAATATAAACTGAATGGCGTGTGTATAAGTTATTTCAATTTTAAAATTTATATCTTATAAAACAGGCGTGTGTAAATGTAAACTGAATGACGTGTGTATAAGTTATTTCAATTTTAAAATTTATATCTTATGAAAACATGCGTGTGTAAATGTAAACTGAATGACGTGTGTATAAGTTATTCCCATTTTTTAATATTTATATCTTATAAAAGAGGCGTGTGTAAATGTAAACTGATTGACGTGTGTACAATTTATGCCAATTTTAAAAATTATATCTTATAAACACAGCGTGTGTAAATGTAAACAGAATGACGTGTGTATTAAGGTATTTCAATTTTAAAATTTATATCTTATAAAACAGTGCGTGTGTAAATGTAAACTGAATGGCGTGTGTATAAGTTATTTCAATTTTAAGATTTATATCTTATAAAACAGGCGTGTGTAAATGTAAACTGAATGGCGTTTGTAATGATAATAATAATAATATAATAATGATAATACTTTATTTATTCTGGCAGAGTTAAGGCCATAAGGCCCTCTCTTCCACTCAACCAGCACAAATACAAATAAATATTCGACAAATATAGATATACACTGTACTAATTATAAACAGTTAAAGATACAATAAATGTAGCAATGTTAATGTCATGTACAAACAACATTTCATAGGGTAATAACAATAATAATACGATAATAATAATAATAATAATAATAGTAATAATAATAATAATAATAATAATAATATAAATATGATACATTATACGGGAATTGTATAAGTTATTTCAATTTTAAAATTTATATCTTATAAAACAGGCGTGTATAAAAGTAAACTGAATGACGTGTGTATAAGTTATTTCAATTTTAAAATTTATATCTTATAAAACAGGCGTGTATAAAAGTTTACTGAATGACGTGTGTATAAGTTATTTCAATTTTAAAATTTATATCTTATAAAACAGGCGCGTGCAAATATAAACTGAATGACGTGTGTATAAGTTATTTATATTTTAAAATTTATATCTTATAAAACAGGCGTGTGTAAATGTAAACTGAATGACGTGTGTATAAGTTATTTCAATTTTAAAATTTATATCTTATAAAACAGGCGTGTGTAAATGTAAACTGAATGACGTTTGTGCAAGTTATTTCAATTTTAAAATTTATATCTTATAAAACAGGGGTGTGTAAATGTAAACTGATTGGCGTGTGTATAAGTAATTTCAATTTTAAAATTTATATCTTATAAAACAGGCGTGTGTAAATGTAAACTGATTGACGTGTGTATAAGTTATTTCAATTTTAAAATTTATATCTTATAAAACAGGCGTTTGCAAATGTAAACTGAATGACGTTTGTATAAGTTATTTCAATTTTAAAATTTATATCTTATAAAACAGGCGTGTATAAAAGTAAACTGAATGACGTGTGTATAAGTTATTTCAATTTTAAAATTTATATCTTATAAAACAGGCGTGTATAAAAGTTTACTGAATGATGTGTGTATAAGTTATTTCAATTTTAAAATTTATATCTTATAAAACAGGCGCGTGTAAATATAAACTGAATGACGTGTCTATAAGTTATTTACATTTCAAAATTTATATCTTATAAAACAGGCGTGTGTAAATGTAAACTGAATGACGTATGTATAAGTTATTTCAATTTTAAAATTTATATCTTATAAAACATGCATTCGTAAATGCTACACTGAAGTACGTGTGGTATAAGTTTATTTCAATTTTAAAATTTATATCTTATAAAACAGGCGTGTATCAAAGTTTAACTGAATGACGGGTGGTATAAGTTTATTTCAATTTTAAAATTTATATCTTATAAAACAGGCGCGATGTAAATCTAAACTGAAATGACGTGTGTATAAGTTATTTCAATTTTAAAATTTCTTTCTTATAAAACAGGCGTGTGTAAATATAAACGGAATGGCGTGTGTATCAGGTATTTCCATTTTACAATTGATTTCAGATAAAACAGGCGTGTGCTAAAATGGAAACTCAAATGACGTGTGTATTCTTTTTTTTCAATCGTTACAAATTATATCTTATAAAACAGGCGTTTGTAAATGTAAACTCAATGAAGTTTATATAAGTTACTTTCAATTTAAACTTTAATTATATCCTTATAAAACGGCCGTGTGCTTAAATGTAAACTGAATGACGTTTGTTTATAAGTTATTTCAATTGTAAATTTATATCTTATAAAACACATCGTGTGTAAATGTAAAACTGAATGAACGTTTATATAAGTTATTTCAATTTTACAATTTATATCTTATAAAACGGCGTGTGTAAATGTAAACTGAATGACGTGTGTATAAGTTATTTCAATTTTAAAATTTATATCTTATAAAACAGGCGTGTATAAATGTAAACTGAATGACGTTTGTATAAGTTATTTCAATTTTAAAATTTATATCTTATAAAACAGGCGTGTGTAAATGTAAACTGAATGACGTGTGTATAAGTTATTTCAATTTTAAAATTTATATCTTATAAAATAGGCGTGTGTAAATGTAAACTGAATGACGTGTGTATAAGTTATTTCAATTTTAAAATTTATATCTTATAAAACAGGTGTGTGTAAATGTAAACTGAATGGCGTGTGTATAAGTTATTTCAATTTTAAGATTTATATCTTATAAAACAGGCGTGTGTAAATGTAAACTGAATGGAGTTTGTATAAGTTATTTAAAATTTAAAATTTATATCTTATAAAACAGGCGTGTATAAAAGTAAACTGAATGACGTGTGTATAAGTTATTTCAATTTTAAAATTTATATCTTATAAAACAGGCGTGTATAAAAGTTTACTGAATGACGTGTGTATAAGTTATTTCAATTTTAAAATTTATAAATTATAAAACAGGCGCGTGTAAATATAAACTGAATGACGTGTGTATAAGTTATTTACATTTTAAAATTTATATCTTATAAAACAGGCGTGTGTAAATGTAAACTGAATGACGTGTGTATAAGTTATTTCAATTTTAAAATTTATATCTTATAAAACAGGCGTGTATAAATGTAAACTGAATGACGTGTGTATAAGTTATTTCAATTTTAAAATTTATATCTTATAAAACATGCGTGTGTAAATATAAACTGAATAGCGTGTGTATAATTTATTTCAATTTTAAAATTTATATCTTATAAAACAGGCGTGTGTAAATGTAAACTGAATGACGTGTGTATAAGTTATTTCAATTTTAAAATTTATATCTTATAAAACAGGCGTGTATAAAAGTTTACAGAATGACGTGTGTATAAGTTAATTCAATTTTAAAATTTATATCTTATAAAACAGGCGCGTGTAAATATAAACTGAATGACGTGTGTATAAGTTATTTACATTTTAAAATTTATATCTTATAAAACAGGCGTGTGTAAATGTAAACTGAATGACGTGTGTATAAGTTATTTCAATTTTAAAATTTATATCTTATAAAACAGGCGTGTGTAAATGTAAACTGAATGACGTTTGTGCAAGTTATTTCAATTTTAAAATTTATATGTTATAAAACAGGGGTGTGTAAATGTAAACTGATTGGCGTGTGTATAAGTTATTTCAATTTTAAAATTTATATCTTATAAAACAGGCGTGTGTAAATGTAAACTGATTGACGTGTGTATAAGTTATTTCAATTTTAAAATTTATATCTTATAAAACAGGCGTCTGCAAATGTAAACTGAATGACGTTTGTATAAGTTATTTCAATTTTAAAATTTATATCTTATAAAACAGGCGTGTATAAAAGTAAACTGAATGACGTGTGTATAAGTTATTTCAATTTTAAAATTTATATCTTATAAAACAGGCGTGTATAAAAGTTTACTGAATGACGTGTGTATAAGTTATTTCAATTTTAAAATTTATATCTTATAAAACAGGCGCGTGTAAATATAAACTGAATGACGTGTCTATAAGTTATTTACATTTCAAAATTTATATCTTATAAAACAGGCGTGTGTAAATGTAAACTGAATGACGTATGTATAAGTTATTTCAATTTTAAAATTTATATCTTATAAAACAGGCATGTGTAAATGTAAACTGAATGACGTGTGTATAAGTTATTTCAATTTTAAAATTTATATCTTATAAAACAGGCGTGTATAAAAGTTTACTGAATGACGTGTGTATAAGTTATTTCAATTTTAAAATTTATATCTTATAAAACAGGCGCGTGTAAATATAAACTGAATGACGTGTGTATAAGTTATTTACATTTTAAAATTTATATCTTATAAAACAGGCGTGTGTAAATATAAACTGAATGGCGTGTGTAAATGTTATTTCAATTTTAAAATTTATATCATATAAAACAGGCGTGTGTTAAAATGTAAACTCAATGACGTGTGTATAAGTTATTTCAATTTTAAAATTTATATCTTATAAAACAGGCGTGTGTAAATGTAAACTAAATGACGTGTGTATAAGTTATTTCAATTTTAAAATTTATATCTTATAAAACAGGCGTGTGTAAATGTAAACTCAATGACGTGTATATAAGTTATTTCAATTTTAAATTTATTATATCTTATAAAACAGGCGTGTGTAAATGTAAACTGAATGACGTTTGTATAAGTTATTTCAATTTTAAATTTATATCTTATAAAACAGGCGTGTGTAAATGTAAACTGAATGACGTTTATATAAGTTATTTCAATTTTACAATTTATATCTTATAAAACAGGCGTGTGTAAATGTAAACTGAATGACGTGTGTATAAGTTATTTCAATTTTAAAATTTATATCTTATAAAACAGGCGTGTATAAATGTAAACTGAATGACGTTTGTATAAGTTATTTCAATTTTAAAATTTATATCTTATAAAACAGGCGTGTGTAAATGTAAACTGAATGACGTGTGTATAAGTTATTTCAATTTTAAAATTTATATCTTATAAAATAGGCGTGTGTAAATGTAAACTGAATGACGTGTGTATAAGTTATTTCAATTATAAAATTTATATCTTATAAAACAGGCGTGTATAAATGTAAACTGAATGACGTTTGTATAAGTTATTTCAATTTAAAAATGTATATCTTATAAAACAGGCGTGTGTAAATGTAAACTGAATGACGTGTATATAAGTTATTTCAATTTTAAAATTTATATCTTATAAAACAGGCGTGTGTAAATGTAAACTGAATGACGTGTGTATAAGTTATTTCAATTTTAAAATTTATATCTTATAAAACAGGTGTGTGTAAATGTAAACTGAATGGCGTGTGTATAAGTTATTTCAATTTTAAGATTTATATCTTATAAAACAGGCGTGTGTAAATGTAAACTGAATGACGTGTGTATAAGTTATTTCAATTTTAAAATTTATATCTTATAAAACAGGTGTGTGTAAATGTAAACTGAATGGCGTGTGTATAAGTTATTTCAATTTTAAGATTTATATCTTATAAAACAGGCGTGTGTAAATGTAAACTGAATGGCGTTTGTATAAGTTATTTCAATTTTAAAATTTATATCTTATAAAACAGGCGTGTATAAAAGTAAACTGAATGACGTGTGTATAAGTTATTTCAATTTTAAAATTTATATCTTATAAAACAGGCGTGTATAAAAGTTTACTGAATGACGTGTGTATAAGTTATTTCAATTTTAAAATTTATATCTTATAAAACAGGCGCGTGTAAATATAAACTGAATGACGTGTGTATAAGTTATTTACATTTTAAAATTTATATCTTATAAAACAGGCGTGTGTAAATGTAAACTGAATGACGTGTGTATAAGTTATTTCAATTTTAAAATTTATATCTTATAAAACAGGCGTGTATAAATGTAAACTGAATGACGTGTGTATAAGTTATTTCAATTTTAAAATTTATATCTTATAAAACAGGCGTGTGTAAATATAAACTGAATAGCGTGTGTATAAGTTATTTCAATTTTAAAATTTATATCTTATAAAACAGGCGTGTGTAAATGTAAACTGAATGACGTGTGTATAAGTTATTTCAATTTTAAAATTTATATCTTATAAAACAGGCGTGTATAAAAGTTTACTGAATGACGTGTGTATAAGTTATTTCAATTTTAAAATTTATATCTTATAAAACAGGCGCGTGTAAATATAAACTGAATGACGTGTGTATAAGTTATTTACATTTTAATATTTATATCTTATAAAACAGGCGTGTGTAAATGTAAACTGAATGACGTGTGTATAAGTTATTTTAATTTTAAAATTTATATCTTATAAAACAGGCGTGTGTAAATGTAAACTGAATGACGTGGTATAAAAGTTATTTCATTTTTAAAATTTGTATCTTATAAAACAGGCGTGTGTAAATGTAAACTGAATGACGTGTGTATAAGTTATTTCAATTTTAAAATTTATATCTTATAAAACAGGCGTGTGTAAATGTAAACTGAATGACGTGTGTATAAGTTATTTCAATTTTAAAATTTATATCTTATAAAACAGGCGTGTGTAAATGTAAACTGAATGACGTGTGTATAAAAGTTATTTCATTTTTAAAATTTGTATCTTATAAAACTGGCGTGTGTAAATGTAAACTGAATGGCGTGTGTATAAGTGTAAACTGTTTAATGACTAATAATTGTTCTACTGAACAACATGTATTTATTTATGATCAATATTTGTTAACTCAGTCTCCCAGCCAAGTACGAAGACTTTTTGAAACACGATTCCCGGGTGCAAAAATCCCCCCAAATTAAACAGTCCATGTATAACAAATTTTATAAAGAGGTGCCAAATATGTATGTACAACGAAGGTGAACAGTTCCAGTACCCGCTTCAATAAAGTTGGTAAGTTCGACCATTTGTAAAATAGTTACGAAAATGTGTGTGGTTGCATCACCGCGATCCTACGTTGTCCGTTTCTGCCACGAGTGCGTCAGCAGTGTATAGTGAAAATCCCCGCGTCTGTTGTCCAGTGTTATACTGGTGTACAGATAGACTATTTATGCAGTAGTGACTGGTGTTTGAATCTCTGTGTGTACTGGTATACTGTTCCTTCCCTGTATTTTTATTACATACACAACTACCGGCACGCTCACCCGAATAAAAGAGTATTTCATCTGAATGCATTGCATTGGATTCTATAAGTCCGCACTTTGCAGCCCTAATGATTATAATGTAGATATTGCTTATATTTCAGTTTTTAAAATACCTAAAATCGTAGAAAAACAGCTGGGAGGAGGTTTGCCAGTTTTAAAAGCGGCCCTATGTAAGAAATTCATTAAGACTTGTGTGGCTAAGTAAACCCGCATTTACTAACAAAAGCATAAACAATTGATTTACCAGAAAGTGATTAAACATTGAATTCATGTTTAGCCATGAGATTTTATTACCTCATAATTTTCAGGGAATTGCCCAGTGCTGTTATTAAAATGAAATTACTGTTACGGTATTATCTAACGGGAAACATTTGTAGTTCCGCGTGGGGTTCAAGTGTCTTATCACTACGTTATTCACATTATTTAAACATTTAATTATTCAGTATAACAACTTCCTTTCACAAACAATGTACGAATTATTTACGGTAATTTTTTAGGATTTTACTACTGTCAAATAATTTAATTTATAACAGGTTACATAAACAATGAAAAAATACTTTTATAATCAACATAGTTTTAACATAAGGAATAGTTTGGCAATTTTGTGATGTGTTTTCCTGTTGCACATTTTAAAATTTATTTTTAAAACCAATAATCCTATGATTGTAGATTTTTATTATGTTTTCGCAGGGAACAATTTATCTTATAAATGCAGAAAACTGAACTTATAAAACTATATCCTACTCCTATTTCTGAAGCATCTAAAATACTTATCGTATATTAAACTTAGTTACAGAACTGAAAAACTTTACCCTATACCTGATTCGAAATAATGGTTTCGAATACAAAAAAGTGATGTAAAATTAAATATCAGAAAAATACAGAATTTGAAAATTAATTACCAGCAATTTCAGATAATTTTATACCAGCGCTTTCACATGTGGAAGATTTATAGCGTAACTGTAACATTTGAGACACGTTTTTCTGAAAAACATCAAATTGCAGACGTCGATCTGAGATCATTATAAGCATGCAGCTCCCTGAACTTGTATCTTGTTATTTAGAATTTAGCGAGAACTCCAAATCTCTTTTGTACGGGAACCTCGGAAATACAGTCGGGGGTTAAAAATAGACAGGGAGTTTATAAATATACCTGGATTATGTATGTATAGGTCAATGGCAAACTGATCTGCTAATCGAGTAAACTATGCGCCTATATTCTTATAATTATGGATTGGGGACAACTTGTGACAAGAAATTGTTCGCAGAGACAGTTTGTCATATAATTAAAACTAGTCACAGAGATAATTCATTATAATTAAAATAAGTTGTGCCATAGGCCTACATCTGGTCACATATTGCATACAAACAGTGTAGGCCTATAACAATTATATATAACATCAAATCAGCAATCCGAATAAATTTGAAAATATGACAAAAGAAATCGGTTTTACAATCTTAAAGAGGCCGTAACAAATTAAAATAAGTCCTCTAGAAAAAAGGGGGGAGTACCGATAGGCAAAAGGCTTATAAAAGCAGAAAGCACCATCGGGCTATGGAATCGATATGACCATATCGATTCACGAGGAACTGAGAGTTCCCAAATAGCCGAACAAATTAGAAACATTGCATAGATTTCCGACTCTAAGCTTCCTGATGGGAAGAACATTCAAGTTCGACAACATGGGAGGTACCTTACCTACCCAAGGTACGAGTGAAATCTTTTCATCCTTTTACGAGAATATGGAGAGTCCAAATTCACACCCGAACACATCAGTAGACTACTGTAGTACCTCAGCTCTGATCTTCTAGTTCGCAACTCACTATTTACATATTCAACACTTGTCTGCCGAAGCCTTCAGAGAAGTACTATGCCGCATTTTTTGGAACATGACCAAAGCTCCCATCACTTTCCTAGCAGGATTTTGTGAGGCTTACCCTGGTTGTAAAGCGAATGCTATAAAATTTTGTCGAAGGGTTATATAGTATTTCTTAATAAAGATATAACGGCGCTAGCTCAACGCCCTCTTTTTAAAACATTACTGAAATTCCACTTTATGCTTTCCAGCTATGTATTTCGTACGTCGGATTCGAAAATACACAAGATGACCGTTGTTTAGGGTTCCTTATCCTCGAACTCTCCACTCCGTAGCATTTTTGTTCGTGGTCATGCGCTGACAGAATATTTATGAAACTAATTAAAATTTATTGATATGATAGAAACAAGTCTACAACAGATCAGATTTTTAGTATAAGACAGATTTTAGGAAATAAATGAGAATATAATGACACTGTACACATAGGCCTATATAAACTTCAAAAGGCATACGATTCAGTAAAGAGGGAGACGTTATATAGTATCCTTCTAGAGTTCGGAATTCCTAACAAGTTAGTTAGACTTATGCGAATGTGTCTAAATGACACAAATGTGTGCGTGTAGGCAAACAATTTACGGACACTTTTGAAATCCAGAATGGGTTGAAGCAAAGGGGTTCCACTATCTCCTCTACTATTTAATTTTATACTAGAGCACGCCATCAGATCTTTAGAGGATGGAGAAGGCCTACAACTCAATGGTATTAATAAGCTGTTAGTTTATGCTGATGATGTAGTACTATTGGGCAATAGCGAGGAGATACGAAAGACCAACATGCACTCTCTATTGAGTAACACTAAGAAAATGGGACTGGAAATAAAACTAAATATATGTTCACACATAGAAATACGTTATATAGTAGAAATGAACAACTAATGACAAATGAGGAAAATTTTGAAGAAGTGGCTGATTTTAAATACCTAGGAACAATAATTACAAATAGGAATGAGTTGGGCAAAGAAATTAAACATAGGCTTAATTCTGGAAATGCATACTAATATGTATTACAGGAACTATTATCGTCCCAACTCCTTTCAAAAAATGTTAAACTGAAAATATATAATACTGCTATTCTTTCAGTTATATTATATGGATGCGAAACATGGCCTATTATTTTAAATTAGGAAAAGAGATTTCGAGTATTTGAGAATAATGTTCTTTGGGAAATTTTTAAGCCAAAAAGAGATGAACAGACAGGTGAATGGAGAAAATAACATTAATAGTAAGCTACATGATATGTATAGGAAGTCAGATATAATAAGAACAGTCTCGTAGACTGCGATGGGCAGGACATGTGACCCGTATGGGGGATGAAAGAGGTACACGATAGCTTCTTGTAGGAAAACCAGAGGGAAAACGCCCACCTGGTAGACCAAGAATGAAGTGGAAGAATAATATTATCCATGATTTGAGGGAAGTAGATTATGCAGGGGATGATTGGAAAATATTAGCTCAGGAAAGGAATGTATGGAGAGCTTATGTCCGCGCGGCCATGAACCTACGGGTTCGATAGAGCCCGTGAGTTAGTTTAGTTAGTTATGATACTTACTACAAACACAGTTATTACTATGTGGCGGAACATTCTAAAAATCAATTACATTTTCTTGATACTTTTTTTTAAATTTACAAATTATAGTAAAATCTACCTGTGATGAAGTAAATGTGATCAATTGTCCTTGTGAATAATTCTGTATGACCAGATGTGCTAAACTGGATTGTCATCAAATCCTGAACTGTAGTAGCTGGCAACAGAGAGCATTGGATAGAGAATTTAATACACAAATGATCTTCTTGGTGATAAAATATACATACAGTCAAAATGCCCAATTCACCAATTAATGTTTTAAAATGGTCAACACGTTTCCACAGCCAAGCCGTCATTGTCAAGACCAGATATTGACTGAAGACAAAATTGATAATAAATAAATAAACAAATTCAGTTAAAAACAAACTACGTCACATGACGCAATCAATCACAAGTAAACAGTAAAACATAATAATACTAATCCTCTTTTCATTCAATTAAAGAAAAGAGGGCGCTGTACGGAATAGGGCCCTTGTCTTTATTCATGATTTTATCCTTATTTTTATAAATTTCCAAACTTTCAAGGACGTCAAGGAATTTGAAATCAATGACCGAACGAATCAGCCTAAGGTTACTTTTATTGATAGCATGACCGTAATCAGAAATATGCTGGGCAACTCCAGATTTTTCAATTCTATTAAGTCTAAAATGGGCAATATGTTCGTTAAATGTAGTTAAAATGGATCTTCTGATTTGCCCAACATATTTCATATCACAGTCATTGCATCCAATTTCAAAAATACCGGATTTTTTTAAACAATCGACTTTATCTTTAGGGTTTCCAAGTACACTATTTAATGTCAAAGTGGAAGTAAAAATTAATTTAGTATCTAATCCTTTGAATATCTTGTTCAAACCTCTAGTTAAAGAGGGAACGTACGGCACAATTGCTAAATTAGCTTTATTAATAGGAGAATGGAAGGCTGTAGAATCAGTAATTTTAAAACATTAATTGGTAAATTGGACATATTGACTGTATATATATTTTAATTTGGATAGAGAAGATTGGAGGTCTCGCATCAAGAAATTCCGGGCCCGCTATGGGCTGTAGCACATTGGAAGAGAAGAAGAAGAAGAACATGTTGTAGGAATCTGCATACGTAATATATACATATCCTTTACTGCAGTAGTAGCAGTCAGCTGAATATATTTTCCATGTCAAGGGTAGGCTGAAAATCATATGGGCCTAGTTCGTTTCTCCGCAATCTTAATTCTTCAACACAAGTACGACACATTTTATGGCAATTAACTGCTTACCCTGATTGTGTAATTTTATTCCGAAATAAGAAAAATACGTATTTTTCACGAAGTTATTCAATTTTGATACTCTTTGACTACAACATATTACCACGTATGTAGGAAATTGTATCTAAATTATTTCTACACCCAAGATAATTACTCGTATATACACAAGGAAATAATCCTAAAAAGTTATTAAATATAACAATTGAAAATAATGACTTGAAATGTATATCATCCCTTTTAATGGAAGTGCAACTCAATAAGCATAACAAAGATTTTTTTGTGAGTGTCAAATACCTGATATATATGTTTATTACGTTTTAACGCACATGCTTTGGCACAGAGCTGTGGGACGTCAGCTAGTTCCAATTCTCGTGGTGAATACATTTTAAGAAGAAATTTCGGCTAGTATAGGACCCAGCTTCAAGTAATTGAGTAGCTACAATAAGTGACGGCTGAAGGTCCCTACATGCTGATCATCTACCTCTATAATTAAGACGTGTGAATTGAGGGCAGCAGTCGGCTGAGAGGCGAATACCTTTGTCGCTCCGTATAGTTATGATGAACTATGTCGCTTTACATTTCTAACCGCTACAATTCCTCGTCCTTTCACAACGTACCGCTAACCTCTTTTTTTTTTCTTCAATATCCTTTCACCAATTCCTTCCAATTTCTTCGCCATCTTCCAATTCCGCACTTGGCTTACATATAGTATCACGATTGTTTGTTTATACACTGCTCAAAACAATTAGAGGAACACTATGAAATATGCAAATATTTTTTCATTGGATAAAGGTACAAACATGAAATTAATAAAGTACATTATTTGCGGTTATTTATTTATTTATTTATTGCTCATGTTAATAAAAACAAATGAATAACGCTGACAATTAACTTTTCAAATAATTCCACTATGCAAGCAATTGAATCTTGTGCTTATTTTTCAAAGTTAAACACTCGTTATATAGAGTTAGTATCGTGTATGGCCTCCACGACACTCGATGACACTTTGGCTCCTTCGTGGCATGCTCCCAATAAGATTCTGGATTTCCTCTTGCGGGATATTCTCCCATTCCTCCTTCAGAGCATCTCCAAGTTTCTGCAGAGTTTGTGGAGCTTGATGTCGGTTCCTGACCTTCCTGTCTAGAAGATCCCACAAGTGTTCAATAGGGTTGAGGTCTGGGCTGACCGCTGACCACTCCATTACCTCAATTTCATTCCTCCTCAGGAAATTCCTTGTGACAGCCGCAGAACGTGCCCTGGCATTATCCGCATAAACAGAAATCCAGGGCCTACTCCAATGGCAGCAGGTACTACATGCTCTTCCAGAACGTGCTCAATATACCGGACAGCAATTCAGTCGCTGGGGAACAAGTACAAGGTCCGTACGGTTGTTGTACATAACTCCAGCCCACACCATTATGGAACCTCCTCTGAATATATCAATTTCCTGTACAGCCTCTGCAGAAAATCTTTCTCCTGGCCGTCCCCACACCCTCAATCGACCATCACAACGTGTAAGACGATACCTGGATTCGTCCGAGAAGAGCACAGATTCCCACTGGTTCATTTGTTAAGCGTGGTTTTTTAACGGGCCTTTTTGGACGAATATTCTCTTTCCTTAATCTGTTCTTTACGGTTTGGTCTGAAATCCGGATTCCGGAAGCCATATGAAGGTCATTCTGCAGGTCTTTTGCAGTGTTTGTACGCTGTCGAAGAGCAGAAAGAACAACGTATCTGTCATCCTGGGGGCTTGTTTTAAATTTACGGCCCAGGCCACGTCTTCTACAATACTGACCTGTCTCTGTGCCTGTTGCGTAACCTGGACACCACGGAAGGAGAAACCCCAAGCTCTCTAGCCACTTGTCGCAGAGATTGACCTTGTCGTAAAAGATGTAGAGCATGATACAC
This sequence comes from Diploptera punctata, assembly GCA_030220185.1. NCBI lineage: Eukaryota > Metazoa > Arthropoda > Insecta > Blattodea > Blaberidae > Diploptera > Diploptera punctata. Next base: position 34,781 of record JASPKZ010007254.1, read on the forward strand.
TTCAAACTCATTTAAATGCCTCATTTTGTCAGAGACTTCAATAAACAAGGCAATAATCAACATTCGTCATTATAGCAACATCAGGAAGCTTACCAATTAGAAGTGGCCAGTGCTTTCCAAAATAAAAAAAATCTCTAAATTTGTTATTTGAGGTAATTTCTCTGTATTTAGGCCATGGATCTTTAAAATTTTTATCCAATGATAAAATTAATAATTCAATTTACATATTGTCCAACTTTCAGCATCACAGCTTTAAAAAACAATTACTTATTCAATTTATTACAAGTGTTCCTCTAATTCTTTTGAGCAGTGTATGTGTTGTTCATTAGTTTGGTCTAACATATAAGAGATATAGTTTTCTCCTCTGAGTATAAATTTCAGTTACAATTGTTCAATAGATAGAAGGGCATGATCCTTACAATGAGGGAGATTGATTAATTCCCACCTCAAGGCATTACTCATAAAATAGAAAACACAGTTTCCAAATATTCTTCATTTCCCATAGAACTGGATAGTTTATTCCATCTTCAAGAGTATTAAATATTCTGAAACTTTTTCTAATATGCTGAAAAATCTTCATGGCAACATATTTTTGCAATTTAATGGTATTTTAAAGACACACTTTTCGTAACTTTTTATCCTTATAATAATTGTATATATTTTCACCAAATGGCCAAAACATACTTCTGCCGATGTTATGAAAACCTGACGTGATAAAAGAAAATAGCATTTTTGTACTCAACTTCAAAACTTTCGTAGAAATATTTTTTATTTGCAATTATAAATTTAATTCATACCAGTGGAATTCTTCTTCTTCTTCTTCGGCTTTCCCCCACTTATAGGTTTGCCGTCTTCAGTTTCTATTTGTCTCTATCATTCCAATCTTTCTTCCAAATTCCTATAATCCATTATAGTTCTGACGTAGATTTTCCATTTACATATTGGTCTGCCACGTTTATTTCTTCCAGGGGGTGACCACTGTAATATATGTTTTGGCCATATTTCATTTTCCATTCTTTGTACATGGCCATACCATTTAAGCGTTTGATTTTCAATCCTCTTAACAACAGATGTGGTGACATTCAATTCTCTCCAAAGGAATTCATTTCTTATTTTATCCTGTCTTGTTTTTGGAGGCTTCTTCTAAAATAATAATATTCAACTGTTCTAATTTTATTCTCTTGTAATTCCGTCAAAGACCAAGTTTCATCTCCATATGACAAAATATTCTGTATTATGCTCTTACAAATTTTCATTTTATTTCCTTTGTAATATTTGTGTTCCAAATTATTCCATGTAATGTCTTAGTTGCATTGTTAGCTGTTGTAATTTTAGTTTGTACATCTCTCTAACAGGTACCTGAACTTGTAATTATTGACCCAAGATATTTAAAAAAATTCACATTTTTTTATTTTCCCTGTTTCGAGTATGAGGTCATCCACATCCTTCCCCAAACAGATATATTCTATTTTCTGTAAATTTATATTCAGTCTCCATTTTTTATATGCTTCCATTAATTTATTTATAATATATTTCATATCATCTTCATCCCCTGCAAAAAGTATTTGATCATCTGCAAACAACAATGAATGCAGTACTTTTCTTCCTGTAGGAATACCCATTTCAGAACATTTTTTATACCACAAGTTAAAAGCCTGGTCTAAATAAATGTTAAAAAGAATTGGCGACAATCTGCATCCCTGCTTAAGACCTTTATTCACTGTGAATTCCTCTGTTAAATTATTCTGTATTTTTACTTTAGCTTTTGTATTACTATAGATCCTCCTAACAATATTAATCCATTTATCACAGATATTCATATTCCTCATTGTCATCCATAACAATTGTCGAGGTACACTACCATATGCCATCTCTAAATCAATAAAGGTCATATGTAGTTCTTTATTTTTTGCTAGGATTTTCTTTTGTAATTGTCTAATACAGAAAATATTATCAATAGCAGTGGAATTAAAAAGAAAATTAGTTTCACTTTATTATAATGTGCTCGGAAATTGAGCTTTTATTTATTGAGAGTTTCGTAAAATTTAGAATTGGAATTTCATAGTCATGGGCCATTATACAATGACAAAATAAATCAAAACATGCGCACGTTTGACAGATGTTTTATTAAGGTTTTATCTTTCTGCAAAATCCTGTATATATTAAGATATTATAAATTACACACTTCCCTAATAACATTAGCAAAAACACATTACACGATTATGCCAATCACAGAAGAAATGAATATAGTTGAAGATTTTTTCGCTATTTTTGTAAAGCGGAATTAAAATAAATATAACGGTACCAATTAATTTCATAATAATATAAATAAGACACCGTTGTGGTCTCCAGGTAATGTCAGACGCAGCGGGCTTGGGTTCCATCTCCGTTAGGATATGATTCTGGGTGAGATTTTTTAGTTTTTTTTTCCTCGCCTAAAAGAAAAAAATATCAGGAAACCAAAAAATCCCCCAAAACTATCTGGCCATCATAAACATCAATATCACATCCGTCTTGTTTAATATGATATATAAATGATTCGCATGTATTGTCTTAGATATTGACCTAACCATTCATTCGGGAAGGGCTTCCTTGGCTTGTGCAGTCAAAAAAGTATATTTGTAAACCCAGAGTTTAAAATACTCTCCCAACAGGTGTTATTCCTTTAAGTTTCGGGTGTAAGGGAGAGGTTAAAATAAATAAAGTAAATAAGGATTATCATCATTAAAAATAACAAGGATTAATGATCTGTTGTGTTTCCAATCTCCTTTCATCATTCTTTCTGAAGGTCCAGGTTTCTGAACCAAACGTCAGTTCAGGTTTAGCTGTTACTTTATGAAGTCTCATCTGAATATCTCTTGCCATATTTTTTCCAAAATGTCTCTTGATTATACCATTGATTTTATTATATTTGGAAATTATGTTATCAAGATCCTTTGTACCATCATGTGATAATTCATTTCCCACCTGTTCAAAGATCTGATTATCAATCAGTATTAATTCCTCCCCTTGCGAGTATTTAATAATAAAATTCTTGGGAAAACTTTTGGACCAAAGAGAGATGAACAGACAGAAGAATGGAGAAGACTACATATCAGTGAGCTACATGGTCCTTATGGGAAACCACATATAATAAGAACAGTCAAGTCACGAAGACTTGCGATAGGCAGGATATGCCGTACGAAATGAGAATGAAGAGGGGCATGGAAACTTCTTGTAGGAAAACCGGAGGGAAAACGCCCAGTTGGTAAACCAAGACTGAGATGGGAGAATAACATTAACCATGATTTGAGGGAAGTAGATTATACAGGGTATGATTGGTAATGTTGGCTCAGGATAGGGATGTGCGGAGTGGTAATATCCGCGCGGCCATGAACCTACGGATTCGATAGTGCTAGTGAGTTAGTTAGTTTCACATGCCCATTGATTTAGTTTTGTTAACTGATATAGTCATAACATACTTAGCACATATTTAAAAAAAATAAAGAAGGAAACAAATAAATATATAGGCTAAACGTAATAAAATCTAAATTAATTTTTTGTACAAATCAAGTTATATTAAACCTGAATTGATTTCTTTGGAGAAGGAAAAGATGGAGAAGAATGAGAAGAGAATTGAAGAAGAGAAGAAGATGACGAAGGAAAAAGAGAAGAAAGATAAGAGACGAAGGATAAGACAGGAGAAAAAGAGGAGAAGAAGACTAATGAGCAGATAAAAGAGGAAAAGAGTGAGTAGGAGAAAGAGAAGGAGAAGATGAATGAAAAGATGGAGCAGGAAGTTAATAAGAAAGATAAGAAGAATAAGAAATAAAATAAAGAAGAGGAAATGTTAGCGAGAAAGTGTAAGAGACTGCGAGCAAGGGTGTGAACCTGGGATGTGAGGAAGTGGGAATTAAACTAGGAGGATTGAGCCAAGGAGGGGAGAGGAAACAGAGAAAGCAAATGAAAATGAGAAGAAATGGAGGATAATAAGAAAAAGCGGGAAAAAGAAAAGAGAAGTAGATAAAAGAAACTCTGTAAACTAAGCAAATTCTTAAGATTTGATTTCGCTGGTTTTACGGAGCGTCTTCCTTCTGTTAATTAAATTATATGAGTAGTTAAGTTGTGAGAAAACAAACATGGAGGCTGCTAGACCGGGTTTCAGGCAAATTTACACTTCTAATCTTGTAATGGTCGATTTTCACCGATTTTGAGAATAGGTTCATAGTTTTATTTCTATAAATGATTTTCGTTGCGAAAAATTAAAAACTGTGGCTGCTAGAACTTTTTAATGTTTCACTTTAAGTTAATCTGTATTTCCAATGGTCCGATTTTGGTGGTTAACAAACTCAACCTTACTTTATCCCTATTAGGTTCGTCTTCCGGGCATATAGGCCGTGGTCCAGTCGTTCTTCTACTCGACGTTTCGTCTACTGCTGCGGTAGACATCTTCAGGAGATACTGCGTGCTCTCTGTGAACTCCTCAACAGTCGGCTGCAGACTGGCTGGTCGTTGGAAACTCCCTCCCTATTTATAGGCACGCCCCTGGTGGAGAGACGGTTTTCTGCGCGGTCCGTGTTGCGTGCTGTTTTGTCCAGGCTGTCGCTAGCAGAAGTCATAGGCTTCGTTGTCGTATTGTGCAATGCCGGGATCCAGATTTTGTTTATCTTCATGGTTTCTTCTTTTTTGTTAAAGGAATTTTTGTGTTTATATATTTCAATGGCTCTTTCTCTGTACAGTCTGGTGTAATAATGTGATGTTTGGGACAATACCTGTGTTTTTCTTCGAATCTTATTATATGTTCTTGGTTGTTCATCCAGTGTTCCGCTACGGCTGATTTTTCCTTTTGTTTTAGTCTGCAATGCCTCTTGTGTTCTTGCAATCTTGTGGTAACCATTCTTTTTGTTGTGCCGATATAAACTTCTCCACAACTGCAAGGGATGCGATATATACCGGCAGTACTTAACGGATCTCTTGTATCTTTGGCTGGGCGCAGTATATTGCTGATTTTTTGTGTTGGCTTGTAGGTTGTAGATATGTTATATTTATTTAATATTCGACCAATTCTCTCCGTTATTGTCTTGATATATGGTAGGTACACCTTACCCAGGGGCGTGCCTATAAATAGGGAGGGAGTTTCCAACGACCAGCCAGTCTGCAGCCGACTGTTGAGGAGTTCACAGAGAGCACGCAGTATCTCCTGAAGATGTCTACCGCAGCAGTAGACGAAACGTCGAGTAGAAGAACGACTGGACCACGGCCTATATGCCCGGAAGACGAACCTAATAGGGATCAAGACGCCGGCCGTGAAAGCCTACAGTTATACATCAACCTTACTTTGTTAACTGGTTCTTATATTAAAACACACGCACACACTTCACGGTGATTTTAGTTTTCTACCAGGTAGGATAGATGATCTGTAAACTTTTGATGATTTGAACCACAATACATTCATTACTTCGGAATTCGCTAAGAAGGAAATATCAAAGAGTATAGAAAATTACGAAAACAAAATAAATGGAGCGATAGAAAAATAACAGTTGGGTTTGATACTGCATTTACGTAAAACAAATGATTGCAGATGATGAAATTTATCACTAGTTATTGTTACAAACATGTGATGAAATTATAATTCCGATGAGATGATAAGAGGAAAATTATTTGTAACGCAGTACTTGTGCGGTTTCAAATGATCACATTCTGAAAAAATGCACAAATTGAAGGTCATCTTAACACGCACATCTGACATAACCTGGTCGGGCGGAGGTCAATCGTCTGCAGTTAGATTATCTGGTTATACTGGATCATCAAGCCGTCATTAATGTCTCTAAAATTAAACATATTTTTACACTACTCTTTTTAACTATTTTTTATATATGTATTCGTTAACCAAAATAAATTTTGTTCTTGTATGAATTTATACCGCTCTCTTTTTTGGCAACTTCCATTTCCTCAGTTGTTCTTGTTCCAATCCATTCTAACATGATATTTTCTTCCTTTCTTATTTGTAGAGTCCCAAACAAGTATGCAGTTACTTAAAATAATATTTATGTTTACGGAACAAGTTGACTGAGTTCAAGTACCGTATATTACGGGTTTCTTCAGTTATTAAAGCAAATGTAATTTCAATATCAGGAATCAATTTCATCACATTCATACATTTATAATATTCACACTAAATTTGCAAAACGCAGTAAAGTTAGAATAATAATTAACAAGACTATTTAACTCATGCACCAAATGGGAGTCAATGACCAATCAAGTTTCAATGATTTCTGTTTTACAACCAGAGTCGTGTTTCACCAAATATTTATCAGTGTTATAATTACCATGTTAAAGAAAGCTCCTCCTTACAATATTGCGTTCCTTTGGCAATAAATAGTATGATCTGGTTGCAGTGATAAACAAAAGAAGCAGCAGAAGCGTACCTATCGTTTCTCATTTGTTTTCAAACATCGCCGTTTACATTAAATATATAAATATTTTAAAATAACTATAGTTAAATAATCATTTGTGAGTAAACAGCTTAATTTTATTCGTTAAATAGTCCTAACAAATGCCACTCTTGATTTCCAAATTCTCTAGATAAATTCACTCCTCACTTCGTGAGTCGTGAATTTATCGATAATTTGGAAATCACTCGTGACATTACTTATGATAAATTACGATACGTAAGTAGTTTTCATAATTGTATGAGAATTAAGGATAAAATATTCAACTTAGAAGAATATTACTAAATTACGTAAAATATTGTATTAGCTCATCATGCGAGGAAACGCTTTTTTATCACACTATAAAATTATAGTAATCAGGCGTTTCTCAACTTGATTTACTGTTATAGCATTTTAAGTACATCATATTTTATAACTTTTCACATGTCATAATTATGAAATTTACTATTGGATACCATAATTCATCTATATATTCTTGTTCAGAATAATAATCCCAGAATCTACGAATTAAATATTATTAAAAAGAATGGATATGCTACACTTCGGGTCGCACGAATTTTTTTAAGTTCTATAGAATCGCAGTGCGCATGCGCTAGTGCTCCAATTATCCCAGGTAGATAAATGCAACCTCCAGCAGTTGGCGGTATATGTATGAGAAATCAGTATGACCAACATTGACACAAAATTCCCAGAACTTGTCTAAAAATGTATAATTAACACGAAATGAACTAGTGGAAATATGATTTTACGTGGTAACCGTCCGATATTTTGAATTTTTCATAGAATAACAGATATGAAGAGGTAATTTACTTTACGTATCAAATCACATTTAAAAAGCAAGGAACCTAAAAGCTAACCAAACCTAAATCAATTACTGTAACACAAATCAATTACTCTAACGTAGGTGAAATCCAGGGAACGTCGAAATGGTTGGCAACATCTGGAGTATTTTGGGTTGTTGATGGTGGCAACGCTGGAACAACATAGGAAGAGGAGGGAAAATAGCAGTAAGCAATGTAGCACGACCATGTTTTACGCAAATATATAAATATAAAAAACAGATCGTTGCAAAATTGGAAGATGTTTAAAATGTATTTAAAAGTGTTGCAAAATGTTTTAAACATGTTTAAAAGTGTTTAGTGCACCAGTGGAATAAGATATTATATTGAAAAATTTTTGCGACCTGAAGTGTACAACAGCCAGAAGAATTTACAAGAAGCAAAAAAAAAAATAGTAATATAGGCCTAATCGTTATTTACATTTCAAGGATTGAAAGTGAGATTTTATGGAAGAAGCTGCGCTTCGGCCGGGATATCGAAACGAATTCATAAAACAATTCGATAACTTGCATTGTAAAAACGAATTTTAATATTATGACGAATTCATTACTGAATATTAACATGTGCTTACATGTAACTTTGTAACAACCATTCACACAAATCATGCTCTCATAATGAACTGACTCAAGATCTTATTAAAACTGTTCTCAACAAACATTACGAATTTAATACACAATTGATCTTCTTGGTGATACAATATTAAAATATATATACAGTCAATATGCCCATTTCACCAATAAATGTTTAAAATGGTCAACAAGTTTCTACAGCCAAGCTGTCATTCTCAAGACCAGATATTGACTCACTGATTCAATATCTGGTCTTGAGAATGACAGCTTGGCTGTAGAAACTTGTTGACCATTTTAAACATTTATTGGTGAAATGGGCATATTGACTGTATATATATTTTAACATTACGAATACAAACAGGAGGCGGCTCCGTGGCACAAGCCTCTCACCGCTGAGGTCCCGAGATCGAGTCTCGATCTCTCTATGTGGTTTTCGGTGGTGTACGAAACGAAGCTTGGGCAGGTTTTCCTAGGGGTTTTCTCCCGTTTTCCCCTGCCACAATTTCATTCCACAATTTGTTTATACTGAGACCATCCATTTCATTTCGTTTATTTGCCCCTGAGATGATGCGTCATGTTTTGTCATTCACAGACTTTTATATATAGGGGATTATCTCATCTCATCCCTTGACCCGACCTGAGTTGGACACGAGTTGAGGGTATTTAATTTTATGCAAATAAGGTCTGCTAAAAGTGACAGTTTATTGACAACATAGAAGGAAACAATAAAAAATTATAATATAGAGACAAGACAAAACATCAAATTGTTGAATTTGTATAGACATATATAAAGATGATACTAGATAGTAGGTTAAATGATAATTTTGAAAATCACGAACCAGGATTTGTAGACGTTATTCATATATATGATTCTAACGGGCTTCCAATATAAAAGCGGACCGGCCTTACGGAGTTTCACCCGGCACGCAGTGCTGTCTCTTCCTCCCGCAATTCACCCTGCCTGCCACCCGTCCTTGAACTGTTTCTCACCTTATAGAAAATGCTGGAAATGTTGTCCTCCTGCAGTTAAACAGGCATTATACCGAGTAAACACATTTAGATTGGCACGCTATAGTTCGGGCACTGTCAAGTTTCTGATTTCATTTCTTATGTTTTTCTTCAGTTCTTCCAATGTGTGCGGATTTGTTTTGTACACTTTGTCTTTCAGGCTACCCCACAAATAAAAATCACACACTGTTAGATCTGGGGAGCGAGGGGGCCATACACCAGCACTATCTTCAAACACTTCCCTAATTTTTCTTCGGTGAGAACCGTACGCCTTCGCGTGTGTTTCTGATTTTGTACTGAACCAGTGGTCTCAAATTTAGTCACAAGATCGTGGATTGTCGATCTGGAAGGAGGTAATTCGTATTTATAATAACATTTACACACATAAATGCGCTGCTCTAATGTCAGCTGACATCTCAGCTTGTCGAACGATAGTAAACTGACTAGTTCAAGGACGAGCGGCTGGCAGAGTGAAATGCGGACGAGGAGAGAGCGCTGCCTGACGGGTGAAACCCCGTGAGGTCGGTCCGGGTTTATATTGGAAGCCCGGTATAAAGAGTCCTTGAGCGTGGTTGTTACAATTTGTATTGTGATTCGTATATCTCTAGCGTCTATAAGTAAACCTTGGATGGTATTAATACTTGTAATAAGTGATAGTTGGCTCGTATATAGCCTTATTCCCCAAGTTCGGCTCAACTGGTTGTTCAAAGCTGAATTCAAAACGAATTGTAGGGTCGATGCTGAGAGTGCAATTGTTGGGTGTATAAAAATAACATCCAATAACTTACTTGCGGATCGAAGAAGTGCAACGATGAGACTTGTTACTCGTGTGTGTATACATATACAAACAAATACTAATTGTTAGTTACTTGTAACACTTACTTCCAACACAATGTGCATATCAAATCACGTTCAATTACTACTGCCAATTGACAAAATTAAATGCAAATAGTACCATAATTCTTCAAAATTCATGTTCGAAACGTAAAATAATTTATTTTTTAGTTAGTCTACATTTTAGTTAGACTTTATAATAGTGAACTACAAGATATTTATAAGAAACCAGATATATTATAATAATAACAGTTACATCTTGTAGACTGCAAATGGAAAGGACATGTGGCACGAATGTGGAATGAAAGAGGGGCAAAGCAATTAGCCCAGTAGAAAAGAAAAAGAAAAATATCCAAAAACATTTAGATAACTTAATGAAACGCTCAGTTAGTAGGTCATGAATGAGGTGGAAGAATAACGTTAACCAAGATTTGAAGGATGGAGATTGTTAGAAAACATTAGTTCAGGATAGGGATGTATGGATAGCTTATTTCCGCGCGGCCATGAACCTATGGGTTAGTTAATTATCCTTATAATGAACTAAGTATGAACGTATTATGTCTTAATTTCTACTCGTTATACTCGCTTGTTTACTGGTCTAATTTGTGTTTGCCATCGTTTATTGAAATGTTGATAAAAATTGAAAATTCCTATTTTACTCCGTTTTATAAGACCGTAAAATACTGAAATGAGACATACTATGAAATAAAACAATAAAATATGCTGATTTGAATTTCATTGCAGGACACATTTAATCATAAACTAAGTTTATTTAATAAAATTAAAAACTAAATGAATGAACTACTAAAGAAAACACATGACAAGTTCAATAGAAATGCATATTCCTTCATTTACATGACTTTGATTCGTTTATAATCATGCTATATATTTTAATTATTTTACTTTTATATAAGAATTATTTATTTAAAGAAAATCACATCATGAATCCTTATTCTTCATATACGAGAAGAAGTTCCAATTTAATTCCTATTTAAAAATTTCGTTCAGTTCTATTTTTTAATTTTTTTAAGTTTAGTGCAATATTTAGATTACTTTTTTAAATAGAGAAAATCTATTGTTATTGGATATAAATGTATTTGAAAATATATATGCTTAAAATATATATAATTGAAAATAATATTTCACGTATTATAAAAGTAGTGTAGTTGGGTAAGATAATACCCTAGTCCCGTAGGGGTCAGGGTTTTTAAACTGTCCCAAATATTTTGGTCCTGGAGTCGACTCAGCTTCTAACGGAAATGAGTACTAGACACTTGTTCTGGGGTAAAGCCGGCCGTTATGCATGATTGACAACCGGCTAACATCTCGTGCCTACTGTCTTAAAATAGGGAGCCTAAAACCTCGTTCTATCCCAAGGGCCTCTTGTAGTGGGATGATTTTGCCTTTTTCAAAAGTGGAATTTCATATCCTACAAAATTACCGACCTTGTGGAAATTACCAACTTCCCATTTACTATGAAATAGTTTTTATGATACATTTCCTCAAGTTTTGAGAAAGTGAAACAATTATCCTGACTCATAGCGCCTTCAGTTATCGTAACATTGAAACTGTAATTCAATATCAACAACTAATTTCATCAGCTGTAATCTGTCTGCATGAGTATTGACAAGTTGCCAAAAACACTAATTTCACACTGTTAGGCCTGATTATCAATAATATTAAACAATAATAAAATAATGAGCAGTAAAAACAGGATTATTATTTGTTATTCATAATTATTGTCAACCAGTTCTAGTTTATATCATTTATTTCAGTCCCCTGTTCCAGTTCTTTTAGGTGAAATTACTTCACTGTGACTATCTTCTCATTAGACTTGTCTAAATAAGATAAATGCGCAGATTTTAAATGTAAATTCCTAATCTAATGTAATTATCTCATATATACAAATTAATGTTTGTTTGTTTGTTTGTATGTTTGTTTGTTTGTTTGTACTTCATGCGCGGCCATACCGTTGATCCGATTGTGATGGGGTATTTTTGCAAAATGTTCAGGAGATTCCCGGGATAGGCTATAAGAGAGTTGTGATACTCAACTCCTACACCCTTAAAAATCGCCCTTTGTAGTGGGAAACGAGAAAAAAAGTAGCTATTTGGACGCTTAAATGGCTTACGCTGCCTAAACCATAAGAAATACACAAAATTAATGTATACAGAATTGAATATCTCAAAAAGCTCTACAAAAAAGTCCGCGACAGCATATGTTTATCTCTTACGGATAACTCACAAAAACCATTTTTGTCTTTCGTTGATACCAAGAGTCTCGCGCCGTAGCCGAGTGGTTAGGGCAAGAAGTCTTGGCGCAGAACTACGGGACTTACGCTGGTTCGAGTCTCTACGAGGGAAGAAATTTTTCTCATGGAATTTCGGCCAGTATGGGACCGGTGCACAGTGGGTCAGAAATGAAATCTAGTTGGGGGGGGAAAAAAAAAACTTTTCACTCACTCTCATCAATTTTTCTTTTTTTTCCTCTAATATAATTGTTATATGACGGTTCTTAGCTTATCTGCAAAGGAGGGTACAATTCTAATGTTTATGAAGACAATTTAAACATCGGAAGTTGCCGATGGTTAAGAACTCATCTGGTCTATATCCCAGTTGCGTTATTAGCGTTGTGTGTTCATCCGATTTGGATGATTTTTTCTGTGTGTTTGAGTGGGTCCCAGGATGGTTTAGATTCACAATTGGGCTTGGTAGGTGGCGCGGCGATCGGGTTATAGGATTTTTTTTGTCAGATGCGTAGTCATCTGCATTATTATGTTCCGACATAACTATGTGACGTCATCATTCACACTTCTTGAGCCACAACAGAAGGCTGTAAGAGGTTTTCTTGCGAACTTGTTTAATAATAAGTAATTATGTCCTAATTGCTAAATTTTATGCTAAAAAAGTAACATATTTTTATCGTCCGCCCATGACATGAGAATTGAACGTTCGGGCAGGACAACGTCTGCCGGGTACGCTAGTACTTAATATTATTAAAGGTATATCTTTGTAGACGTTGTTGATTACCAGCAAATTTTGATACAGTTGTCCTGACATCAAAGATTTCACAATTTTTATCGCCGAACTTTCTTCAGCATTAAATTTATTAACTACTTTAACAGTCACCTCTTTATGCTGTAAGCAGTATGCAGTGATCTGCAACCAAGTCCCCCATCGAGTTAAAACAGGTGGAGGAGACAAAGGGATTTGTGATGCAATTTCCTTAAATTTCTGTTTCCTAGAAGGGGCCTTTAAAAATATTTTCTCATGTTTGATACAAAATGTCCACATCAGAGAAATGCAACCTAATTCTTTCGGCTACTCGGTGAAGTCCATGGGCCAAACAAGTTAGATGTATCATATTCGGATATCGTTCTTTAATTCTGGAAGCTGCTTTCTACATATAAGGGGCTGCGTCTGTTACAAATAGAAAAACATTGTCTTTTTATTTCATTGGGCCATAGAAGAGACATAGCATTTTCAAAAAGGTAGTCGATTTCTGAATGGTTGACTTTATTTAAGACCTCGATAGTTAACAAAAATTTATCCCCGGGTTTTCAGGTGATAATATCCCCACTATCACATTTTCTACAGACCTTCTGGACGCATCCTGGGTTTCATCGATTGACACCCATAATTTATGATCTGCCACAGTATTTTTAATGTATTTCAGAACGTCTTCATAACAAGGAGATAAATAATATCTGCGTAAAGTTGTTTCACAAGGAATTTTTCTTCCCGTATATTTCTCAAAAAAAATTATAAGCTGGATTTTGCACTTTATTGAAAGGAATATTCGCGGAAACCATCGTTTCGCATAAATCCTTGTAAAATTCACGATGATTACAAGTGTCTGAAACTCCTTGACTATATTTCATCCTCAAGCTTATGTTTTACATTCCCAATGTGTGTTTTAGATTTGCAATGGTTCTTGATAAAAATTCTTCTCTCCCCCTTCAACTCTATATTACACAATTTACAAAATATTTTATCTTCTTTTAGGCAAAAATACTAAGGGCCGTACTCACCTACAAGTAAATTCATCTTGTGTGTGTTTGTTGTAATCATTCATCAGATCGTGTGATCGGTATTATGACTTGACTGCATACTATACTTGTAGCAGCACAGCAAAGCCGCCACTGACTGTGGAACTGCGCACGGTACAGGAATAACTACCTGCGTAGTTAACTGTTTGAAAGCGAAACGGCAATGAAGTCCGAGCTCTAGTTATAAATTTCTCCACTAGGGTGCATTCTTACAATATTTCGATCCTTTGGCAATAAATAATATGATCTGGCTACAGTGATGAACAAAAGAAGCAAATGAAGCGTACCAATCGTTTGTCCTTTGTTTTCAAACATCGCCATTTACATTAAATATATAAGTATTTTAAAATAACTATAGTTAAATAATGATTTGTGAATAAACAGCTTAATTATTTTTGTTAAACAATCCTAACAAATGCCACTCTTGATTTCCAAATTCTCTAGATAAATTCACTCCTCACTTCGTGAGTCGTGAATTTATCGATAACTTGGAAATCACTCGTGGCATTACTTATGATAAGTAAGTACTTCATTATCATTATAATAGACGTGTAATTTAACATTTTCGTTAGAGTTTATTTATAGAGTGCCCATAAATTCCCTATACATTTCAATGATACCGACTGTCAGCAGCACAATAAACGCGGTATTTAGGTAGAATAGAACTTAAGAATTAACGTTGAATTCCACATATCTGTGTACATGCTCCCAACGCCATAGGGTTGTAATCAGGTATTGTCAGCATGCCTGTCTTATGCGCCAACGCAATTCATTCATAATTTATCAGACTTTGAATAACCACATTTTAGTATTTGGAATGTTCAACTCCCGACTCATCCTGCTAGTGGATATCTTTGGACTTTTCTCGATGCTATTTCTGATATTCTGTGTCTGTTGTAGACTGCTCATCATGTACAGATGCTATGCGACCAAATTTGCTGAATATCAAGTCACTTCTTTGTGTCACTTTCTCTGAAATACCCTCTCCAGTTCAGCGTATATTTTACAATATAAACGGCACTCAACCACATGATTCGTTAAGCAATTGCAAACATTTGAACGCATCTTTACTGGATCTATACCAGAAATGAATCAAACTTATGGTTTCTGCTAAATGTATATATTCTTCATGGACACCCTGTTAAAAAATACGTAGAGACTAATAAGCTACTGAAATATTTCCAATCCTCCCTGCATAATATTAATAGTAAACATTTATCCCATGTAGTCTATTTTAATTAAATCATCACCATCATCACCACCACCATAATCACCATCACCATCATAATTATCACCATCACCATCATAATTATCATCATCACCATCATAATTATCACCATCATAATTATCACCATCACCATCATAACCATCACCATCATCACCATCACCATCATAACCATCACCATCACCATCATCACCACCACCATCATCACCACCACCATCATCACCACCACCATCATCACCATCACCATCATCACCATCACCATCATCACCATCACCATCATCACCATCACAATCATCGTCACCATCATCACCATCACAATCATAATTATCATAATTATCATCATAATCATCACCATAATCATCATCACCATAAACATCATCATCATAATCACCATCATCATAATCATCTTCATCATAATCATCATCATCATCATCATCATAATCATCATCATCATAATCATCATCATAATCATCACCATCATAATCATAATCATCATCATAATCATAACCATAATCATAATCATCATCATCATAATCATCATAATCATCATCATAATCATCATCATCATAATAATCATCATCACCATCACCATCATAACCATCACCATCATCACCATCACCATCACCATCATCACCATCACCATCATCACCATCACAATCATCGTCACCATCATCACCATCATCACCATCACAATCATAATTATCATAATTATCATCATAATCATCACCATAATAATAATCATTATCATAATCATCATCATCATCATAATCATCATCATAATCATCATAATCATCATCATAATCATAATCATCACCATCATAATCATAATCATCATCATAATCTTAATCATAACCATAATCATAATCATCATCATCATCATAATAATCATCATCATCACCATCATAATCATCACCATCATAATCATTATCATCACAATCACCATAATCACAATCATCACAATCATCATAATCATAATCATCATAATCATAATCATCACCATCATAATCATCACCATCATAATCATCATCATCATAATAATCACCATCATAATCATGACCATCATAATCATGACCATCATAATCATCACCATCATAATCATCACCATCATAATCATCACCATAATCATAATAATCACCATAATCATCACCATAATAATAATCATCATAATCATAATCATCGTAATCATAATCATCGTAATCATAATCATCGTAATCATAATCATCGTAATCATAATCATAATCATCTTAATCATCATAATCATAATTATAATCATAACCATCATAATCATCATCATAATCATCACCATCATAATCATCATCATCATCATAATCATCAACATAATCATCACCATAATCAACACCATAATCATAATCACAATCATAATCATCATAATCATAATCATCATAATCATAATCATATTCATAATCATATTCATAATCATATTCATAATCATAATCATATTCATAATCATCACCACCATAATAATCATCATTATCATAATCATCACCATCATAATCATCACCATAATCATAATCATCACCATAATCATAATCATCATAATCATAATCATCATAATCATCACCATCATAATCATCACCATCATAATCATGATCATAATCATAATCATGACCATAATCATAATCATGACCATAATCATAATCATGACCATAATCATAATCATCACCATAATCATAATCATCACCATCATCATAATCATCACCATCATAATCATAATCATCATAATCATCACCATCATAATCATCACCATCATAATCATCACCATCATAATCATCACCATCATAATCATCATAATCATCACCATCATAATCATCACCATCATAATCATCATAATCATCACCATCATAATCATCACCATCATAATCATCACCATCATAATCATCACCATAATCATCGTAATCATAATCATCGTAATCATAATCATCGTAATCATAATCATCGTAATCATAATCATCGTAATCATAATCATCGTAATCATAATCATCGTAATCATAATCATCATAATCATAATCATCATAATCATAATCATCATAATCATAATCATCATAATCATAATCATCATAATCATAATTATCATAATCATAATCAGCATAATAATAATCATAATAATAATCATCGTAATCATAATCATCATCATAATCATAATCATCATCATAATCATCATCATCATAATCACAATCATCATCATAATCATAATCATCATCATAATCATAATCACCATAATCATCACCATAATCATCATCATCTTCTTAATCATAATCATCTTCATAATCATAATCATAATCTTCATCATAATCATCATCATCATCATAACCATCATAATCATAATCGTCATAATCATAATCATCATCATCATAATCATCGTAATCATAATCATCGTAATCATAATCATCATAATCATAATCATCGTAATCATAATCATCGTAATCATAATCATCGTAATCATAATCATCGTAATCATAATCATCATAATCATAATCATCATAATCATAATCATCATAATCATAATTATCATAATCATAATCAGCATAATAATAATCATAATAATAATCATCGTAATCATAATCATCATCATAATCATCATCATCATAATCACAATCATCATCATAATCACAATCATCATCATAATCACAATCATCATCATAATCATAATCATCATCATAATCATAATCACCATAATCATCATCATCTTCTTAATCATAATCATCTTCATAATCATAATCATAATCTTCATCATAATCTTCATCATAATCATCATCATCATAACCATCATAATCATAATCGTCATAATCATAATCATCATCATCATAATCATCACCACAATCATAAGCATAATCACCACCATAATCTTCACCATAATCATCATAATAATTGTCATAATCATCATCATCATCGTCGTCATAATCATCATCATCATCACCATCGTCATAATCATCATCATCGTCGTCATAATCATCATCATCATCGTCATAATCGTCATCATCGTCGTAATCGTCGTCATTATTATTATTATTATTATTATTATTATTATTATTATTATTATTATTATTTGTCGGTACGCTGTAGGCGTACTAGTTGTTACGCTACTCGCCCCCGATTCCAATAATCGTGGTCTCAATCCCGGATTAGGTCTATGGGTGCAAAAATCTTGAGTATGGCTTCTTTCAGAACAGTTAGTCCCATTTTGTAGATATGCGGCACGCAAAAGACTGTGAAGCATAAAATAGGAAAGATCTAGGCAAACTTTATCTGCCCTTTTACATCCGGATTTGAATTGGGACGTATATGAGTTTAGACGTTAAAAAGTGTAGTTTAAAAAATACTATTTGTCATTATTATTATTATTATTATTATTATTATTATTATTATTATTATTATTATTATTATTATTATTATAAATTATTATTATTATTATTATCATCAATATTATTATTTTATTATATTATCATTATTATCGTTCAGGAACCTGGGTGCAGCATGTATCTCAATTTACGAAACACAATGCATATTGCGGTTTCTTGGTTTTTACATAATGGACCACAGCTTCTCAAGTTCTCTGAACTAGAATACAACTTTCCCAACAACTTGTTTATATTTTATTTTCTATCATATGTGACAAATATCATGATCGGTGCCTTGAACACGCAACGGTAATCTCGAATTCGATTCTTGGTTTAAACTTTAATTTAATTATTTTTATTTAATTACATCTGTTCATTCGAACTTATATTTATTTATGACTAATTTCATGATCGTCATGTGGACGGTGATTAGCTAGTATCCTGAGACATAGAAAGCTCGATTTTATGGTATCCTAATGTTGAATATTCCATAATAATTAAATTGGAATTTCTAACTGATTAGATTAAGAAGGCTGAAAATCGCGGTTTACAAATTTTCGAAGGAGGTGAATCAGGCGTTAGCATTTCAGACTCGCATTCTCAGTTGGAATTTCATTACAGGGCTCATTTCAAAATATTATTTTAAAACAGTTCATCACACAGGACGTGCGTAAACTATGCGAATACTCTGCAAGTCAAATTTATTGTTAGACATTGATGGATTACAGAATGTCTTTCCTTTGTTACTTAAATCGTATGTACGTATCCAGTTTTGTTGCGGAAAAAATTGCTGCTGCTAGTGTGATTTTTAAATTTTTTATTTCGGTTAACCCTCACTCCTATGTCCTATTTTGCTGCTTAAAGAACATCACCTTATTTTTCTTAATTGATGGGTATATGCCGAGATTAGTTGCGAAATAATAACAATTTTGGACGCGCGCGCAATCTAGATTCCTATGAAATTCGCCAAAATAAATCAGTGATCTATAACAAGCAAATATGTCTACACAACCTAGAAGATACACTACAGATTCAAGACTTGATATAACCTCAGATGTTAAAGGGTATATAAAATAATCCAGATGTAGAAAGGTACAAACATTATCATTTTGAAGGAATTATTGCCGACATCTAATAGAAGAAAACATTACATAATCATAGGTACAAACATGTTCAGAGACAAAAAAAGGCAGATATATATATATATATATATATATATGTCCACCGCTGTGGTCACGAGGTAGCGTGCTGCCTTGTCACGCAGCGGGCCTGGGTTCGATCCCCGGTCGGGGCAGTTTTTCTGGGTGAGGTTTTTATCGGGGTTTTCCTCACCTGTAAGACAAATGTCAGGACAACTTTAAGGCCCAAACGGTCCCCGAAATCATACGGCCATCATCATCATCCTTATCATTATCATCATCATCCTTCACCGGTGTGGAAAGCAACGGGAAGCTACCACACCTACAATTCCCTAGTAAAGCTACAAGCATAGCATAATACTATGATTGCAGTGAAGGACCTGCCTTCGGGCAGAATTACTATGGATGGATATATATATATCTGGGAGTCAACGTGAAGAGAGTTTGGTGCATGTGCCCATGATAAAGGTGAACATTTTGAGAACTGCTACGAATTCTGCTGATTTTCTTTTGCTAAAACTAACATATATGTTGCAACATTATTTGTTTTTGTGTGTTTCTCATATTGTAGTGTCAGTAAACTACGGGGTGAATCATAAATATGGCTATACGTTTGATCGCGTTGTGTGATAAAAATATTACCATTACAGGAAATATGAAATTACCGTTGGAAAGGCAATTATTCAAATTACAACAATGGAATAAAACAAAACAGTGTAGAACTTAGGTCATTAGTCAAAATGGTGTTGAAATTGCTAACAGCAAATTACAATTGGTGCATGGGCAATAACGTATACTAATGATCGTGAGGCCGCAAGACGGGCAAGACGTGAGTTTAACCTAGCATTGCAGACTCGACTGTGGGGAAGTGGAGAAAACGACTGCTGGAAACGGGAAGGATGCAGAAAATCAAATCTCCTGGAAGGCCTCGCATTAGCACGGATGCAGAAGCAACGAAGAGAATTGTGGAGGCGTTCAACGCTAGCCCACAAAAATGAACCCATCAAGCTGCACGTGAGCTTCATATCAGTCAATCGAGTGTGTGTCGTGTTTTGAAGCGTGAGAAGTACCACCCCTTCAAACGGATTCGTATCCACGAATTAATGAAGACGACCCTGACAGGCGGATGGATTTTTGTGAATTTGTTGTAAGGGAATCAGCAAACGACGAACATTGGTACAGAAAATTGCACTTTTCTGATGAAGCTATTTTCCATATGAACGGACGTGTTAATCGACACAATTGTCATATTATGGTAAAGAGAATCCTAATGTTATTGAAGAGACAAGTTTAAGATTTGGCAAAGTCACTGTTTGGGATCGAATGGAATGTTTGATCGGATGGAAAGGACTGCTAGGAATGCGAATTTTGGATGAGACTGTTAATGGTGATCGGTATAGTGATATACTTGGACAAATTGTCCTGCCGGTAATGCAAAGTGCTGAACATGAACAATGTCTATTCCAGCAGGATGGTGCGCCTCCTCACTATGCAATTGCGTTGAGGGAAATTTTGGATGATCATTTGCAAAACAGGAGGGTGGGAAGAAGAGGTCCCATTGAATTGCCAGCCCGTTCCCCTGACCTCACAGCATGTGACTATTGGTTGTGGGGTTATTTGAAGGAGAAGGTGTATGCCCGGAAACGTCACGACGTCGATATGCTGAAATTAGTGATTGAGGAAGAAAGTAGAGCCATTCCTCTATAAACAAGTATCATAATGCAATGAACGACTTCCCAAAGCGTTGCCAATTATGCTTAATAATAATAATACTTTATTTATTCTGGCAGAGTTAAGGCCATAAGGCCCTCTCTTCCACTCAACCAGTACAAATACAAATAAATATTCGACAAATATAGATATACACTATACTAATTATAAACACTTAAAGATACAATAAATGTAACAATGTAAATGTCATGTACAAACAACATTTTATAGGGTAATAACAATAATGATACGATAATAATAATAATAATATAAATATGATACATTATACGGGAAACACCAATTAATATATATATCTTACACTGGATAATAATGAAGTCGAGTTTAGAGCAAATATAAATGCTTGGATGTAAACGGCGAACAGTTTGAAGCAATAAAGTGACTTGCTTAGTGTTGTTGTAAGTGATTTGTTTTGTTTTGTTCTATTGTTGTAATTTGAAGGATTCCCTTTCCAATGATATCATATTTCCTTTAATAATAATATTTTCGTCACAAAATGCGATCAAACGTATAGCCATATTTCTGAATCACACTGTATATATGTGCATGAGAACTGTGACAATGTAAATGGTACTATCATGATTAAGTATGTACCAGCGGACGAAATTATACTTATAAATATGAGTGAATACTTTTAATTAGGTGATTAATCTTGGCGAATTCCGAAGGAATGAAGCTATTGATATTGTTCTTATGAACATATTTTTTGAAAAATGTTTACAACTTGTACAGTGGATGAAAGGCTATGACATCTCTTATAGACTCTTCCTACTATTTTACAGTAAAATACTTTTCCGCCATAATAATTTACTCTTGCCCAAAGCGTGCTCTCCACGAATTATCATATGAATAATATATAATTACAACACTATTATCCAAACTCCACGGGCATTTACAATAATATTTACGAGGTATGATTAGCTTTCCAGAACATTCAATTTCAATATAAAGATTTAAAATATCGCGATACTAACATAAACAACAAGGAGAGAGAGCCGATGAACAATACTATACATATTACGTGAGCAGAGAGTCTGCGCGCTGGGCCCAAGTTACGCAGACTTGCTTCATTTCCTGTATAAACAGCTGCTAGTCTGGAACACTTAATACTTTAATTTGACTTAGAGTATTTAACCTGACTCAAATTAAGATCATGAGTGAGGACATTTGAGGATATTAAATTACGTACATAAGCTGCACTCATATTTGAAAGGAAATCTCTTCAATTTCAATAAATAATTAATTAAGATCATTTAACTAAAAAATGAAAGAATATTTAATACAAAACTATTCAAGAAGTGAAATGAACAAATTACGACTGTAAGCCAAATTAACAAAACGTAATGAAAATTAACATAGTTGAAAACTGTTTTCTCCTCTAAATAATAATCATAATCTCACTCTTACGTTACAATAAAATCGTAGACATACATACGAATAACAATACTTAACTTATACATCTTCTTATATAGCCTTAACAAAAAATATACAAAGTTTTGAAGATGGCCGAGGGATTCACTTCCTCAAATCCTTCGCCGAAACTAAAGGTGCCAATCTTGGAGAAGACATTTCCAGATCTCCTGGAAGACTGCTTAAAGTTTCATCTCGCTACAGACGGACTTCCCCTTTCGCGCAATACATGTGCGTAGAGAAGGAGTGGGAGATGGGTGCATTCGGAAAAACACGGAAATGAGGACAAAGGGAATCAAGGAAGCACAGACCAAAACGACGCACAACAAATAACGTCACGACAAATTCACAAAAATAATGAAAAATTACGCATGCACAGTACATGCTTTTCACTGATCCTATCTAGTAGACACCGAAAAAGACCATGACCAAAATTTATATACAGTAAAACTTGTTCAAAGCGGAATCGTATAGGACCAATTTTTTGCACGTTGGACAAAATTCCTCATTATAAAAAATTATTAACCAATTTTAGATTATAGAGTACAGTATATGTCTTTTTATGTGCCATGGAATAATTGTAGTTCCGCTGCCATTGAAAAGTGAACTATAGTATGTACGAGCGATTTCGACGGTAACGCGCAAAAAGCAGTCCCGTTTCGTCAGTGTTAAAAGTGTCTCTTAGGCGCATATCCTGAAACTAAAGTATGCAGTTTCGATGTCCACACACTAACTATACTTCTGTCCACATCCTTTGATTTCCTGCAATTTTCATTCCACGCTACATTGTGTCGTTTTTAAAACTGTACAGCCAACCTGAAGATGCCTTGAAATCGTTATTCTCTAGGGATGTAGCATCAGTTAGAGCTTGACTTTGGAGCATCGGTCCGGATATTTGGAGATTTTTTTGATCGTGCTCTTGTAAAACACTCCCACACTACTTCCTTGATTTATTCATTTTTAAATTTATTTTTTTATTTATTTACTTTGTTTTCCTCTTCGTTTGATCATTTCCTTGTATCCATTCATTAATTAATTTTTCTTTTTGTGGTTTAAAATCTCATAAACTTGGGTTTTTCCATATTTAAATTTAGTCATTATTTCGCGTACTGAGAGATTGTTTTTCTTAATCTTCTACCAGTTTCACTTTTTGATTAATGACAATGATACATAAAATTTATCCATCTTTATTCCGGAAATTCAGAACGCTACCTGTGAAAGTTACGTACTCAATCGGTCTCAGATCTTAAACTAATTTAAGATGTTACAGTTCAGTGGTTATTTGTAAGACAGATGTCACACCCCAAATATTTGTTTAAAAAACCTGCATTTCACATAAAGGGTATGCAGTGAGGCCGAAATAAAAAATTCAGATACAGGTAGGAAATCTACTTCACCCAGCGACAGAAATCACCCCTTATTATTATTTCGCATAACGGGAATTCAATGAAGCGGAAACTAATTTATTTCTCTCTATCAGTCTTTCCGCCTTATAGACACTTTTTCATAAATTGTGTAGAAATATCCTTCCGTTTCGGCGTTGGACAAAATCCGTTTTATACAAAATAAATACACGTAAAATTACTATTATTTCGCCGGGACCAATAAATTTGTTCACATTGGACATATTTTCACATTATTAACGTTCCGGATTAAACAAGTTTTATTGTATATACTAGACAATACTCGGCGTCGCTGCTTCACCTAAATTAATTAAATGTGTTTTTATGTTTAACTAAATGAGTAAAAAAAATAATTATAAATTTATATCGTAATCATCAGTTTAGCGTTGTTTGGTCGGGTTAGAGGTAAATTGACCGGTTTACGGGTAATTCGATCGTTTTAGAGGTAGATTCATCGGTTTAAGGGTAATTTTATGGTTTTAGCTGTAGCTTGATCAGTTTACGGGTAGTTTCTCCTTTTAGAGATAGTTTAATCGGTTCAGTGGTAGTTTTGGTCTTTAGAGAGGTAGTTTGATTAGCTCTTGATAATGTTGTCATTATAGAGGTAATTTCATCGGTTTGGGGATAGTTTGGTCGGATCGGTTGGACTTTTTAGATTATGTTTCTGGATTAGGTTAGGTATCGGCTAGGTCAGGTTCGGTTAGGATTAGTTAGGTTCGGTTCGGTTCGGTTAGGTTATGTCAGAGTTAAGTCCGGGTATGGGACCGAGGGTGGGTTCTGGTTCGGATTGGTTCAGTTAGGGTTCGGGTTCAGTTTGAGTTTGTGTTTGGGTTCAGTTTGAGTTCGGGTTTGGGTTCAGCTTTGAATTCAGTTCGAGTTTTAGTTTTGAGTTCAGTTTTTCTTTCAGTTTTCGTTTCGGGTTTGGGCTTTTATTTTGGGTTTTGGTTTCGGGTTTGTATTCAGGTTAGCCTCAGGCTAGGTTCAGGTTTCGTTAGGTTAGAGTCGGTTAGGTTGGGTTAGGTTAGGTTAAGCTCGGTTGGGTTAGGTTAGGTTAAGCTCGGTTGGGTTAGGTTTAGGTTCGGGTTAGGTTCGCGTCAGGTTCAGCTTAGGTTCAGTTTACGTTCAATGTAGGTTCAGTTTAGGTTCGGTATAGGTTCGTTTTAGGTTCGATTTAGGTTAGGTTTAATTTTGGTTCAGGTTAGATCAAGGTTAGTTTCAGGTTAGGTTCAGTTTAGGTTCAAGTTAGGGTAAGGTTAAATTCAGGTTAGTTTCAGCTTAAGTTAGGTTCAGATTAGGTTCAAGCTATGTTCAGGTTAGGTTGAAGCTATGTTCAGGTTAGGTTCAGGCTAGATTCAGGTTGAGTTAAGGTTAGGTTAAATTTATGTTGAGGTTAGGTTCAAGTTAGGTTTAGGTTAAGTTAAGGTTAGGTTCAGGTTAGGTCTGGTTAGGTTCACGTTAAGTTCAGGTTTGATTCAATTTAGGTTTAGTTTAGGTTAAGGTTAGGTTCATGTTGAGGTTAGTTTCAGGTTAGATTAGGTTAGGTTCAAGTTATATTCGGTTAAGTTCAGTTATGTTCGGTTAGGTTTGGTTAGGTTCGGTTAGTTTAGGTTACGTTAGGATTGGTCAGGTCAGGTCAGTATAGAACACGTTCGGTCAGGTTGGGTCAGCATTGGTCAGTACATTACATGACAGGTCAGGTCATTTAAGCGTCCAAAAAGCTACTTTTCCACGTTTTTCACTACAAAGGGTGATGTTTAAAGGTTTGAGAGTTGAGTATCACAACTCTCTCATAGCCTATTTCATCCCGGGAATCTCCTGAACATTTTGAAAAAAGTCCCATTAAAATCGGATGAACGTAAGACAGCGCATAAAATACGAACAAACAAACAAACATTCACTTTTGTATATTAGAAGAAGATATACATGTGTGGGTATGCGTGTGTGTGTGTGTGTGTACCCGTTAATGCTCTAGCGACCGCAATTTTAGTTTCATCGCAACCAAATTTGGGTATAATAACACTGGACAACAAATTTCAGACTTGTTTTTTGTCTTTTTGCACTCGAATGAAAATAGGTGATTATAAATATATACCAGACGCTTGTTCTGGGGGTAAAGGCGGCCGTCACGCAGGGCTGACAACCCGGCTGACATAAAGTGCCGATTGTCTAGAAAAAGTGGGAGCCTTAACCTCCTACTACCCCAAGGGCCTCCGGGCCTGTTGTGGGATCACTTTACTTTTTTTACATCTTCAGTCTACTCCGTCCTTTGAAAGGGATGATCTGCTCATCCACTCTATACTTCTCAGGACCTTACAGTTTGACACAATATCATCCAATAAACTTATCTTGAAGAGAGGATCCACAGCTGAATTACTATCATCAGTAAGATTGTGAAAGAAATGCAATTATACTTTATTGCTTCAAACCTGTTGCATGTCGTAGCATCAGCTAGTAATGCTAGACGGAATTGTATATTTCAGCAAAATCTTTATTTTGGCAATTTGACGACAGACATACAAAGAGCAATTCCCGGCCATATTTAAAATTATTTATCTGTCAGCTGTAAAGGTTTAATTGGATTGTATTATATGACATGTCTATTGGATTCAGTCACTATGTGTGCAATCAATTCGTTTCCAACAAACATTTTGAAGTAGTCAATAGGAGAGAAAAGGAGCTAAGTCAGCAGTTTTTCTGACCATTGGGGTGCTTCTAGTTTGCCAACAACTTCCTTACTCCAGTTCACTTCTTCATGAATACTAGGCCTATCTTCTTCGGAGCTTTTACCATTATCTTCAGATTTTTTGTTCGTTTTCTTTTCCTTTTAGTTTGCCTTTTCTCCCTTTGACTTGTTGAGGGTGGTACAACATCGTTCTCGTCATCGTCAGTTTCTGGGATAATGTTGATTTGCGTTGTCCTTCTTGTTATCACACGCCCTTCATCACTATAACTTGCAAGGGCAGAATCATCACTATCATCAGGTAGAATCGGATATTCACTTCTTCTTTGGGCCTACCATAAAATTTCCATGTTGGCAGAGCCATACTTCTAAACCAATTATTAACGATAAATCATCTATATTACCTAAATGTAACAATATATGACATAGTGTTGCTTGAAGAACGCAAACATACTTTCAATTAATACTGAGATTATAATTATCCGACAACTATGTTTCACAGTAAAAGTAGTGACAAAATATCCCGTGGATATTGGTATAATTTCATTTTATAATTTTCAAGTTGTTTATTGTTAAGAAAACAGTAAGTAATTATGTGCTTATTTCCTTCCATAAACACGTGCACAGAAAGCTGGAATTATATTTCTAACGTCCAAGCTAACAGACTTTACAATTCTTTTAAAATTCGATGGTTGTCACAAAATGACATTCATTGTCTGAGAGTAACACCATATGCACACAGAGTAGAGAGAAATGGTGAAAATAAAATAAAAGTTAGTTTGTAGTCCTGGGGCAACATAATGCAATAGAGGGTTGTAATGCTTTAAAAAATATCTTAACTCATTGTTGTCAAATTTTAAATATTTATATTTAGACTTCAAAAATAAAATCTGAATAATTTTTTACTCTCATAAATAAAAGTAAACTAGCTCGTGATTGGAATTAGAGCAGTTATCTTTCTTATATGAACAATCAGATTTAACCATACATTAAATAGAATTATTAACCAATTAAAAATTAATGACGTAATAATGAACTTTATATTATAACATGTTAAATTTATCATTCCGGCCGGTGTCGACTTTTTATCTGAGTGGAACTAAGAATACCTGCTCAAATAATATATAACAATCTCTCCGATTCAAGTGTAGAGAAAAGTTAATATTTTATGTTTAAAACTAAAAATTATCATAAGTAATGCCACGAGTGATTTTCAAATCATCGATCAATTCACGAGTCACAAAGTGGTGAGTGAATTTATCAAGATGATTTGAAATCAAGAATGGCATTTGTTAGGGATATCTAATGAATAAAATTAAGTTGTTTACTCAAAATCATTATTTTAATATATCGTTACCGGTATTTTAAAATATTTATATATTTGATGTAAACGGCGATGTCTGAAAACAAATCAGAAATGTGTGGTTAAGTTTAATTGTTTATTCACTGCAACTTGATCACATTATTATTGTCAAATAGAATCGCAATATTATAAGAATGCACCTAGGTGGAAAAAAAAAATCACATAAAACTGTATATTATAACTAACATTAGAAGTTATTAATTTATTTTTTAGTAAACAACTAAGTAACAATCATTATTTAAAAATACAATTATTGAACACATATTTATAAAATGCTGTAGTTCGAAGGAATCTGTTAATTATTTGTTATATGCAATGTATTTGTTGCAGTATCAGTCAATGCAATATAATGCGCTGACCTGCTCAAAATATTAAAAAGAAGGCGCTTTCTTTATCACAAAAGCAGGAGTAGCTGATAAAGAGAAATCGATGAAGAGCGAGATGAAACACGACTGCCATTGGTTGTAAAACAAAATTCATTAAAACGTGATTGGTCATTGACTCCCATTGAGTTGAATAGTAATCGATATTTAATAAGAACAGTATATCTATATATATGGTGAATAATATTACCACAGAAATTCATTTAGTCTTCTTGGATATTCAAGAACCAGTAAGATACAAATTAGAAGTGGAAAGAAAAATTATCGAACAAGTGTCAGAATTTAATTATTTAGATGTATTAATAACAAACACTAAAAATGTAATAAAAGAAGTAAAGAAACAAGCTGATAAAGCAGCACAAATATCAGGGTATATGAAAGATTTAATTTGGCGCAACAAACATATGTCAATAGAAAGCAAAACCCGCATATACAAAACGATAGTTCGACCAGTTATCGTATTTGGAGCAGAAACTAGGGCTGATAGAACAAAAACTAAAATAATAAGCACATGCGAAATGAAAATCTTAAGAACTATTCAGGGGAAAACATTATTTGATAAAATACACAACACACAAATTAGGGACAAATGCCATATTCAAGACATAACCAAATTTATTATAGATAGACGAAAATATCGGAAGGGTCATATAGAAAGAATGGAAGAAAACCGGCTTTCTAAAAGAGCTAAAGAAGATAGACCAATGGACGGGAGAAGAACAAGGGGAAGACCAGCCAAGAGATGGATAGACAGTGAATGCACATCCAGTACGTCTTCCTCCGAGGAGTGATTTTTGGAAATAAACAGGGTGAAAATCCTACAAATTAAGTTTAAGAAGAAGAAAGATATTCAACATTGTGAAGAATAGGAGTAATGTATTTTCCTCTGATCGCGGTACCAACGCTATGCACCCTAAAATTTCAGTAAGTAAAACAAAAGTAATGGCATTTTGTGGAAGAAACACTCTGCGTGCAAAAATAATAATTAGAGACGAAATTATTGAACAAGTATCCCACCGTAAATATTTACGTTGTGATATCAGCTATGAATATGATAAAGGTATTGAATATAAAACCCATCAGTTTCATGCTATTTGTGACACAATAGAACATTGAAAAATAAAGTTCATAAACTAACAAAATTAAAATTTTATAAAACAATGGCGGTCCCTGTCCTTTTGTGTGGGAGCGAATCTTCGATTATGACTACTAAACAAGGAAGTAAAATCCAAGCAGCAGACATGAAATTCTTAAGAAAATAAAAGGATGCACTAGAATGGACCAGATAAGAAATGAGGATGTCCGTGAAGAATTACAGATTTACTCCATAAAAGAAAATATATTTATCAACAATATACTTACTTACTCACTGGCACTATCGAACCAGTAGGTTCATGGCCGCGCGGACATAAGCTCTCCATACATCCCTATCCTGAGCCAATACTTTCCAATCATTCCCTGTATATTCTACTTCCCTCAAATCATAGTTAATGTTGTTCTCCCACCTCATTCTTGGTCTACCAACTGGGCGTTTTCCTTCTGGCTTTCCTACAAGAAGTTTCCATGCACGTCTTTCATTCCCCATACGCGCAACATGTCCTGCCCATCGCAGTCTATGAGACTTAACTGTTCTTATTATATCTGGCTTCCTATAAAGACCATGTAGTTCATTGTTATGTAGTCTTCTCCATTCACCTGTCTGTTCATCTCTCTTTGGTCCAAAAATGTTCCTAAGAACTTTATTCTCAAATACTCGTAATCTCCTTTCCTCCCTTAAAGTAAGAGTCCATGTTTCGCACCCATATAATATAACTGGTAGAATAATAGTTTTATATATTTTCAGCTTAACGTTTTTTGAAAGGAGTTGGGACATCAAGAGTCTCTGCAATGCATAATAGCACGCATTTCCAGAATTGAGCCTATGTTTAATTTCTTTGTGCATCTCATTCCTATTTGTGATTATTGTTCCTAGGTATTTGAATTCAGCCACTTCCTCAAAATTTCCCTCATTTGTCATTAGCTGTCCATTTCCATTATATACTGAATTTCTACGTGTGACCATATATTTAGTTTTACTGATATTTACTTCCAGTCCTAATTTCTTAGTGTTACTCAATAGTGTGTGTGTGTTGGCCTTCAGTATCTCCTCGCTATCGGCCAGTAGTACTACATCATCAGCATAAACTAACAGCTTATTAATACCATTCAGTTGTAAGCCTTCCTCATTCTCTAAAGATTTAATGGCATGCTCTAGTACAAAATTAAATAGTAGAGGAGATAGTGCATCTCCTTGCTTCAACCCATTCTGGATTTCAAAAGTGTCTGAAAACTGTTTGCCTACACGCACCCTACTCTTTGAGCCATTTAGACACATTCGTATAAGTCTAACTAACTTTTTAGGAATTCCGAACTCCAGCAGGATACTATATAACTTCTCCCTCTTAATTGAATCATATGCTTTTTTGAAGTCTACATATAGTTGATGTACAGTACCATTATATTCCCATTTCTTTTCTAAAATCTAATGTCTTATACTAAAAATCTGATCTGTTGTAGACCTGTTTCTTCTAAATGCACATTGATGATCTCCTAGAATGTCATCAATATAGGGAGTAAGTCTGCTGACTAATATATTTGTTAGAATTTTGTACGAAGTTGAAAGTAATGTGATGCCCCTGTAGTTGTTGCAATCAGTTTTATCTCCTTTGTTATAAATTAGTACGATAATTGATTCCTTCCATTCATCTGGAAGAGCTTCTTTTTCCCAAATCATACTAAGCAACCAGCGTATCTTGTCCATCAATTTTTCTCCCCCTGATTTTATCAGTTCTGCTGGGATCTCATCTGAACCTGATGCTTTATACATCTTCAATTTTTCAATTGCCATTTCAACCTCTAATGCACTTGGCTCTGTGACTAGCATTTCTGCTGTCTGTAACTTATCCTCCTCAATGTCCTGTTCTGTATGTACATTTAATAGCTGATTAAAGTAACATTTCCATCTATTTAATATACTCCTGGAATCTGCAATCATATCCCCATTTTCATTCCGAATTATATTTGTTCTAGCCTGAAACCCTTTCTTCTCTATACTAATTCCCTGATATAATTCTCTAATGTTCCTATTTTTTGCATTAATTTCAAGATCATTAATCTTCTCTCTCAAATATTCCCTCTTTTTACTCTTTAGTAACTTGGTGCTTTCCCGTCTAACACTACCCAATTGCTCTAAATTTACCTCATTTGGCTCGTATAACCATTTCATTTTTGCTAGCTTTCTTTTCTTTACAATGTCGGCACATTCCTCATCAAACCATTTATTGTTTTGCCTCTTTTTTAAACAACCAATGCTTTCTGATGCTGACAATTTAACAGTATCTCTTATAGCCTCCCATTCTTTATTTATATCAGTTTCTTCTTCGTTTGCCACATCGTCATCTGAAG
Organism: Diploptera punctata; assembly: GCA_030220185.1. NCBI lineage: Eukaryota > Metazoa > Arthropoda > Insecta > Blattodea > Blaberidae > Diploptera > Diploptera punctata. The sequence goes on from JASPKZ010007254.1 coordinate 66,644, forward strand.
ATCCCAGTACTTCAAATCTATTAGCAATTTTGATTTGGTATTCTTGCTGCATTTCATCATTTTTCAAGTTTTTTAATTCATATTTTACAGAATCATCTTTAGCGTTTGTTCCTCTCATAAGCGATAGCCATTGTCAGATTTTCACCCTGACCAGATGATGATCCGAATTGCAGTCTGTCCCTCTAACTGATATAACATCAATGATGCTACTGTGCCAGCGTTTATCCACTAATACATGTTCTATCTGGTTCCGAGTTTCTCCATCTGGAGATGTCCAGGTGTATTTATGAATATCCTTATGCTGAAACGTTGTGCTCTTATCAATGAGATTCTTTGATGTGGCAAATGTGACTAATCTAACCCCATTGTCATTACTATCTTCATGAAGACTGAATTTGCCTATTGTTGGTTTGAATATATCTTCCCGTCTCACTTTTGCATTAAAATCTCCTAAGACAATTTTCATATGATATCGTGAAAGGCTATCAAATAAGCATTCTAATTCTTCATAGAACTCATCCTTGATCTTGTCATCTTTCTCTTCTGTGGGGGCATGTACATTTACAATTATAAAATCATGTCGTTTACCCTTTAGAATTATGTATGATATCCTATCACTAACAAACTTAATATCTCGGATAGCGGATAGGATCCTCCTCCTGACTAAAAAACCCGTTCCAAATGCAGGTCTTTTTGCACCCCCATAGTATAATGCAAAGCTTCCTGATTCCTGACTACCTACTCCTGGCCACCTAACTTCCTGTAAAGTGACTATATCCAAGGGCGATTTATCCAATTCCTGCGTTAATATCTCTAGTGCCCCGCTATTGTATAAAGTCCTAACATTCCATGTTCCTAGGAACATGTCCCTGTGTTTGAGCCTTTGGCATGGGTTCCCTGAAGTAGTCCCCGCCCGGAGAACCGAATGGGGGACTATTTGACCTCCGGAAAATTTTACCCCAGATGAACCCATGTCCGCATTTCTTGACGGTTGTATTTTTACAGTGAAAGATCGTCACTCTTTCGCCCAAGGTACTTTTTTCGTCTGGCTTGTCACCTTCGACCAGTCCGGCATGGGTAACCCTATCGGCAGCAATGCTACTGCCGGCATAGCTCTCAGGATCATTTAAGCACGCAAGCCACTTCACCACGACAAGGTAAAGATACCATGGAGGGATTTATCAACAATATTCAGTGGAAAAACATGTAGAAAGAATGGATGAAAGTATATTACCAAATAAAATCTTACATTATTTTCCGAGAGAAAGAAGAGATGCCGGACGTCCTCGGAAGAGATGGGTTTAGATCTATTAGTGAAGATGGAACAGGCAACTAATGCCTAATCTAGGAAGTGCAGAAGAGGAAGATGAATATTTAAGATTTGGAATAAATCTAAATTATTTCTTCAACAAACAATTTTTTCATGAAGAGTCTCCTGTATACTAACACGTGACCCTGAGACTAGAATATACAGCTCTAACGCAATTTACCTAAATTAATCCTTGATCACATCTAAATCTACTCATTTCCGTTAGAGGCTGAGTTGACCCCAGGGCCATAGTGCCACCAAAAGCCGTTGAGTTAATTTAAAAATCCTGACCTCACCGGGACTCGAACCATCGTCCTTCTGGCTTTTAGCATATTACCTTAACCACTACGCTACGGTGTGCCCTCGTATTTTAAACGTAATTCCCGTTAAATTATCGGTTCAAATGGAAACACGTCTCTATCTATATTATTATTATTATATAATTATGCGATGTTATAATAAACAAACAAAATTTAGTTATGAAGTCGTTTTTCTCAAAATGACAAATGCACACTCATTTCATATTGAACTAAGGTATCGATATCATCTATCCTTTTCTTTCCGAATGCTTCTTCTGTGCAATTAGAATGTAGCCTACAAAATATAGCTTAAAAGAACACACAGTAAATTCATAACATTTCAACTCTGTATAAATAAATATTAAACTTAAATACCTATAACAATTACCGTATTAAAAATGTCATGACAATTTTTTTACTGAGCCCTAATTTTGGACTCTATTTATTTTCTTGCTTTATCAAAGTGTTTAAATATATGCTATTCGCACATAAAATAAACATGCCAAACTCTTATGATCCGACCTGATGTATCATTCCAAGGCCTGTTTCATAAAAGTACTACTTTTAATAGCTACTTAATAGCAGTGTAAAATTTACTAGTTAGCAGTCTGGTAAATCCTGTTTCATAAATAGAAAATTATACTGCTGTATTTACTACACTGTTTTAAGCAGGTAGCAGTATGACTTCATGTAAATAATGTAGAGTTTATATGACTTAGAAAAAATTATTCTCTCTGCCGGGTTTCATGTCTTCTTCTATGCATTGCGTTTGTACATAACTCCTAAATATACTTGTAGTAGCTCTGTTGCATTGTTGTTATATAATATTATTCTTTAGCAAAATTATGAATATATCAAAATCATTAAAAAATAACAAGAATCCAACAAGTATAAAAAAAACTTAAGGAAATTTTTATAACTTTTTTTTCCAAATAAATTTGTTATATTTCTTTTAAATTGTATACATTGCTAACTACTTTTATCATAGAACAGACCGCTAATTAGGAATGTAAATTAAAAGTGCTTATATTAGGTATGAAGTAGCATTATTATGTTTATATTCAATGTCACCAGGTTGTCATTACGACATTTCTGGTAATCTTTCCTGGCATCGGCGTTATTGTAACCCACTTCTGAAGTGGGGAACCCGGAAATCGGAGTTATGCTGCCCCGATGATAGGTGAAGATACTAATGATGCGCCAGAATAGGTCTTAATACTAAACTTAATCGAATGAGATGAATATGAAATAGATGATAGTGACGGCCAGATGACGTTCGGGGACTGGTTGGGCCTTAAAACATCTTGACATTTGACTAACGGGTGAGGAAAAACTCGAAAATACCTCACCCAGTAAACTTGTCCCGACCGAGGATCGAACAAAAGAGCTTATCTGCTAATTAAAAATGAACAAATATATTTTGTGATCTACTTGAACCCAATAACTTGGGTTCACACATATGATACAAATACAAAAAAATAATAATTTGTGATAAAAAAGAGCACCTGAATAAAATATCTAGAATAATTTATCTCTACCTATGTTTTTATAACTTATTCTCTCGGCTCCATATGGCTTATAAGTCAATACAATTACTAGTTCCGAGGGCTACTCTACTTTAGATCCGCCCGATTCGCTGAATTTTCAAGGGCGTAAAAATTCTGAATGTGAATTCCTTTGGAAGGGACGCAAATCCGTGAATTCCGAAATGTATATTTACGGCAGCCTAAAAAAGAGACATTTCTGTATTTTTCATGCTCAAATTTGAATTACGACGCCAACAACCAGATATATTAACAGAACGTCAATAAATTAAATACATTCTAATTGACTAACGAAAATGTTGTATTTGACACTTAAAAATAATATACCATAGTTTGTATGGAACGTTAGTCACTGATAAGTTCAATTATACATTAGAGATATAAACTGTCATAAATAATACAAACACATAGGTTAAGGTAAATTAAGCCAAAATCAAAAGTATACACTCCTCTCTTTGTTTTTCTAAACCAACAGATTTATCTGATAATTCATACATTAAGATGTTAATTTAGTATAAATACGGTATCATGGAAATATAGGCTACTAGACTACGAAATTTATGTTCATTATTTTGAAACAGGTATGGCGAAATAATCGTTTATTTTTATGTACATTTTAAATTGAAAATAATTGACGTCAATAAATATTGTTCACAATATATTTGTACACAATTGACGTACGAAATGGGACTCATAAATTCGATTCATCCCCCAGGAAATCCGATTTACGCATTTCTAAAGCTTCACATTACATAACTCGGAGGCCCGGATTTCGTATCCCTCGCGGCCGTTCACTTCTTGCAGCCAATCAGAATACGAGGAAAATATTATTCTCTCATTACATCAGCCACTAATATTTAACAGCTTGTCTATGGTAGGAAGCATTCAGTAAGCCGTGAGTGAAGATAGAAAACAGGTGAGGACGCAAGTTTACTGCGCATAGTGACCGTGACACTGAGTGGACTATAACGCGATAACCTCAGGGGCTCGATTCAGAGGCTCGACCTCTAAAAATGACGTCAAACCAAGTTCAAAAACAATTCTTAATTAACATTGTTTTCTTAATATTCGGACTGTTATAGCGTATGTTTACTTCTGTGAGCAGATAGCAAAGTTTGCAGGATTTTTATACTTTTTTAGAATTACAAAAAGAGTGAAGATATTCTGTAATTATAAACAAACTCGGATAGAGATGTGTAAGTGCGATACACTCATAATCAACGGACACCTTATTTTTTAGAGAGTCTTAAAAACTTTATTTTGTGTTTGGAAGTAAATTAAAAAAAAATGTATCTTTCTTGATAAACTGATTTCGGCTAGTGTATTGTTTCGCAGTTTGGAAGAATTGCATTCAATTTAGCAAATTAAATTTTAACAACATGTTTTAATGTAATATTTATTTCTGTATAGTAGTTTTATTCTATATACAGTTTGTGTTATCTAAAATTTGTATTATTACCATTATCGTCTGTAAATTTGCTTCGCTTCTTTTTTTATTATTATTAAATTATATTTGTCCTGTGGCATGGGGCATGTAAAAGTACCTACAAAGTGAGTAGCTGAAGTAAGGTAAAGAGAGAGAATAAATTATATTTATTAATATTTCTTAATTTCTGCACAATACATATTAAAAATCGTTGCCTTCTTATGGAATTTTTAAAGACGCTAAATTAGAGAAATAAGGGACTGCTGCGAAATATTTATTTTTAAATGCGTTTTAAAATACATACGATAATCCAAAAAAATTGTTCGCAAAATACTATTTAAATCTTTTTTTTTATTATTGATTTCGTACATCTCAATGATGGATAAATCATATTTGAAGAGAAAAATTATACGCTCAGACCGGGACCTGAACCCGGGACCTGAACCCGGGACCCTTGGTTCTGTAGACCAAGTGCTCTACCAACTGAGCTACCTGAGCAAGTACCGATCTAAACGCAAATCTTTCTCTATATACATTGTAATTCCCATCCACCAAATGCTGTGAAGCCATGCTTCTATCTTGCAAATGGCGGCTCCTTTATTAAGAAGACATATTTGGGAATTATACATTACAGCCAGTACGGCTTTTTCCAAGTTTTTATTATAAATCATATTTGAAGAGAAAAATTATACGCTCAGACCGGGACCTGAACCCGGGACCTGAACCCGGGACCCTTGGTTCTGTAGACCAAGTGCTCTACCAACTGAGCTACCTGAGCAAGTACCGATCTAAACGCAAATCTTTCTCTATATACATTGTAATTCCCATCCACCAAATGCTGTGAAGCCATGCTTCTATCTTGCAAATGGCGGCTCCTTTATTAAGAAGACATATTTGGGAATTATACATTACAGCCAGTACGGCTTTTTCCAAGTTTTTATTATAAATCATATTTGAAGAGAAAAATTATACGCTCAGACCGGGACCTGAACCCGGGACCCTTGGTTCTCTAGACCAAATGCTCTACCAACTGAGCTACCTGAGCAAGTACCGATCTAAACGCAAATCTTTCTCTATATACATTGTAATTCCCATCCACCAAATGCTGTGAAGCCATGCTTCTATTTTGCAAATGGCGGCTCCTTTATTAAGAAGACATATTTGGGAATTATACATTACAGCCAGTACGGCTTTTTCCAAGTTTTTATTATCCGTCATTGAGCTGTACGAAATCAATAATAAAGGGTTGAATTTTAAACTAGGTGTTAGATTATGGTCATGGCTGTTTCCAAGACAAAGACAACAAAACAAAAGTATAATCCACTCAGTGCAAACGATGCATTCTAAATGTAACAAAATAATTCATAACTTGGCAAGATATTTTTATTACTTATAGTACTAATATTATATAATTTTTTATTTTTAGAAAGTATGTTAGAAGAAGCTACTACTACTCTGGCGATGGCTACGGCATCTGTAAGCCAAAAAGCTCTCTGTCTGGTAGTCGGCGCTCTGCGATTACAAGAACCAATAGTGCCTCTTGACAAAGTGGCGTGGCACGACAGTTGTGACGACTGTTGGATCGTCTTGTACGACAGAGTGTACGACATAACTCAGTTCCTCAGGGACCACCCGGGAGGCGAAGAGATCTTGCTGGAGTATGCCGGTAGAGACGCTACTCTGGCTTTCAGAGGCATCGGACACGACGCTAGCGTACTCCGTAATTTGCAGCCACACTTGGTAGGCATTTTGCCTGAATCGGAACGCATCTGGTCCGGTGGTAAATTAGAGGGCAGCAGGTCGTGATCAGGCACATTGTTTTCATCAGTATTCCTACATATCCAGTATTTTCTATTTAAATATATTTATTAATTTTTAACCTTCCTTATCCTTACTTATTCTACAGTTTATGAAGAATAATACATTATTTTTTAAGTGCAGTGTTTTATTTTATGTCAAGAGTAGGATGCATCAAGCAGATTTTTTGCATAACGGTGCTGTACATAATATTTATTTATTTATTTAATAATAAAATTATACTCGATGTACCTACAAATTATGCCAATTCTAGTTATTCGTATTGTCAATTACTTTGTTTCCTCCTCTTTGTATTTTTTATTTTGATTTTTTCTTCTTACTTCTTTCTATATAAATCTCTTGTATTTCTTCTTTCTTCAATATTTCTTCTCTTTCTTTTTTCACTTAACCTTTCTCATTTTATTTTCCTTCATTATTATTTTATTGTACTCATCCTTTATATTCCTCTTATCATGTACTATTTTCTCCTTTTTTTGTTATTATTTTAGAGTCTTACTTTTGTTGACTTTGCCTTAAGCGTCCAGCAGGAAATAGAGTATAATCATATAATAAGAGGCATTTGTTCTACGCCTGAAATTTTATGCAGTGAGCTAACATGAAGACACATTTATAATTTATACATAGAAAACAATATACATATTTTTGAACTCTGTAGGGGCCAACCTGCTAGTAAAATTCATTACAATTAGGCGATTTTTTAAAATATATTAAAGCAATATCAAAATATATGTTTTAGTAACTTTATGATATTAGTGTTCCATCATTTATGTTTGAACAGATGTTGGATGAAGAGTCATCCGCCTCTAGGTAAAATTGCCTAATTTTCTGAGCGGATTATTTGATTATTAATATGTTAATAAAATATATAATTGTTAATAATATCGTCTTGGCTGATACACCGTAGCCTAATTCAAAATCCATGTAAAATAAATAATCTGACTGAAGACAACCACACCCGATTATCCACGAGGAGGAATCTTCCTGCTAAGGGACCAGTTACCTTACGATCACCGGAAATCTAATTTTAGGTCACTTAAATTGTGAGGTAAGTATTTTAGAACAGAAAACCTTTTTTGATCCTGGCAATACAATACAGATAATATAACTGAACTCAGATGGTAGCATTTAAGATTTATTTTCCGACGATATCAGGTTCTAGTCTTGAGGCAAGTTATTTATTTTCTTTGTCCTCAATTGACAAAGTAAACGCTGGGTTGGATTTTAAGTATCGCAATCTTACTGATCAGATAAGAAATTTTAAGGAAATCCTGAAAGCCATATGTTAAATGCTGCTGACAAAGTTCCTGTTTTCTCAGAATATATTTATGAGGAATATAAAACTTTTCTTGGTCATTTATCATAGCTTTGATTTTAATTTAACACATACATTTTATTCGCTTTTCAAAATATGAAATCTATTTTCTAGTAACATACTTTTTGCCGAATTTTAAAATTAATTGTATATGCAAATGTAACTGCTATAACGACTAAGAGAAATAAATGTAACAAATTATGACCAAGCATTTATTAGATATCCCCTGAAATATCCTTTTAGAATATCGTAGTAAAATAAACTCTTTATTGTATTAGCGAGTCTCTCCAGAATGCGGATGAGTGTAATCATCTTATCTCAATTTAACTTCTCGCATATAGGTACCGGGTCCTTACAGTGGCATCACCTGTCGGGAGAGGGATTTTTTAAGCTGTGGATCAAACACATTTTTTTGACCACACAAGGACATGGATGGCCTCTCCGATGAGTGATCAAACACACACATTCATACCAAATACGGCAAACATGATAATAATGGATATGAAGGACAGATGATGTTTGGGGATCTACTGGGACTTCAAGTTTCTTGGCATTTGTCTTATAGTGAGGAGAAAACCATCACCCAGCAAACTTGTACCAATCGGGGATCAAACCTGGGCCCGCTGCGTAGGAGGCAGACGACGCTATCCAGAGACCATAGCGGTAGACTCGAATGAATATAATGAGGAAGATACATAAATGCTATTTGGTCTAACAATCTGAAGAAGGGGAAAAAATGTGTATTCAACATTATACACAATTAGTCGATATGGTTGATATAGTTGAACTGAGAATACTATACAAATGTTGAATAGGCACTTTTAAAAGCACTAGCAATTGCAATGACAGTGCAAGTTTATGAATAACAGAATACTGTATTATTTATAAACGTCATCAAGAAGTGACCTAAGACTTGTTTATGATCCATAAATAATTGTCTTTACAGTGAACTCAAGTTCAAAATCAGATGTCGTAATTTTTTTCATGCTATTTTAACTATAATACAATTAAAATGCCATAGATTACATTGACCTATGGAGAAGAAACATTTTACAATTTTTATTACACGCTTATATATATTCCACCCATAGTAATTCTGCTCGAAGGCAGGTCCTTCACTGCTATCATAGCATTTTCATGCTATGCTTGCAGCTTTACTAGGGAATTGTAGGTGTGGTAGCTTCCCGTTGCTTTCCACACCGGTGAAGGATGACGATGATAATGAAAAGGATGATGATGGCCATATGATTTCAGGGACCGTTTGGGCCTTAAAGTTTTCCTGACATTTGTCTTACAGGTGAGGAAAAACCCCGATTAAAACCTCACCTAGAAAAACTGCCCCGACCGTGGATCGAACCCGGGCCCGCTGCGTGACAAGGCAGCACACTACCTCGAGACCACAGCGGAATGGGAAGAAAAAAAAAAAAAAATATATATATATATATAAGATAATGGAATTTATGCCCTATTTTTCAGAAAAATAAAGAGAATACATATGCATTTCTGCGCACGGGCCTGTTTTTTTTTTTTGGGCCCTTTTTTTGGCCGTACGTGCATTATTTTTCCATGAATAAAACATAAAAATAATCATAATATAAACAAATACCTACGAATACACCTGTATCAAAAACAATAACAGGCTACATATAAGTAAAATCTATGTCTAAACTACATCACAATAGTACATATATACATTCACCCATATTCCGTACATTAATATTAAAAAGAAATGCTAGAAAACAAATTAGAAAAAAAACACACACACATACACCCCCACACATATACACCGCACGCTCATACCCCCCTCCCCCCGACCCTGCAGGCATCAAATACACTACCAGACTATTCAACTTATCAGACTTGCTTATTATATCCATCCATAGTAATTCTGCCCAAAGGCAGGTCCTTCACTGCAATCATAGCATTTTCTTGCTATGCTTGCAGCTTTACTAGGGAATTGTGTAGGTGTGGTAGCTTCCCGTTGCTTTCCACACCGGTGAAGGATGATGGTGGTGATGATGATGATAATGATTAGGATGATGATGATGGCCATATGATTTCGGGGACCGTTTGGGCCTTAAAGTTTTCCTGGCATTTGTCTTACAGCTGAGGAAAAACCCCGATAAAAACCTCACCCAGAAAAACTGCCCCGACCGGGGATCGAACCCGGGCCCGCTGCGTGACAAGGCAGCACGCTACCTCGAGACCGCAGCGGTGGACTGCTTATTATATAATATAATTAAAGATCGAAAACAAAGACCATATTGAGATTCTTCTTATTGATAATCCATATATCCTTAATCTACAATTTTGTTATATCTCAATTTCCTTACTGTACCCAAAAATTTGCATGTTTTTGATTCACTCTCGATCCGTCCTAAAAGATCCCAACACGCTACTGTCCCTCGATCCGACCTGAGAAATCTCTCCGGCAGCATCTGTAATCTAAGTTGTTCTGTCTCTCTACAGAATGCTATAATATGCTGCCAGTTTTCATGGTCATGGCATAGTGGCCATAGTTTAATGCCTTCATCATTTGTTAAATTATGGGCCATCCATCCCCCAAAATGAAACCATGCAATAGCACTTCTATCATCCCCATCCAAAGAGTCAATATATTTCTCCCTTCCTCACGAAAGTTTCAGTTCCGTCTGCAGGGTGAGCGATATTTTCTGGCTACACTCTGCTTCTATATACTGCCTGTCTATATCGATTAGTCTCTTCTTAACTGTCCTCCAAACATTTCTATTATTCCGCGTACTCCTCTCCCATACCCAACCCATCCCTATGCCCTTCAATCCCCTTTCTACACCAATTACCCAATCTCTCGAAACACACTGCCTTTTCTGTTCATTGTAACACTCTGCTATAAGCGAGGCCTGATTCCCGTTTATTATGTCCAACCAATACTTAATAGCCATAATTTTGCCCCTTATTATGTCCGAAAATGTACCGAATTCTTTAGTATGCCACAATTTGAAGTTCCAATTGCTAATCTCATCACTTTCTTAAGAAACATAGCTTGAATTTTATCTAGTGTCCCCGTTCGTTCCCAACCCCATAATTCTGAGCCATACTGCATGGTCGCTCTCACAGTCGGAGAATAAACCTGTTCTAGTGTACGCATCGGTATGTTTCGCAATTTTGACATATTAGTAAGCATTTCGCTTGTCCGGCACCTAGCTCTCATTGTTGCATTCTCGATGTGTCTCGACCATTTTCCATTCATTGTCAAAGTCATCCCCAAGTAGACAAAGTTTTTAACATTTTCTAAATTCTCACCACGGTATGTCCACCTTTCCCTCCCGCTGTATACCGACCCGTTTTTAAAAGTCATGGCTTTAGTTTTGCTAACGTTAACAGTAAGTCCCCAAGTCGTACAGTACGTCGATAGTAAATCTAAACCCTTCTGCATGCCATCTATTTTTGTGGAAAAGAGGCATAAGTCGTCTGCATACATTAGAACAGGAATACTTCGCCCACCCACCGTTGGAGCATCGATCCCCTCTACTTCCAGCATCAAAGCTGCATCGTCTATAAATACGTTAAATAACAATGGTGACAATACGCATCCCTGTTTTACACCCTTAACTGCCTTTATATTTTCTGAAACTTGGTTCCTCCCATATTTAACACGGAACTCCACTTTTTTATAAATTCCCATTAGCGCCCTAATCATAGTTCCTGATACTCCCAGTTGCCATAATGTCTGCCATAGGGCATTGCGTTCAACAGAGTCAAATGCTTTTTTCAGATCTATAAAAGTGCAGTGTAACCTGCCTTGTATGTTGGGGATGAATATTTTGGTATGGAAGGCGTCGTTTGATTTGGTGTAAATTAAATTCCAGATTGTTTCATAGTATTTTTTTAATAACTGCTTGCCTCGTGTTGTAGGGATGGAGTTGTAGTCGATAGTAGTTTGTTGCTAGCGGCTATTTTAGCCAGATAGTCAGCTCTCTCATTCCCTCGAAGACCTGCGTGACCTTTAACCCAGTGGAGGTCAATCTCACACTTCGTTTTGAGTACAATTAGCATTTCTCTGATTTGGATCGCCAAAGGGTTGGTTGCTTTTCTATTGGCTATGGCTAGAAGAGCGGCTTGTGAATCTACGTGGATAGCATATGTTGAAGTTACATCTTTTTGTAGTTCAATCCATTCAACTGTCATTTGAATTCCAAGGAGTTCTGCCTGGAAGACTGAGCATTCTATGTCAAGTCTTTTCATATTGGTAAATACCTCCTTTGAGTTTTTTCTCGGCTACCATACCTGCTCCTACATGCTCAGCTGTTTTGGACCCATCCGTGAATATTGGGTAGTCGGCATTCCCTACAGTTCCAGTTGAATCTATTTCTATATATAATTCCTTTTATTAGTGATGGCATTTCAGTTCGTTTCAGTAGAGGGATTATAGCATTCGTGGCTTGGCCTCTGGATATTGCTTTAATGTCGTTGTGTAGGAGTACTCTTGGATCCACGGGCATGAACCGTGCTAGAGCTTGGAAAGCATTGTATGAAACTGTTCTGTATGCTTTTGTTGCGAAAAGTAGAAAATGTCTTTGTATTTGATTCAATTTGGTTTTAGCCCGTTTGGAGGTTTGTGGGCTCCAGGAATCTGCAGCATACAGTATCATAGGGAGAATGGCTTGATGATAGATTGTCATAAGATGATGGAAGGACATGCCCCAAGTCGCCTTGGAACATCTGACTAGCATATTTCGGAGATGTAGTATTTTATTTTTCAAGTTTAGTGAATAGGGATACCTGTCCATTTTGTGGTCTATCATCACACCCAAATATTTCAATTTAGTTACCACATTTAGGCCCCATTCTGTAACTATTATGTGATTGGCGTATGTATCTTTCTTTCTGACATACATAGGCATTAGAGAAGACTTCTCCTTAGAGATTACACGTTTGTTTCTGCAACACCAATCTTGCAGGATTTGCAGTGTTAATTGGAGCGTGTTTAGTATGTGATCATGGGAAATACCATTAAGTATAATCATTATGTCGTCTGCGTACACCATCTTCAGGTCGGGTACGTCTGCCAGCTCTGAAATAAGTCCACTTACTAAAATATTCCACAGAGTGGGACCTGAGACAGATCCTTGGGGGCATCCTTTGGTGGCGTTGCTACTTTCAAGAGTGTAACAGTTGTTATTTGAAGGAGTGAAGGGAAGAATTGAGGAAGCTTTCGAACTGAAAACATATCACCTACAAACAGTGGATACAAGTTAGAAAGAAACATCTCTTGAAGATTTAGTCAAATCTACCAAAGAATTCGTTAGTATACTTTTTGAAAAACTTCCAAAACTTCAACACTCGTTTCTTGCTAGTCAACAGCCCAATTATCTCACCCGTCTGAAATAAACTGAATATGTAGTAATCTGTAACTCTTGTTGAGAGCTTTTCGCTTTCAGTGTTCCGAGGTATGAGCTTGTGTGATGATATTTTTATACGTTCAAATATTTGATATTTTATTATACTGAGAGTCTTAACCACAATCCGCGCTGTAATGTCTCTTTGAGTATTTTGATTCTTACCAGAGGTGAGCTCTTAATCTTTCTGATCACTAACCCTCGGAATTTTTGGCATGAAAATGCATGATTAGGTACCTAAAATGGGCAAAATAAAATTAGGCATAAAAATAAAAAAAACAGGACTAAAAAGTTTCTAAAAATTAATAAAACGACAATAAGTTAAAAAAATTCTAAATAAATTTGAAAAATACTCGTTTTCAACAATAATATGTACCACTTTAATAGTATTATTCCATCCATAGTAATTCTGCCCGAAGGCAGGTCCTTCACTGCAATCATAGCATTTTCATGCTATGCTTGCAGCTTTACTAGGGAATTATAGGTGTGGTAGCTTCCCGTTGCTTTCCACACCGTAATGATGATGATAATAATGAGAAGGATGATCATAATGATGGCCATATGATTTCGGGGACCGTTTGGGCCTTTTTTCCTGACATTTGTCTTACAGGTGAGGAAAAACCCCGATAAAAACCTCACCCAGAAAAACTGCCCCGACCGGGGATCGAACCCGGGCCCGCTGCGTGACAAGGCAGCACACTACCTCGAGACCACAGCGGTTATTATTATTATTAGTATTATTATTATTATTATTATTGTGCTCATGTTAATAATAGCTTAAGAGTAGATCAAGACGAAAACTAGCCAGTCTAAATGGTTCTGAATTTTACTGTACGGTGGATAAAATTCTCAGTGAATGTATGTCTAAATGATCGAGAATTCGTAAAAATTAAAACAAAACTATTTATATGATGAATACTGTAAAAACTAATTTTAGGCGAAATTAGGCAAAATATTTAAAACAGGCACTAGTCTCTATTATAGGATATTTTAGGTATGATAAAATTCTTTTTATTGCCTTATTTTTTTCCTGAATCACTCATCTGTAGTCATTTCTTACATTTCCTTATTGGACTAAATATGAATTTGGCTTCAAATCCGAGGTCTACTTCGGGGGTGCGATTTCGTGAAGTTACGAAGATCTGACAATTTTTCTCATTCGGAAATCTGTCCCAAACAATATTTACTTTTTTATTTAACCCTTAAATTGGCAAAACACAAATTTCTTCTGCCAGTTATTTGAATTTGGCGGACCGCAGTGAAAACGGAATCTTGTATAACTCTTATTATTACATATATTGTATAATTAGACACAGATTTAAGTGGTTCCTTTTTGTTCGTTTTCTTCTGATTTATTTAAAATATTAAATTAATTGAACCAACTGATGTATCCAAAAAGATACATTACGAATTTAAGGGTTAAAATACAATAGATCCCATTTTTAGATATGATAACCGTGTTTCTTTCCAGTTTCTATTATTGTCCGAATAACTGTAATTAGCGTCGGATGTAACTCTCTCAGAAGCGATTGATTTCCTTAGATATGGTGTTTCTAATTACTATCCTCATTCCAAAGAAGATACCTGAAAGTAGTATTAAAAATGACACAAAGATAACCCTATCCGCATGCCATTACAGCAGTAAAGTAAAGTAAAGTAAAGTGATCCCACAACAGGCCTCAGGATGCCCTTGGGGTAGTAGGAGGTTAAGGCTCCCACTTGTTCTAGACAGTCGGCATTTTTATGTCAGCCGGGTTGTCAGCCCTGCGTGACGGCCGTCTTTACCCCAGAACAAGCGTCTGGTACTCATTTCAGTTAGAGGCTGAGTCGACCCCAGGGCCATAGTGCCGCCAGAGGGTTTGGGTCAGTTTAAAAATCCTGACCCCTACGGGACTTGAACCCTCGACCCTCCGGCTTGTAGCTCAGTGCCTTAACCACTACGCTACGGAGTGCCCCGCCATTACAGCAGTGCAAACAACAATTTAAAATCGTCCCCAGAGATCTGTATCAACCCTCGCATTTATATTTTTCAATTTCTATGTTTAAGCAGTCATATGAGATGTAAACGCATACAATTTCCCAATTTAATGATAAGCTACATATTTTGTACTATTCTTTGCAATAATAGAACTAAGATTATTCATACATAGTAACCTTGAACCAAGACATTCCCGCGTGATATGTGCATGTTATATAGCAACACAATCTGCCAATGAAAATATTTGTCAAAGTCACGGCCCCCTTTTTAATGTCTCAATGTATTGGCATCCTCTATACATAAAAACACTTGCTTCTTCCATGTCGCAATCACAATAAAATAAACATAATGTTCTGTTCACTTATTTTAAATTCATTGCCTCATGGGCTAGTAATCAAGAGCTTCTGACTACAGTTCATAGAGACCCAGGTTCGATTCCCGATCAGCCCACAGGAATTTTCTCCTTAAATGGAATTATTCCTGTGGTTGCCCATGACCTGGATTTAGGTTAAGTTTAGGTTTAAGGGCTCTCCTAATGCGTATCATATAATAGGGACAACGTAACTTTTCCTTCCAGGTACCTCAACTTAAGAAGTGCCAGGAGACAATGCCAGAAATGTCATAAAGACAACATGGTGGCATTGGTAAAAAAATAATATTAGACACTTTAATACCTAACCAAATTTAATTTAGATTGTTTCTTTGTATCCACTGAATTGTATATGCCTATGTCTATTTTATGAGCTTATTTTGTTATTTATCATTTCTAGAAATTAGTTAATTACATTATTTTTTAATCTACATATAGATTTACATGGACGAGTCCAAAAGACTGTATTTCTATTGTTTTTTGACGTGTGTTTTCAGAAGAAATTCACTAATTAAATTTAATATTACGAAATAGGTCCAGGTAAGTAAATTCCAAATCACCTTCCTGTCGGGGAAAAAAATCAGAACGCCGTCGTCACGTTGATTTGCCCCAGGACTTCCCGAACGAGAGCTTTCTTTTTTTCTTCTTAGCCAACTTTTCGATTTTAATGATATTAGATAATTATAAACGCCTCTTGATAATGGAATTTGGATCCATATTTACCTTTATGATTGAACAAAACTACGAAATATGTCTAGTTGGGTTGTTTTGCACTGATATTTGAGATCAAGACAAGATAATCAAAAGCTGCCTTCAGAACCATCTCAAATAGTGTAGTTTATTTAATAAAGCAAAACCATACAATCGTGTCCGTCAAAATGCATGATTGGGAATAAGACGAGATGAAACCCTTATTTTTCTATGGCTGCTGACCATCATTACTAGAACAGTTGAAATTAAATGAAACGAAATAGATTACACGAGTTTGGAGGATTTTTGGAATTAAATTTTTGGCAGAAGTAAACAGGAAAACCAAGAGAGAAACTTATCCAGGGTCCGATTAATCCACTATTTGCAATGACTGTGACGCGAACTGGAGACCCAGAGCCGATTTATGTATTTATGTCTGTAATGATAGTAATAAAAAGGTCATATCTTCACCATGAGGAAATTAGTGTATTTTAAGAGAATCGAACTGAAAGAAAATACATTTTATTTATGCGAAGCTTTAACACGTCATTAGATATGTGCGTTTATACCAATACTTTTGTACATGCGTGTGTATGTGTTATGTGTATTTCTGTTTCTTTTACAATCTGATCTCCTGGGAATCTTGCGAGAGCCTCATATGTATGTAATAGGAAGAAATATATAATTTAGGCCGAAGCAAATATGTGAAGAATATAAATCTGTACACGTGTGTAGTCTATACCGCTCCGTGAAACTGGTATAAAAATGCTATAGCTTTTGATGCCGATTATAATTGATTATTTAATATTTTAATGAAACGATGGGAAAGCTAATTTAATTTAAAAATTACTTAAATTAGAGACAAATTACAGAATACCAGACAATGATAAAAGTATGGAGATACACTATTTGTTTTCATAGAGACCCAACACATCTAAATAAAAGAAATTGACTTTAATTAATGATTAAATGATTCGTGATAAAAATCCACCCTAGCCTTGACCGAGGAAAACCACAAAAAGTTTCATTCTTGTTGATCAATAGGATTTGAACAAGCAAACTTTCGAATACACCTACTTTTCTGACACAGATTTAATTAATATTATCCATCCACAGTAATTCTGCCAGAAGACAGGTCCTTCACTGCAATCATAGCATTTTCATTGCTTTCCACACCGGTGAAGGATGACGATGATAATGGAAAGGATGATGATGGCCATATGATTTCGGGGACCGTTTGGGCCTTAAAGTTTTCCTGACATTTGTCTTACAGGTGAGGAAAAACCCCGATAAAAACCTCACCCAGAAAAACTGCCCCGACCGGGGATCGAACCCGGGCCCGCTGCGTGACAAGGCAGCACGCTACCTCGAGACCACAGCAGTGGACTGTTAGTATTATATACATTAAAAAAAAGTACGTGGATTTTTTGGTTTAAGCACACACACACACACACACTCACGCACATATATATATATATATATATATATATATAGAAAATACGGGGAAGATATTGAAGGGGAACTTACATTGACTATTTAACTCATGCCCCAAATGGGAGTCAATGACCAATCACGTTTCAATGATTTCTGTATTACAACCAATCAGAGACGTGTTTCACGAAATAATTATCAACGTTAGGATTATCATATATTAAGCAAAGCTCCTCCTTTTTAATATTCTGAACAGGTCTGACCGTTATTTTGCAGTGACTGAGCCTATAACAAATACGGCTACCAGATTGTATATAATAGTGCTTACATGTCAACATTTGTAGCAATTGATTATACCACCAAAAAAGAAACCACTGTTTGCACTTTCTTAAATGTATACGACATCAAAAATGAATTAATATACAGATTGATGTGTTTCATTTTTTCTCCACTAGAGAGCATTCTTACAATATTGCGTTCCTTTGGCAATAAATAGTATGATCTGGTTGCAGTGATAAACAAAAGAAGCAGTAGAAGCGTAGGCTACCTATCGTTTCTCATTAGTTTTCAAACATCACCGTTTACTTTAAATATAAAAATATTTTTAAATAACTGTAGTTAAATAATGATTTGTGAGTAAACAGCTTTATTTTATTCGTTAAATAGTCCTAACAAATGCCACTCTTGATTTCCAAATTCTCTAGATAAATTCACTCCTCACTTCGTGAGTCGTGAATTTATCGATAATTTGGAAATCACTCGTGGCATTACTTATGACTATTTAACTCATGCCCCAAATGGGAGTCAATGACCAATCACGTTTCAATGATTTCTGTTTTACAACCAATCAGAGTCGTGTTTCACGAAATATTTATCAGTGTTATAATTACCATATATTAAACAAAGCTCCTCGTTTTTAATATTCTGAACAGGTCTGACCGTTATTTTGCAGTGACTGAGCCTATAAGAAATACGGCTACCAGATTGCATATATAGTGCATACATGTCAACATTTGTAGCAATTTATTATACCACCAAAAAAAGAAACCACTGTTTGACTTTCTTAAATGTATTTTTTCCCAGGTAATAATCCAGAAAAATATAATTGTAATATTTACATCATACGACATCAGAAATGAATTAATATACAGATTGATGTTTCATTTTTTCTCCACTAGAGAGCATTCTTACAATATTGCGTTCCTTTGGCAATAAATAGTATGATCTGGTTGCAGTGATAAACAAAAGAAGCAGTAGAAGCGTACCTATCGTTTCTCATTTGTTTTCAAACATCGCCGTTTGCATTAAATATATAAATATTTTGAAATAACTACAGTTAAATAATGATTTGTGAGTAAACAGCTTAATTTTATTCGTTAAATAGTCCTAACAAATGCCACTCTTGATTTTCAAATTCTCTAGATAAATTCACTCCTCACTTCGTGAGTCGTGAATTTGTCGATAATTTGGAAATCACTCGTGGCATTACTTATGATAAACGGTAATGGAGGAAGTGTCGTGGATTATATGCTCTGCTCACAGAATCTTATTTCTAGGATTGCATCTTCACTGTATGGGTAGGAAACTAGAAGAATACTCAGGATGGGGTTTGAAAATTGATTAAAATAAAACAGAATATATGAGCACAGATATTTCCGAGGAATTAGAAATAAATGGAACAAAGATTAAAACAGTGGAATATTTTTAAGTATTTTGGATCAATAATTCAAAAAGATGGATCATCTGAATTAGACATCGAAAAAATAATAATAGAGACAAAGAAAGTTATTAGCATATTAAATTATATTTTATATAGTAGGAATACAATCAAGAGGATTAAATTATTCACAGTTGTGAAGAGTATTTTATTATATGGTGCGGAAACATGAACGTTGAAGCAAGAACACAGAAATAAATTATTAGTCACAGAAATGCACTTTTTGAGAAGGTCGGTAATAATATCAAAATTAGACAAAATAAAAAAAAATACATTTAAAAATGAATGTAGGAAAGGATATTGTACAAGATATTAAAGAAATCCAACTAAGATGGTATGGACATATGATGAGAACAAGGGACACAGAAACAAACAAAGAAGTATTGAAATGGATACATCCTGGTAAAGGGAAACGTGGTAGACCAAAGCCAATGTGGATAAGGGGAATTCAACACAACATGAAGAAAATAAATATGGCAGAAGCAGACACGGAAGACTGGGATGTGAGGAAGAAAAAAATTGTATATTTTGGTTGAGGATACCTGTGTATATAACAGAAACAATCCTGAAATAATAAAAAAGCACGCCGTAGCGTAGTGGTTAAGGCACTGAGCTACAAGCCGGAGGGTCGAGGGTTCGAGTCCCGGTGGGGTCAGGATTTTTAAACTGATCCAAACCTTCTGGCGGCACTATGGCCCTGGGATCGACTCAGCCTCTAACTGAAATGAGTACCAGACGCTTGTTCTGGGGTAAAGGCGGCCGTCACGCAGGGCTGACAGCAAGTGCCGATTGTCAAGAAAAAGTGGGAGCCCTAACCTCCTACTACCCCAAGGGCCTCCTGAGGCCTGTAGTGGGATCACTTTACCTTTACCTTTACTTAACTTTAATCTTATTTATAGCAGATTTAAAATCTATGTCACATCGCAACCAGGTGTAGACAGTACCCTAAGTAATTTGTTTCTGTTATGTGTTTTCGACATTCACTGATTTTAATTTGGTTACGGCGAATGACAATGAAATTTTAAGCCAGCATTTGTCTTCTGCGACTGAGGAAAACTAAGAAAACAGTTGGTCGGTAGCGAGATAAATCGAAACCTCCCGAATACGAGTCTCGAACACGACAGCCTGAGCCAACTAGCTCGGTTATGATCATTGCGCTAATTAATCAGATTTCTTCCAAATTTCCTCGGCGATAAAGCATGTCTCCCCTTGCATTCGTCTCAATAACATAGGGATTTTGGGTTATCGGTTGCGCTGTTGCCGAATGGTTAAAGCAAGGTGCCGTGGCACAGAGCTACGGAACTTGCGCTGGTTCGAGTCTCCATGAGGGGAGAAATGTTCTCATGGAATTTCGGTCAGTATGGGACCGGTGCCCACTCAGCATCGTGAGGAATTTGGGTAGCTACAATAAGTAGCGACTCCAGGTTGAGAAAACCAGCTATAACGGCTGGAGGACCAAACATGATGATCATATGTCGCCCCTACACTGGCAGGATGATCGTCTACCTCTGTGATTAACACGTGTGGATGTGAGGCCAACTGCTGGCTGGTAAGCCAAGAACCTTCTAGACCTATCGCGCCATGGATTTTTTATTTACGGAGGAGCATATGTTATTTTCGAGGTAGCGTGCTGCCTTGTCACGCAGCGGGCCCGGGTTCGATCCCCGGTCGGGGCAGTTTTTCTGGGTGAGGTTTTTATCGGGGTTTTTCCTCAGCTGTAAGACAAATGTCAGGAAAACGTTAAGGCCCAAACGGTCCCCGAAATCATATGACCATCATCCTTATCATTATCATCCTTACAATTATCATTATCATCATCATCCTTCACCGGTGTGGAAAGCAACGGGAAGCTACCACACCTACAAAATTCCCTAGTAAAGCTGCAAGCATAGCATGAAAATTCTATGATTGCAGTGAAGGACCTGCCTTCGGGCAGAATTACTATGGATGGATATGTTATTTTAGTAATTGATTTAATAACTCTCCATAACAACTAGGGGCATTTGTTCCGCAATTAAAGGTGGGAACGAAAGAGACGATAAATTTCGCTGAGGAGGTTTTATTTCAAGTTTGAGATACTTTTACGTGCTTTAAATTTACTACACTTCTTCTTCCCGATTACAATTTGTGTTTAAATGTCGTTCTGCGGCTACATTTGGAATTTTGAAAGGCAAACGATGTCCTAGCATCAGCAGAACGTGTTGCATCATTATTGTTATTTATTAATGTAATCTGTCATTCATTCTATCTTCCATAAATTCGTCAGGTCTTCTTTTCGAATGCAGTTCCTCAGTGTGACATCTGAAAGGGATCGTATGAATCTCATTTGTGAAGAATTTAATCTACTCTTATCGATTGGAGTAATGTCCAACATACGGTCTACTACACGAAACCCATAACTTTACTTCCATTTCGAAACAAACCACATTCATGATTTTTGCGCCCTTCCCATTGACCCTCAATCTCGGAATCAGAATAAAGTGATATTCCCGAATGTCCCTTAGAACTTAAACTGAATAATTCTATCGAGTTTAGAGCGGGATCCCAGCAGCGTACGTTCTTTTCACAGATAGTACTCACCAAGAATAAGACCCGAATAATCCATCTTTTTTTCACATTGTACAGCATAATAATAATAATAATAATAATAATAATAATAATAATAATAATAATAATAATAATGATAATAATAATAATTGTGATAGTGGTAATAATAATCATTATGTTGGCAATAATGATGATAATGGTAATGATATTATTGATGATTGTAATGATGATAATACTGATAATAATAATAATAATAATAATAATAATAATAATAATAAATAATAATGTCCACATTTGTGATCTCGAAGTAACGTCGCTTGCAAGCAGCGGGACGGGTTCGGTCCCAGGTCGGGACAAATTTCGTGAGGGAATTCTTTTCGGTATTTTTTCTCACCCGTAAGATAAAAATATTCGGGGAAATTTAATGCCCAAATCGTCCCCATACAATTTGGCCATCATAATCACCCTAGGCCTATCATATTGCACTTGTTTAGTGTGAATGTACGACTGAACCGTGTCTTGTGTATCTCGGCATTGAGCTACTCCATTTCTTGTGTGGGCAAAAAAATAATATATGTGACCAAGGGTTTAAAATGCTCTCTTCCGATACATCGCGTCACTGTAAGGTCCGAGTCGCAAGTGACAAGTAAAAGTGTCTAAAATGCAGAGGTTAAACTAAGAATACGAAAGAAAAATGGAGATTTTATATACAATTAAGGATCCACCATTGTAGTCTTGGTATAACGTCATTGCCTCGGATGCAGGAATCCGAGTTCGATTTCGGTCGGTACAAGTTTTTTTTTTGGGGGGGGGTGTTCCTCACCTGTAATAAAGTTATGGGGAAGCTGTAAAGCTAAGAGGCCCATATGACCATCATAACCATCCATTTCTCCTTGTTTAGTATGAATATAAAAGTGGTGTCACGTTGTCTTGGATCGAGCTGATCACTCCTTGTCATTATGCAGTCTGACAAGTCGTGTCACGTGGGTCGGGTGACGTGGGACATGTAAAATAACCTACATAGCGATACGTTAAACAAAGAAAAAATAATTAAGGAAAATAAAATACCAGGTACCCAATAATTCAAATAAAATCAGTCTTAAATTAAGAGACTTTGTGTTAATAATTTAGTTTGAGTAAAAAAAGTTTCATTGAACGATTTCACAGTGGTGAATATAACATGACAGCCCATTTAAAATGGAAGAAAAACTAATTTTAATAATTTTATTTCTTCCTATGTTCGAAAATAGGATTGTAATATTGGGTTCGAATAGAATGCAATACGTGGTTTCAGGTTAATCGGTCCTTTGACAGTTTACAACTATCAATCTATTTATTTTATTTATGGCGTAGTGGAATGAAAATTTGTACTTTTGTTGTTTTGTTAATTCAAATTAAATTCATATAATCTACTCTAATATGGGAAAAGATACTTACATTTGGTCTAGAACTAGATTTAGCAGGAAATCTATCACATTGGCTACACTGGCTGCAATACAGAGAGAGACGTCTGGAGGAATAAGCTAAAGTTACTGAGCGTTTGTTGTGCAATGCTGCCACCTAACACCGACAGTGATAACTGTATTTGTGAGGCACCTGGCGGAAGAATTCGTAACTAGGTGGTGCAATGCTGTCACCTTGCGGCAGAAGACGGCTCACAACGTCGGAGTGGCTCGGGCGGACGATCAGCACATTTGTGGTGGCGCGGCAGTGCGGTGAAGTGAGTGCTAACAATGAAGTGGAGGTGATACCATGCAAGATAACTCAGGGAACAGCGCACCGGCCTCCCCGGCGTCCACGGGGGCCACGGGTACTGCCACCACGACCAAGACCATGGTGAACGGTGGGCGCTTCGACTTCGACGACGGTGGCACCTACTGTGGAGGATGGGAGGACGGCAAAGCGCACGGACACGGGGTGTGCACAGGGCCCAAGGGACAGGGCGCCTATTCGGGCTCGTGGCACTACGGGTTCGAGGTGTCCGGCGTCTACACCTGGCCCAGGTACGGTACATGCCCCGGATGGAATGCTTGCCGGGCGGGAGAGGCACTGGAAATAGGTTGCGCGTTGCTAAAATTACAGCACAGCCAGCCCAGAGCGACGCTCTACGTCCTGATTTTACTCAAACACTCTCCCTACTGCTGCTGCATTGTCATCGCATGGTTTGCTGCACCAGTGGCGTAACAACCCCCTCCCACCCCACTTTACCGTGTGACACGCACTAATCTATGCAAATTTATATATAATTATCAAAAACGTGATATTACGTATGTATGTATCCATATATGTGTGAATGAGTGTACGTGTGCATGCATCTCTGCATGTAGAGTAGTAACATTATACTTTAAAGTGTAAATATTGCAATAATTAGTGATTTCTCGAGAATGGGTATTATTCAAATTAGTTACATGATTGAGGCCAGTAATTAATAGGAATCAACTAATTTATTTTAAAAAATAATAGTAATGATATTCCCTACTACTGCTGAAGCTTGATGTAGACTTTCGCAAACATAATGTTACCAAAACAACAGCAATAGAAATGTTTAGTTTGATGACAGAGGTTGATATAAAAAACATTAATACTAAAAACAGTAAAATAACATTTATGTGTTTTCTTTCACGAAAAAGTTGTAGTTCCGTTGCATGCTATGTAGTGATATCGCTGTGTTTTTCTGTCTTTTAAATAATCATTCACTGCGAAAAGTAGCTTACGATTATAGCAAGTCTGCAAGTTAATAATCTTCTAAACAAATAAAATGATCTTACAATCATCCTAAAATATTTCAATTATAATATTATTTATATTAAGAAGACCAAAACTCAAAAACAGATTTATTTTACTATTTAGAATCACAAATTGTTTTATCAAGAATCTGTACACTTGCTAAATTATTGTTTCATCTTTTCCATTTTTAATTTAAGCTAATGTAGCCGGTTTTTTTTTATAATGAGATGATATACTGTGTACACCAACAGGTACTTGTTTTGAATGTAGCCTATATGTGTATACATTACATTCACAAATCTATTTTTAACAAATTATGTTACAGGACTGCATGATGAGGATTTAATATTTTGCGATAGGCCCTAGATATTATCCTTCACCATTATTTGTGTTTTTGAGATAACTGTTAAAGTATTATATGCAATCAAACACATGAGGAAACCACTCACATATCAGCATTTCAGGCCCAACTTTTCATTTAAACAGAATCACTCATCATTTTTAATAAACTTGCCTAAATATGATCTGGCTGTAGTAAAAAATATAGGCTACTTGAAACAAAATTGAAAAATGCATAATAGAGAAATATAAAAATAATAAAATTTGGAATTTTTACAATAGTATAAAATTTTATAAATACAGTGTAGATGAAAGGGTAGGCCTAATTCTGAATGAAGGAGAGAATAAAGTATCAGGATTTAGAGACTGGCCATATAGATTATTTCACAAGATGAAGATAGAGCCTTTGAAAGTGGTAGTTACATGTTGTGCTATGAGGTCATTGTCAGTACCTAGTTGTTTCAAAACTTACTTTTTTAGGTATTGTACCCATAGTGCCCTTGTAGCGGAGCGGTTAAGGAAATACGCTACAAGCCGGTTCGAGTCTCAAAGGGGGTCAGGATTTTTAAACTGCCCCAAACCTTCTGGCGGCAATATGGCCCTGTTGTATACTCAGCCTCTAATGGGAATGAGTACCAGACGCTTCTTCTGGGGTTAATGCGGGCGTCGCGCAGGCTGACATTAAGTGCAGACTGTCTAAAAAAAGGTGGGAGCCTTAACCACCTACTACCCCAAGGGGCTCATTTACTTTTAAATGAAGCGTCTTTAAGTAAAACATTGAACGAAAATAGTGTCCAGGCGCTATTTATCACTATAATAAGTGATAGAAGACTATAAATAGCGTTCTTCCCCATGTGTACTCTTAAATTGAACCTTCATAGCACATTTTTAAGGTTTTTAAAATAAAAAAAATAATTCAAGCAGTTCACAGAGATAACTGCAGCAATTAAATGTGTTTTTAAAACTGATATAACAGCAAATTCATGGATAAAAATATAATGAAAATAAAGCTGGTATTTTGAATTGAGTTCACACGGGACAAGAAGAGAAGTGACTAGGCCTACCTAACAGTTTTTAAAATTCATTCTATCGTTTGCACTGATGAATGGGAAGAAAGTTAAGGAAAACCTTGAAACACGTTGGTCAACCCCGGGACAATAAACCCAGAAACGCCCGATTAATCATTTCAAAGCGATACCGTCTGAGCCACTCCTCATCTATTTTTATACTGTTAACTAGATTTTTTATTTACGTTACAATATTTAAATGAAAGGAATACAATATAATTTTGGTAAAAAATAGAAATTTCAATTTCTAAACTATTCAACTAAATCTCATATAAATTTAGAGAAAACTGTAATGGAAGTATGTGATTGAAAATTAAATTATGAATTAATTATAGCTTTAGTAACCGAGTTTATTTTCTGTAATTTATTTTGTATTAATATTATCCTATATTAACTATATTTGATCAAAAATCATATCTATTCAAAAACATCGAAAATGTATTTAATAACCATCTTGTTATTCAATGAATATCTTACTTCTTTTAATAATAATAGTAAGTAAAGTGATCCCACAACAGGCCTCAGGAGGCCCTTGGGGTAGTAGGAGGTTAAGACTCCCACTTTTTCTAGACAATCGGCACTTTATGTCAGCCGGGTTGTCAGCCCTGCGTGACGGCCGCCTTTACCCCCAGAACAAGCGTCTGGTACTCATTTCCGTTAGAGGCTGAGTCGAACCCAGGGCCATAGCGCCGCCAGAGGGTTTGGGTCAGTTTAAAAATCCTGACCCCAACGGGACTTGAACCCTCGACCCTCCGGCTTGTAGCTCAGTGCCTTAACCACTACGCTACGGCGTGCCCCACTATAATAGTAATAATAATAATAATAATAATAAGAAGAAGAATAGTAATAACAATAACAGTAATAATATTTGTACTTTGAATTAAATGCTTTCATCGTGTTTTAAGCTGAATTTAATGTCTTTGTGGACTGTTATAGTATATTACAATGAGAGGTTGGCAAATGGTTTTTACAGAAACGAGGAAATTATTAAAAACCTCACTATCGCTCTGTTTTGAATATCTGAGATTCTGTAAAACACTTCACAAACGAGTATTGTACATTATTATTTTGCACGATGGTGTTTTGAAAATGATAAATAATAGTAAAATAATAACATCTTTGTTGGAAATATTTGTGCTCATTATAAACAAATGACTGACGGTTGGAAGTCTGGCCATTGTATATACGCTAAATGCCGAAAATAATTTAGTTGAGACTGCAGCAGGCCGTGACACCATTCAGGTTTAAAATGGCGGCAAGTATGAATGATGGTAGTGTGCTTCTTTAGTGCCAGAGAAATGTAAATCAAGATATGAAAAAACATACATTTCATTCAGAAAGCGGCTGGAGGATAATAATTGCCTATTTCGTGCTTAGGAGTGAAACATTAAAGACTAGCGATTATATGGTCAGAATATTCAATGCTGAAGACGATGATGAATTAAAAGAAGGTATCAATATTGCAGATTTGTTACACTAGTTAGCTTCCTCAAATATAAGAATATTGGACATAAACCTAAAAAAAAAATAAAAAATAATAAAAAAGTCTAAAGCTTTCAGTAGAGAAGCGATGAATTCGGTACACTTCAGTGACGTGTATTCAACCCCAGCTACCCCACCACTGCTGCGGTAATTAGTTTATTAATAATTTTGGATTAAAATAAAATAATATATTTGCCAAATTTCATTCTAATCAATTACGTGCGAACATGAAAATTAAAATTTCCCGCCGCGCCAGCTGACTATCGCATTCGTTTTGGCGGAGCCATCTGCATATTCACATTATCCTCTGCCATCCCCACTAACACCAGCAATAGCTCTGCAGATTAATCAGCGATAACCCACTAAATGAATCCGCGCAAGCGCAATATAATATATTTCGATGTATGCCGGGAAAGTCCAGCGACAACCCATTAGACGAAGCTTGTGTCTTATTCCATCGATTTTTTTTAGCAGCTAGCTGGTTCCATTTAACGTCACAACTCGAATTAGTATGTCGAATGTAGTTTCGACCTATCAATTCATGAAACCTTCATTTGATGAAGAAACGTGATTGGCTGATTTGGGAAGCGCCAATTCCTGAATGATAGAATTTTTTTCGAAATAACATTTTTCAATTTAGAATACTTAATTGATTTTATATTTTTACAAAATAAAAAAAAAAAAATTATGCAGTACGTTTTGTCAGCTATAGCAACCTGTTAATTTAAGAAGATTTATTTATATTATGTATCTGAATAACAACAATTGGATTATTATGTTGTGTATAGGCTGTATTATTTGTAGAAAGCAACAATTGAATTTAATATCGGCACTGAGTTCGTTCAAATGCGTTATTAATACGTTTTTACGAGATTTAAAATGTTAGGGCCTATTGATAAATGTGATTTGTCAATTTAGTGGAAATTAATATAAGTTACAGTACAAATTATAATTTACATATTAGATCATTTTCATGCAGACCTCTCAAGGAGAAAAATTACCTGGTACAAAAAGGTAGGACAACTCCATATTTAGGCTGGATCTATAAAAAAATATTTATAAAAAAAAAAGCAAAATTTAAAAGGCATTTTAGTATCACTGCATGCGTTGTTTATATTAAATAGTTATATTGGATTATGCATGCATGGGTATGAATTTTAAACTGTTCATTTTTATAAATTATATTATTATGGAAGATTAATGGAAACACATTTACATTAATAAATGTTCTTGCTATTTATAAACTGAATAATTCGAAATAAACTATTTATAAACTATAAGTCATATTTTCGTCATACAGCTGGAGTAATTGCTCTGACCACCGTACACCACTGGTAGACCTAATGTATTTTCATAAATCAACTTTCATTATTTTTTAAAATAAAGTTCAGTTCATTTAAAATGAAATAATTTGTTTCGTACGATGAATATTAACACTACCTTCTTTTGGATATATTTTGTATATAACTTACATTGTATGTAGTGTACATAAAGGGCAGTGGTTCTACCTTTCGCCCTAGATAGGTAATTTGTAATAT
This sequence comes from Diploptera punctata, assembly GCA_030220185.1. Taxonomy (NCBI): domain Eukaryota; kingdom Metazoa; phylum Arthropoda; class Insecta; order Blattodea; family Blaberidae; genus Diploptera; species Diploptera punctata. The sequence continues at coordinate 95,616 of JASPKZ010007254.1, forward strand.
TACAGTATAGTTATTTAGCTATTTATAAGTTCGCAACCCGAAAATGTAGGGAATTGAACTTTCAATAATGGCCGCCATTGCTGCAAGTACGACAAAACGCACTGTCGTGCAAAAAAAAATATTTTAACTTTCTTTTTAATTTCCAAGATAGATTACTTTAGTTATTAATATTTACTGTTTCGCTATTGTATTATAATAATAATAATAAAATAATAATAATTAATTATATATTATTATTATTATTATTATTAATGTTATTGTTATTATTATTCCGAACAATTTTCCGTTGAATTATCATACATTTTCATTAAAGATTTTTTAAAATGAAACATGTTTGGCTTAGTTGAATAGGAAATGGGTCATAATGATAATAAATTCGCCAATCTAAGTAAATAAATGAAAACTAATCATTAATTTATTCTGTTGGGGTGACAGAAAATAGAAGAAAATATTTGTATTATTTGCTGATAAAAATATAAATAGCATCTGCTTCTGATACTGATTACTCGTATGATGTATGAGATTTAGAAACGGGTATAAACAGTTTGTGATAATCAGAACAGTCCATAGTATATTGGTAGGGTTTCTTACAATTCAGAATCGTAACACTACAGTGTTGGCAAAGTTTCAAACAGTTAGAACCATTTCAAAGCAATGCTCAGAGAGCTTATCTAGGAAGGGAATAGTTGTGTCCTTTCTCACATTTCAACCAATCTAACTTGTCTGTTACAGTGGCGTAAGCAAAGTCAAGTACTTTTAAGCGAATATACATCTGAATTTTTCAACTTCTGTAATTTTGTAGCAATCAACTAACCAACTCACTGACACTATCAAACCCGTTTACATAAGCTCACCATACATCCCAATCCTCAGCTAATATTTTCCAATCATCCTCTGTATAATTTATTTCCTTCAAATCGTGGATTAATGTTATTCTCCTATCTCATTCTTGGCCTACCTACTGGGCCTTTTCCTATGGTGATCCTACAAAGAGTTTCCATATCACTCTTTCATTATCTTTTCGTGCAACATGCTCTGCCCATCGCTGTCTACGAGACCTATCTGTTCTTATTACGTCTGGATTTACATAAAAATCATGTAGTTCACTGTTACATAGTCTTCTCCATTTGCCTGTCTGTTAATCAGTTTTGTAGCAATCCATCCATCCATAGTAATTCTGCCCAAAGGCAGGTCCTTCACTGCAATCATAGCATTTTCATGCTATGCTTGCAGCTTTACTAGGGAATTGTGTAGGTGTGGTAGCTTCCCGTTGCTTTCCACATTGTAGCAATCATTAGACCTAATTATTTTCGTAGTTAATATCCACAATTGTCTCGCGCCGTAGCCGAGCGGTTAAGGTAGGAAGCCTTGGCGCAGAGCTACGGGACTTGCTTTGGTTCGAGTCTCCATGGGGGAAGAAATTTTCTCATGGTATTTCGGCCAGTATGGGATCGGTGCCCACCCAGCATCGTGAGGCAATTGGGTAGCTACAATAAGTAGCGGCTCCAGGTTGAGGAACCAGCTATAACGGCTGGGGGACTCGACATGCTAACCACATGTCACCCCTACACTGGCTGTTGATCATCTACCTCTGTGATTGACACATGCGGATGTGAAGGGCCAGCTGGTAAAAGGGCAACCGCTGAAAAGTGGAAAGACCCTCAATCGGAATATCCACAATTTATGCTACGTTTAAATTTTCATAAATTAAATCCGTTTTTATTTACCTACAATGTATCTTACCAGCGAATTGGTTCAGATGGTAGCGTTTGAGACAAGGAATCGGAAGATAAAGGCTTCAAATCTCAAATCACAAGTTTCTTTTTTTTAATTTTCCTCAATAATAATCAAAGCAAATGCTTGATTTGAGTCATTCGCTAATGGTCTTTATTTCATAAAGCTGGGCTTAGGATTTTCAGGTGCGCACTTTTTTTATGACGAGTTAGAACTCTCTAAAAGAAACCAATTATTGAAATGTTGCCTGAAATTGAGAATTGGCACAATTTTCTATCAATCTTTTTTTCATTTTATTGAAACCTAGCTTTGTTTGCCCCTTTTTGTCTCCTTCTGTCCATAATCCCCTTTTCTGATTGTTTTGGGTTACTTTTTAAATATTTTAATACAGCGAATTCTTCTGTTTAATTTACTTTACAATGTCCAATAGACTATATTACATTATTTATCAATATTAAATTAGGTTCTCGTCAGCTTACTCTATGATATTGGGAATCCATCCTTAGTACGCCTAATTCTGTCCACGGGAGGTCTTTCACTGCAATAATAGCATGTTCATGCTATGCTTTGCAGCTTTTCTAGGGAATTATAGATGTGGTAACTTCCAGTTGCTTTCCACACTGTGAAGGATGATGATGATGGTAATGGTGATCGGATGATATTCGGGACCCTAAGCTTCGTGACATTTGTCTTACAGGTGAGAAAAAAACCGAAAAAACCTCACCCAGGAGTCTGTCCCAACCGGGAATCGAACCCGGGCCTGCTGCGTGACAAGGCAGCACGCTACCTCGATACTACAGCGGTGGACATATTGGGGATAGTGAACCTATCTGATTTCAGTAAACACAGAACTGAACAAAATTTAAATAAGCTTACATGAAACAGTGGACAATTTTAGTTGTTTTTTTTTTTAATTTAACTGGATTCAGTAGCAGTGAACATTTAAGTATAACTACTTCGGGTTAAAGTTAAAATAGGAATTAAACCTGTTATGTTATGACCAGGGAGGGGGTTCTAGTAAGTATTCAATGAAGTTAAGAATGCAGGAGGGATGACGTACCTGTAACCTTGCAGTGTTCAGTATAAACAAAATGATGTTCGGTGGAAGGCATTACACCCTGCTTCAAAAACTGTTATACAAAGATAAGGAATTATAGAAGGAAGCAAACAATCGTATGTTTAGTTATTTGTAGTGTGCAATGAAACTACTTGATTTTGAATAAGGGTTTAAAGTACAGAAATACTTTCTTATACATCATGATTACAATTATTGCAATGTACAATAATGTACAGCCTTTGAAATAATTGTTGGCGCACAGGTAATTTTCAAGTCCCAGAACGAAGCCACTGCGCATGACCAGAGGTCAATTGTTTGGTTCACAAGTGTATATTTGAGAAACTAAAATCCGTTCTATTTCGTTGTGTGTCGTGCAATGGAAAATAATTTCACGTATATAAGTAGAGCGGTAAATGTTGTAAATTAAACAAAGCAAAAAAAAAAAAAGCAAAACAAAGAAAATTAATTGAGATAAGGACGAGAGAGAGAGAAAAAAAAATCATGACAACGGGATCGAACACGCGACCTCTTATATGGGAAATAGAAGCTCTTTCCACTAGACCACAACTGTTCCCTGCTAGAAACTGTCTGTATGAAGCGATACTCCAGGACTTACTTGTATAATTAAATTATGTATTAACTTGTCTTGATTTAAATTAATCACACACATTTTACATTAGTAGTGGAAATATACAACCTTGTGTTTTTTAAACAAAGTAACGAGATTTTACAATCGTTATTCATTATATATATATATATATATATATAAATATATGAGCTGTTTCCTTTAATTGATTAATTTCCCTATATATACAAATTTATTTATATAACGTAGCCTGGTAACGTGTAGGCATTATAAAAAATAACGACGTCGTTAAAAAAATTCCTGGACAGGATCGAACCGCGGCTTGCGTCGTCACAAGAAAGCATCTTACCGACTGCTTTACTGAAGCCAATGATACAAATACTGCATTAGAAGTAAGCGCTAATTTTCTATTGATTGGTTTAAGATACCATAACTTGCTTTCACTCATCTGATAACTCTCTTAACTTAAAAATCCAATTAATACATTTATTTGTTGAAATTCTTTCAAATAACGATTGATATAAATGTATGATTGACCCCTTGTGCCGCCGGATTTGACCTCAAAGCACATGTAACAATTTACTAGTGTGAATCGCTCTTCAAAACTTTTAACTTTCCACCATCAAAAGTTGCGCCATCATTTTTTTCAAAGGCTGTACATGCACGAAAGCAAATCTCATGCGATTAGCACGTAGACAATTTTTATGTTTTGAAAAACTATGTTCCACATCGCACGAAGTATAGGAGCAAATAAAAAATTCAAATCAGGGTTGCTTAAGATTTCCTAACTGAGCAACACGTCCCTCAGTTCGCACATTTCTGCGAACCCAGTATTCCTCTTTAAGACACTTTTAAGTTTATTTGCTACTCTTTCTTTAACAGTTCCCACTTGTATTTCACTCAGTGTTTCTGAAACCTGTTCTATTGTCTCTAGAGCTTCCGGCATTATTAGTTCAGATTATTTATTGTAAATTTTGTATTGTAGAATATAAGAAAGGTCTTCAAACATAGCTGGTGAAATTAGTTGCTTCACTGCACGTATAGCTCGATTTTTTGTATCGTCAATTACATTAATTATGCTTACAATGTTGTCGTAATACTGGGCATAGTATAGTGCAGCCTGTAGCCTTGTTCCCCACTAAGTTACAATTGGCAGGAATTCCAGGTGCCACTTTTCAAATATTTTAATTCTTGATGGTTCCTTGAAAAAAATCGTTTTCATGTTGTTTATAAATGTATCAACATCCAGAAAACAGGTTCTATTTTTTTCCGCAACTTGGTGGAGACCATGTGCTAGACATGTTAAATGTATTAATGTTGGATATGATTGCTGTATTGTTGTAGCAGATTTTAACATATATGCAGCCCCATCCGTAACAAATAAAATATTTTCTTTCTTAATGCCGGCAGGTCACAGGAGGAAAAATGAATCATTAAACAAGCGAGTAATTGTAGAGTGGTTAACTTCCTCCATCTCTTCGGATGATAAGAGAAATGTTTAGCTGGACCATTAGGCGTTAGGGTATCTACATTAACATTAGCTACTGACCTATGAGCGGCACCTATTGTTTCGCCTATAAACACAAAAATCGTTTTATCTGCTACTTCATCCCTTATGTAATTTAGGCATTTTTCATAGGCTCTTGGTACATATGTCTTTCGTAATTGTGTTTCTGAAGGCATTTTTCTGTTAGTAGTATATTTGTTTACGAAAGCTACGAAACAAGGACGCTGTACTTATTTTAAAGGAATATCTGCTCTTATTAATGCAATACACAAATCCTCCAAAAATTCTGGTCTGTAGTTTGGGTCTGCGGAGGTTGAAGCTACACTCCCCCCCTTTTTTTTAATACAACATTTTCCTTGTGTCTTCTTGAATTACAGTGTTGTTTAACATGTTGTTTGAAACTTCCTTTGAGCTCTATGTGACAAACCTTACATTTCGCTATTTGTACCAAAAACCTCTACAAACGATGCTAATTGTGATGATGATGATGATTTTCAGATATTACTCTAATTTACTTTAGGCATATTTTCACAGTTCTTTACTACTCTGTATGCAGCGAATAGAAATGAAACAGTCGCTACGAGACACACTGTTGTAGAGGAAGTGTCCTGCGCAGTATATACAGGTAATATGATGCGTCTGTTTACTTACTCAAACCCCGCTCCCTGGTTATCAATTAATAGAACATCTGTTCTATCTTGATTATGGATTGGGAATGGGAATATATTGAACATTAGTGTTGTTACACATTTTAATTGTTGGCTGAGTTTTGCCGAGGTGGAAGTTTTAAAATACTGTAATAGAACATACAAATTAACTGATTGTTTTTATCAGTATGTTTCCATTTGTGAATTTAAATTGCTTGATTTGTGTGGTGTTAGCCATGTCGAAGTTAGCTCTGCCTTAAGTTCAAACAGTACGATGCAGTGTGTGTAATTCAGGAATCACATTGGATGATAAACAAAAGCGAGAACATATCCTACAACACGTTTCTACTCTGAAGCATCATTATTTATAACTAATTGGATAAAATATTCATATTCTTTCTTTATTTTCTTATCTTGGTTTAACCTCTCCTTTTGTAGGTACTTTTTGCATGCCCCACGCTACTCGGGCCTTACAGGGACACGGCATGTCACGAGAGGATTTTAAACTCTTAATCAAACACTCAATGCCAGGGCCATTTCTGAAACAATACGAAAATTAAGACAGACACACCATTTACTCATACATTCACACTAAATAAGTTGAAGATGATAGGATGATTATGATGGGCAGATGATATTCGGGGTACTGCGTGGACCTTCATGACATTTTTTGTCTTATAGGTGTGGAGAAACCCCGGAAAAAACATTACCCAGTAAAATTGTTCCAACTGGGGATCGAACGTAGGCCTGCTGCATCTGAGGTGAGGACGTTACCATTCCACCACAGGGTTGATTAAACAACTCTTTTGCTTTACAATTACTAGCATTTTATTTGTGCAAACTTTTAATTTTTTAAAGGCTATAAAATAAAAAAAACACATTTTGTCCCCTTTTTTGGCTTATCTTAGCGCATTTTTCTTTCCTTTTTACCACCTAATAATCCTAAGCTTAATTATTAATCACTACACAACGATAGGAAAATATCCCAGATCCAGTATGGCTTTAGACGTTAAAGCGCCTACAAACAAGTGAATAATAATCAGGGTATGAAGCAATTTCATTTTTTTATTTTCATATCTGTAATTTGAAATTTGTATATTCAAACATATCTAAATAATAATAGTAAATTTCATTTCTCTTCTTTTTTTAGTTTAAGATACTAGGGTATTACAGTAACTTTTTTGTTTTATATTTTATGTTTCCTCATTTTTTGTATATTTACAATCCCGATGGGATTTTAGAAAACCAATTCTTGGGTGGGTAGTAGGAACTTTGATCTATAGACAACAGAAGATACACAATTGCGGGCTTTACTGTATCTGTAGCTAGCAGTATGCCAGGATCACCACCAGACAGCACATTATAACACAGGATAAGACACACACACACAAATTTCTTCTATGTCTTCATGTTCTTGTTTCATATTTAAACTTATTCTAGATCTTCTCTTAAATTAATACACCTTGTTTTAGTTTTTTTAAATATTTTGTTCTTTCATTGGGACGTTTTGATGATGCATTTAAGCTTCTTCTTCATCTTTGGTTCTATGTTCCTATAAGAATGGACTCCTTCATAATATCTGCCCATTCGTCTATATTCCTAGCTTTCTGTCTCCATATTTTAACCCTCAGTTGTCTCAACCTTATCCAACCATCTTAGCTTCTCTCTTCCAACCATTCTTCTAGAATCCTTCTTGCAATTCTTTCTTGTCCCATCCCCAACACATATCCTATCTATTCCGGTCTCTTTCTTCTAATTTATAATTCTTCCAATTCTTGGTTCGTTGTAATTCTCCACTATCTTGTTCCTGTTCTGCTTCATGTTTCTTTCCCATGCATTTAATATGAGCTTATATTTTTCTGACAATGTCCATGTTTCGTTCCAAACATAACTGTTGGTTTCAGTGCATTTAAGCTTGACTTGTTATTGCAGGAATATTTTGTATTTACTAGTAGTTAATACTTAATTTAACGATCTTCTCAGCAGCTTAGCTCATTAGCATCGCAAAGCTTGTCCGGCCGAGTGGTTTACGATGCCCTGCTTTAGTAGGATTACACCTCATTTCATCCCCTTCCCTTTACAAATTTTTTTATAAACTGAACACAAACGCCGCTAGATATAGTGGGTTAAGTGGTTAAACTCCATCTAGATAATCACTATGGTATTTTCCCAATTTTCGACTGGGCGTGCAATGGCCGAAAAATGTTGCTCAGAGGTCTCTTATTTCAAGGTTTAATGCAATATTACGTCCATGGGACCCTGACATTACTTCCCATCTGAAGTTAGTCACAGTGAGGACATTTACACCCTTAAAAATGCATTTATCCCGGTAGAGTTTGAACCTACCTCGAAGCATCCATCCAGTAGGATCCACAATGTTTAATATTAATACATCACTCTTTTAATAAGGTCATAAGAAACTACTGTTTTGTAAGCGAAGATTTGCCAAACTCTGTAAAAGGTAAAGTGATTCCACTGCAGATCTTAAGAGGATTCCAACTTTCTAGACAATCGACATGAGCTGTCAGCTCTGCGTGACGGACGCTTTTACCCCCCAGAACGCACGATTAGTACTTAGAGTTGAGTCGACTTTAGGGTCATGGTGCCGCAGAAAGTTAGGTAGTTTATAATCCTGACCTTATCGGAACTCGAACCCGCAACTTTCCGGTTTGTAGTGTAGACTATTATCTTAACCAGCTATGCTATAATGTGTCCCTTTGTCAAACTGTGAGCACTGATATATCTTAGTTAGCAGGCGGATTTTGTTATTGATTATAAACGATTTGAAAAAGGTATGAGTCTCGTGGTGGTTATTGACAGTAGTATCGTGAGGCGGCAAGTTCAACCCAACACGCACCAGATGCAACAAAACAGTGATAACAAAATCAATACCGCTATTATAATAGCAAATAATAATAATACTAATAACAATAATAATAAATTATAATACAAATAGGCCTAATAAATAATAATAATAATAATAATAATAATAATATTTTACACAAGCACTTCTTCATCTCTTCAGTCCCTTCTGTGTTCTATGTGATGCATGAGAGGTTGCATTTTATACGTAACTTAAGATCAATACGATTAGTTTAATAATGACGTTGCACAACTCATTGATCTAAGGGTTACGTATACTTGTCTCTGGTCCTGACGGTCGCGGGTTCAAACCCTACCAGGGCCAATGGATTTTTAACTTGGAAAAATTCAAAGGACTAGTCCTCCAGAGTCTCTAGTCCCATTGCCGTGGGTCCCAAGTGTGGAGAATTTCAAGCTCGTAACCTCAAGTCTATATTACAGCCTCTGAGCAAAATTTTATTGGCTTTTCCCAACAAGTTAATACCTTAATTGCCTATTAGGTGCGTTATTGTGGCGATGAGTTAACCACTTGTCACTTGCTGTGATTGTAGGGAAATAAGTGTAACTGAATTAATGTGGGTAAGTAACTCTTGCAATGGAGCACATGGGGACATACAGGTACAAACATAGAACATTATGTTTCATGTTTTTTTTATTTCTAACTGTTAAGGTTAGGTGGCAGCACTTTATAAACCTAAAAAAAACTTAATGTAAACTTACTGTATTATATAAACGATAAACATTCAACACCCTTTTTGTAAAAATCTAAATAATTGAGCTATGTGAACCCAAGAAAAATGTTTCTTTCAAAAAATGAATATTACTTTGTACTCAAAAGCTTCCCTGAACACGAAAATAAAATTTATTTTGTCATCATTTCACGTTAGTACTGAACAGAAATATTTCCTAGAAATGAGAGTGCTATTATATATATATATATATATATATATATACTTATGAATTTAGACCTTTTTAGTTTGTGGAGGTCTTGATATTCGTAACCATAGACTCCGGTGATCGGGGTTCAATTCTTGGCTGGGTAGGCGTTTTTAAATATCCGCCTTGATTTGTGTGTGTGTGGTGTGTGTGTGTGTGTGAGAGAGAGAGAGAGAGAGAGAGAGAGAGAGAGAGAGAGAGAGAGATAGAGAGAGATAGAGAAAGTGTGTGCGTGTGTGTGTAACCTGTGCTTGTGTTAAGAAGAAGGAAAGGTAAAAAGGAAAACACGAGGATAAAAGAGCGGACTATTAGCAAACAAAGAAAAACAAATAAAATGAAAAATGTACACCTACAGAGAAAGGCTAATATTTGTAAATAGTAGCCCGAGTTTGTATGACCAAACATGATTTTGATTAGTGGCTTTGATACATTGATAAAATTATATTTTGTTTTGCCCAATACATCTTCTTCATTATATATATATATATATATATATATATATATATATATATATAAAGATATGAAAATAAAAAAGATACATTAAAGCCTGAATCGGGATTTGAACTCGGGTTAAAATCCCGGTTCAGGCGTTAAATTGTCATGTCATATTTGGCTTTCATTGCTAAATGTCAAAATTTAACAACATCGACTCATGTTTAGAATGACTTACCCTTGATTTTTCAGTTTATCGTTGTGAATTATAACTCTTCTTCTGTATTTAGTAACATTTTAAAATATTTTAAAACATTTAAAACAATTTTTCTAACTTTATTTTAGAATTTTTAAGAATTTCTTCAAATACAGATATTGTGATACTGACTCGCTATTTTCTCCAGAGAGTATACACATCACATAGTTGGAATCAATGTGTTATCGATGGTTGCGATTATTAAGGAGTGAATTAACCACCCTGCGATAACTAAATAATATAAACGAAAAAGCGCATAAGTAACTATAAAACCAGCTATAAACCCACGGCTCTGTCGATAACACAGCATCTCCGTCGATAATAACTGATTTATGTCCGAATTTAACAAACATAAAAAGGGGTGTTTCATGGGATCCTCTCTAGGTTAGAGTAATTGAATTAGGTCAAGTGTGAGTTAATTGGTAGGATTTTAGGTTCGTAACATTTTTAATGCGTCTTGATACATAAAATAAGGGGCGTTTGATGGGATCTACCCAAGGTTAGAATAATTGAATTAGATTAAGTGTGAGTTAGTTAGTTAGCTTTTAGGTTCGTTACATTTAAAATGTGTCTAAATACGTAAACAAATTACCTGTAACCAGAGTGGTCATGACATAATCCCCATCAGCGATAACCCTCTTCATAAATCTATGGCAAGGAGCGATAACCTACGATAATAATCGATATGTGGTTCTATGGTGCGTTCTGCTTGCATGTATCCGCAGCTCTTTGAACTGATGGGCATTCGCAGATTGTTGTATTGGAGTTAGAAAATATATCGGGCAAGTTAAACCGTTGAATCCCCACTATATATATATATATATATATAAATTTAATTAAAATTAAATCTATATATAACACCAACGATACACAAAACATACTCAAACCAACGCATTATTGTAGGTCCCTAAATTCCTCGCGGTTTCACGCTGGCCGAATTTCCATGACCAAGTATCTTCCGTCAAGGGAACTCGAACCAACGCATTTCCCGTAGCTCTGCGCCAAGGAATGATTCGTCATACAGCTCGCTACGGCGATGACTTACAATTTAAATTAAGATACATTTTAATATGGATAACTGTGACACATTCTGAATAATTATATTTGACTATGGCAGATCACAACTGACCAAATTATATTTGATTCCTATGTCAATAGAGCTGATTTTATTTTCAGTATTTTCTCTTCGTCTCTGTCTGTGTGTCTCTCTCTTCCCCCCCCTCTCTCTCTCTCTCTCTCTCTCTCTATATATATATATATATATATATATATATATATACACACATATCAAATACAAGAATTAGTGCCGATAATACACTGTATCAATATGACTATTTAACTCATGCCTCAAATTGGAGTCAATCACTAATTACGTTTCACTGAATTTTGTTTTACAAACAATGACAGTAGTGTTTAATTAATGTTGGGAAGTAAACATTATGAGGTCTAATCATTAAAATTCATCGGAGAATATATTGTTTAAACAACTCACCTCATAGGATTCATGCTTCCATGATATCGCGATTTCAAACATAGTCATGTTCATCATCAAGACATGTCGGAGTTATGGCTGATGATGAACATGACTATGTTTGAAATCGCGATATCATGGAGGCATGAATCCTATGAGGTGAGTTGTTTAAACAATATGTTCTCCGATGAATTTTAATGACAGTAGTGTTTCACCTCGCCATTTATCGAATTCTGTTAAAGAAAGCCCCCCCTTTTTAACATTTTGAACAGGTCAGAGCATTATTTTGCAGTGACTGACTCTCCAACAAATACGTTGAATATAGCAAATAATGAGCAGATTCCTTAGAACTACACATTTGATAATTGTTAAGGTAGGTTAAGGTTAAGGTAGGAAGCCTTGGCGCAGAGCTGCGGGACTTGCGCTGGTTCGAGTCTCCATGGGGGAAGAAATTTTCTCATGGTATTTCGGCCAGTATGGGACCGGTGCCCACCCAACATCGTGAGGCAATTGGGTAGCTACAATAAGTAGCGACTCCAGGTTGAGGAACCAGCTATAACGGCTGGGGGACTCGACATGCTAACCACATGTCACCCCTACACTGGCTGTTGATCATCTACCTCTGTGATTGACACATGTGGATGTGAAGGGCCAGCAGCCGGCTGGTAAAAGGGCAACCGCTGAAAAGTGGAAAGACCCTCAATCGGAATCGGTGTTTTTAATAATTGTGTTTTTAAATAATGATTTCACTGAGTTGTTTCCCTAAAAACCTATAATGTTGGTTATAATATACAGTTTGATGTGTTTGATTTTTCTTCACTAGGGTGCATTCTTACAATATTGCGATCATAGTTGGCTATCGCTGATTCCGATCCTATTTGACAATGAACAATATGATCAAGTTGCAGTGAATAAACATAACCACACATTTCTGATTTGTTTTCAAACATCGCCGTTTACATTAGATATATAAATATTTTAAAATACCGGTAAATTTTTTAAATAGTGATTTTTGAGTAAAGAGCTTAATTTCATTTGTTAAATAGTCGTAACAAATCCTATAGATAAATTAGATATCAGTCGTGGCATTACTGATAATAGTATAAATAGAGTGAGTAGAAATATTAATACATTTTCTTCCCGAATACGATCGAGTAATTGCCAAAATAAGGGGAAAAATAGACGTTAACGAAAAATAAATATATCTAATATAAATGCAATGTTTGTTTTCTTTATCATAAGTAATGCCACGAGCGATTTCCAATTTATCTAGAGGATTTGCAAGTCAAGAGTGGCATTTGTTAGGACTATTCAAAGAATAAAATTAAGCTGTTTACTCACAAATCATTATTTAAATATAGTTATTTTAAAATATTTACTTATTTAATGTAAACGGCGATGTATGAAAACAAATGAGAAATGTTTGGTTTTGCTTCCTTTGTTCATCCACCGCAACTAGATCATATTATTTATTGTCAAATAGGATTGCAATATTGTAAGAATGCACCCTAGTGGAGAAAAATGAAACATCAAACTGTATATTATAACGAACATTATAGGTTATTGATTATCTTTCAGGAAACAACTCCGTAAAATCATTATTTAAAGTCACAATTATTGAACACACAATTATCAAATGTGTAGTTCGAAGGAATCTGTTCATTATTTGCTGTATTCAACTTATTTGTTCGAGCGTCAGTCACTGCAAAATAATGCTCTGACCTGTTCAGAATATTAAAAAACGAGGAGCTTTCTTCAATAGGATAAACAGAAGTAGATACTTATCGAGGTGAAACAGGACTGTGATTGGTTGTAAAACTAAATTCATTGAAACGTGATTGGTCATTAACTCCCATTTGGGGCATGAGTTAAATAGTCAAGATAGTTTGTTATATCCGAGAGATAGATTATGAACATTAAAATGTAGAAGTCATTAATAAATATTTAATTATTTATTTATAATTCCAAACTTATTTTAACACTGTAGGCTAAAAAATGTTTAATTTTAATATTAATTACATTTCAAAAATTTAAACAAAAAAGTAATCAGTTATCGGTTATAGTTTAAATAAAAATAACGAAGACTCATTGTTATTAAAACTCATTGCTGGAATAATAAACTCCCATTATGGGACCCGGAAACAAGCTCTCCGAATACCACTAACCTCCCTGCGTTAACATTTTCTAATCATTCGCAATATAATTCATCTCCACGAGATCAAAATTAATATTATTCTCCCAGTCATTCCGTTCGTCGGTTTCTCTCTGGCTACATATGTCCAATTGCAACGCCTACCCATATGGGAGTCGTCAATATCTAAGCTGTAGGCTTTTTAGGTGCAAATTTCACAATAAAAAAGGAAGTGATGAATATGCTAACGTAAAGCAAAAAAAAAAAATGGGGGGGGACGAAAAGGGGCTCTTTATTTTACAGCCCATATGTGTAGCCTAGATTAATAAAATTGAAAAGTAAAAAAATAACATTCTAGTATTTGTAAAGCAAAGGATTTTTTTTATCCCAGTCATATGGTGTAATTCTAACTTTATTGCCTCAGATGCAGCTGGCCTGGATTCGATCCCCATTAGGATAAGTTTGCTAAGTAACTGTTTCGGGCTTTTTCCTCACAATAAGAAAAATGTCAGGAAATTTTAAGATCCAAATAGTCACCAAGCATCACAATATTCACCTTCCTTAGAACGTATGCATGAGTGAATGGTGTGTCTTTGTCTTAAATGTTCAAATCGTCTCAGTAATGACCCTACTATCATTCATGCAAGGAGGCTCTCCATTTCCTGTGTTCGATTAAGAGTTTAAAATCTTCTCATGACAAGGTTATGTACCAGTAGTAAGCCCAGTTAGCGTGGGACATATAAAAGTACCTACAAAGGGACAGGAAAGAAAACGGATTTTTATCAAGTATAAATAGTAGTGATGCTTCGAAGAATAAATATGTTGCAGGAAACGATCTCGCATTTGTTTGTCATTCAATGTATTTCCTGAATCACATACAGTGCATCAAGGTTCCTTTCTTTCGGTGCCCTCCTGGTTGAATTTCTGAGACAGAGCTAATGGGTTTATAATTATTCATTATACCTTCAATTTCTATTTGAATATTAGCACTTTTATTCTTACGCAGTTTAAATTTAATACACAATATTGAACATACCTCTTTACTGCAGTAGGTGGGGAAGACTATTTTTTCGTCACTTTGTATAGAAAGCCTGGTTTCAATTACAGTTTTATAAGTTTTCGCAACCAATGCACTTACTATACTCTTTGTGTTATACAGAAACGTGCTGAAGCTAATTGTAAAATGATCCAGATACATCTCACCAAAGTTAACGAGAGAGGAATTTTGCATTCGAGACAAAGTATTTCGAGGTGAAACAATGGAAATACCCACTCCACCCTCAGGAATCTTTTATTACCTGCTTCAAGAATTATTATTCTTCTGCTTTCTTTTTAAAAGTTTTTGTATCCAAAATCTTGTTTGTAATGAATAGAAAGTTCAAATATAATGTGCTGCTTTATCACGCAGCGGGCCCGGGTTCGATTTCCGGTTGAGACAGGCTCCTGGGCGAGGTTTTCTTTGGGGGTTTTCCTCACTTGTAAGACAAATGTCAGGAAGCTTAGGGCCCAATGGTCCCCGAAAATCTTCCGGCCATCATCGTCATTCCTCACCGGTGTGGAAAGCAACGGGAAACTACCACATCTATAATTCCTTAGCAAAGCTGCAAAGCATAGCATGAAAATGCTATGATTGCAGTGAAAGACCTGCCCTCGGGCAGAATTACTATAGAATAGTATATATATATATATATATATATATACCGATGTGGTCTCGAGGTAGCGTGCTGCCTTGTCACGCAGCGGGCTCGGGTTTGATTCTCGGTCGGGACAGGCTCCTGGATGAGGTTTTTCGGGGTTTTTCCTCACCTGTAAGACAAATGTGAGGAAGCTTAGGGTCAAACGGTTTCCGAAAATGATCCGGCCATCATCTTCATCATCCTTCACCGGTGTGGAAAGCAACGGGAAGCTACCACACTGCAAAGCATAGCATGGAAAAAATGCTATGATTGCAGTGAAAGACCTGCCCTTGGGCAGACTTACTATTGATGGATATATATATATAGTCAGTTGCAAATATCTATAAACTGTTTACGTTTTCCAGATGCTTAAGTATGTAAAATATTAAATGTTTCTTAAAATATAAATATATTGTCAAAATATGAAGTTTTCAATTGCTTTAGATTCGCATTTCACATTAAATATTTCAGATACCCGCTTCATCATTCAATGTATAGAATATGAAATTTCATATTTCTACTCAATCACAAACAGGAATGAGATGTACAAGGAAATTAAACAAAGACTGAATTCTGGAAATGCATGTTATTATGCATTACAGAGACTTTTGACTTCTCAACTCTTTTCAAAAAAACGTTAAACTGAAAATATATAAAAAAAATTATTCTACCAGTTATATTATATGGATGCGAAACATGTAATCTTACTTTAAGGGAGGAAAGGAGATTACAAGTATTTGAGAATAAAGTTCTTAGGAAAATTTTAGAACCAAAGAGAGATGAACAGGCAGATGAATGTAGAAGACTCCATAACAGTGAATTACATGGTCTTTATAGGTAGCCAGATACAGTGAGACCATTTAAGTCTCGTAGACTGCGATGGACAGGACATGTGGCACGAATGGGGAATGAAAGATGTGCATGGAAGCTTTTTGTAAGGAAACCAGAGAAAACGCCCAGTTGGTAGACCAAGAATGAGATGGGAGAATAGCATTAACTATGATTTGAGGGAAGTAGATTATACAGGGAATGATTGGAAAACATTGGCTCAGGATATGGATGTATGGAGAGCTTATGTCCGCGCGGCCATGAACCTACGGGTTCGATAGTGCCAGTGAGTTATATTTCTACTCACCCTAGTTATAAAAGATTTATAATAATCCATGATCCTATAAAGCATTCAATTGAGATTTGAATATTATAAAATATTACTTGTCTATTTTATAAATCTACTTCTCCAGAAGTTGCTGTAATCTATAGAGTTCATCACTCTTCCAAGTCCATCTTGTCTTTCTCGTCTATTCCGTTTCACGTACTTCAGAATGCATTTTATTCTCTTAGCCTCTTTTGTCCTGGAGGGAATTATGACAAATTAAGTTTACTTTTGTGCTTAATAACGGATTTGTTTTCATATTATATGAGTTACATTCATGTATTTTTATAAACGAAATTTGGCTAAAATTTGATGTGGAATGAATATTTACCATTTGTGTTGTAGAGTATATTTTAAATAAGTTTTTATGATTTATGCAGAGCTTCTACATAAACTTAACAGACATAAAATGTAGATATTAAGAACCATTATGAAACATCATGATAGAACTAATTAAAGCGATGAGTTATTTACAAAGCGAGAAAAAATTAAACTTCTCATGTATCTTAAATATACAAGAGGTTAACATATTACAACAATTTAATCTTATTTTTATCACATCATATTGTAATGTAATGTAATGTAATGCAGTCCTACAATTACATTAAGAGACAAAATTGGACAAACATACTTTATTACTATTACGAAGGTGAGAATTGATGGTGCGGATAACAAAAGTATAAAAGGAAATTTAGTTCTATTTCATATCCCCTAGAGTAGGCTATAAAAATCAGGTTAATATATTGGCTCTAAAGTAATACATGAATAAACTTTTTTTTTTCGAGAAAACACTATACCCAGGCCTATCGGATTTCTACATTTACTTTTGTATCGTAGTCTCCAATTTCCACATCACTCTATTAAGAGATTACATTTACTGGAGTCTACTTTTATTTATAGCTGCCCAGATTATAAACTTCGTTTTAGTCCAAAGTTGATTTTCACGGTAGAACGGTAGAAGGTCCCACCTTTCCCATCAAAACCTAGACTTGAAAAAAAGACGATGATGCCATTAGTAACCTTTCTCCATTAAAAATTAGAAGATGGTTATAACATTGTTCTGGGCGGCTATTCAATTCTATCATTTGTTATGCCAGCAAAAATTAGATTATCTCGCAACTGGTTAATCTCAGAACTGTTTTTTCTTCTCTTCATTTTTATTTCACATCTCTACATTTTGTAAACAACCTGTAGATTTTTCTTCAACTCAACCTTCTGATGATATCTATTCTAATATCTTCTCTGGCTACCTAATTTGATCCATTCTTATAGAGTATCCGAATCTCGTACATTTTATCTCCGTCTATTTCTATGTTTTTCTTATTCTCATTATATATACAATGTTATTCGTTCGTGTTTTATTGCAAAATATTCTCTGAAAATCCATTTATTTGACAACAATTCGCTCGGAATTATATATATTGGTAATTATTTTAGACAATGTGCCTGTTAATTATTCTCTTAGTGCTTTTCTCATTTGATAACTATAATATTTATTTTATTTTTATTTAAAAGTTTATTTCTCTTTACAATTCCTCCTCTTTGCCTTAGTTTATCTCCTCTTTTTTTACGTACTGTTAGGTATCCAACACCTCCCTGCGATATATAGGACCACGATCAGTTGCAGGAGGATTTTTAACTCTGGATCACATAAATACGTATTTGACCACACAAGTACATGGAGGGGAACCCGATAGTGATCAATTGCACGCTGGGAGCACTTCTGAGTCAAAATGAACATTTAAGACAGGTGTGTCCAACCTTTTTTGGAAAAGGGCCACTGTCGTTAAGGTGAATTGGTTTGCGGGCCGCATGTTCTGATTTATTTATACCTTATTAAATAGGATCTAAGATAAACCAATTACTTTAAATATAAAATAGCTAATATACTGTTTTTTAAATAATAATCATATACTAGTTAAGTTATTTTTAAAATAAATTAAATTACATATTTTTTCATGTATAATCTAATTATAGAATCTAAATTGAACAGTATAAATAAAGTATGTTTGATATAAATTTTAGTCTAAAATAAAAATAAAATTGTTAGCCTATATTAAAATAATTAATTTCTTATCTGTCAATTCAACAGCTGGCACTGCAATTTCACGAATGAGGCATCCTATATCTGGTTTGATTGATGTTGTAGCAACTCGAATCGAACTCTCCAGATGACTGTCGGTGATTTGCGTTCTCGTTGCGCACTTCACATATTTCATCTTGTTCGCATATGTATGTGCTAGTGATGCAAATCGAAGTGCATGCCTATTAATACCCGGATATTTTCCTCTAGAAAAGTAGTCATGATAGAATTGTAGTAAGGGGACATTGTTAAACGTATTCTTTAGGTCTGACGCACATTGAAAATCAACGCACTCCATTTGCAGATCCACCGGGACCTCGTCTATTTTAATGGAGAAAGGGGAAGAAAACAGATTGAGAATATTGATTATTACACTATTGTAAGGCTGGAAAATGCACAAAGTTGTTGTTTTTACACGCTTTATATTAGCTTGACCTGTATCTATCTATCTATCTATCTATGTAACGGAATATTTCAACGCGATTTTCACCCACTTAAAATCATTGGATCGACTTGAAACTTTGTATACTTGTAGAGGACCCGTGCTAATACAATAATTTCATATTTATTTTCTAAAATCCTGGCCATAATCATCAGAAAATCAAAAAAAGTGTTTTTGTATCAATGTAACGGAATCTTTCAACGCGATTTTCACCCACTTAGAAACATTGGATCGACTTGAAACTTTGTATACGTGTAGAGGACCCGTGACAATACAATAATTTCATATTTTGTTTCTAAAATCCTGGCCAGAATCATCCGAAAATCAAAAAAATGAAAACTGGTATAATAGGTTGCGGACTTGTCGAGTTTTTAGTCAATCTTTGTAAGAGCTCAGTTGGTAGAGCAGTGAACTCTTAGTGGTATATAATTTCAGTAATCCATACGTCGCTGGTTCAAATCCGGCTGGGAGGGTTTTTTTTATAGAAGAGTATTACTTTTAGCTCATACTACAATAGTATCGAATTTAAAGATATTTACATTTTTATCTTATTCTGTAAAATATTAAAACTAAAAAATAAAAAATAAATAATAGTTTTAAAAAACTAAAAGAACACGCTTTATTAGAAAACTAAAAAATGAAAAATAATTTTAATTTCCAATACGCTTGGGATAAAATAAAGTGGTCAACAAAAAAAATCATCTCCAACACATATAGAATAAAATTAGAGTTATCAACAAAAAGAAAATAATTTTACCACCAAAAGCGTGGGGTGCTTTTTATGATTTTTACATTTTCTTCTTAGAGAGCTTACTTTTACCAATATCTGTTTATTATCAAATATATTAATTGATATAGAGCACCCCACGCTTTTGATGGTAAAATTATTTTGTTTTTGTTGATAACTCTAATTTTATTCTATATGTGTTGGAGATGATTTTTTTGTTAACCACTTTATTTTATCCCAAGCGTATTGGAAATTAAAATTATTTTTCATTTTTAGTTTTCTAATAAAGCGTGTTCTTTTAGTTTTTTAAAACTATTATTTATTTTATTTGTGATTCCCAAAGTCACAATTTTGTTTCAAAGGCCTTCACGTGATCAAACATAGTAGTGATCAATTGGTCTTTACCTTGGAGATGTGAATTAAGTTCGTTCCTTTGTGTTGTTATATCTACAAGAAAGGAAAAATCACACATCCATTCTGAGTCTTTAAATTCAACAATAGGTCTGCCCTTCTCCTCCATAAATATTTGTATTTCGATTTTGAGATCAAACATTCGCTTCAACATTTTGCCACGGCTCAGCCATCTTATTTCAGTATTATAAATAATATCTTCTAATTCTGAATCCATATTTTGTAAGACATTTTGAAAATCTCTATGTCGCAAACCATGTGAACGAATTGAAATTCACTACTTTTACAATGAGTTTCAACACACTATCAAAATTTAGGGATTTAGCACAAAGGTTTTCTTGATGTTTTAAGAAGTGATGTTGCATTACAGAAATGTTTCCTACTTTAGCTGCCTCTGCTTATAGTAATTTTATAACCCTTTTCGTTTCCCTGTAAATGCAGGAGCTCTGTATGTTGTTACACCAAATAAATTTGCATATTTCAAGCCAATCCGGTTCAAGTTTTCAGTGACACTCCCCATTAAATCATAGGATTTAGTGGTACCTTAATAAGAGGAACAAGATCAGCTAATTCTTCTGGTAATATTTAAATCTTTATCAACTCCCCTAAAGAAAATTGCTAATTGGGCAGTATCGCTAGCATCACTACTCTCATCTTTAATTAGTCAATACGGCAAGCTACAGTCTGTCGCGACAAGCTTAATTTAGCAAACTGCGCGTTTTTGCCAGGGCATATAATATCAGTAACAATCTCAAAGCACTCTTTACAAACTCGCCATCTGAATATTGTTTAGATGTTTGCAATAATTTCTGCTATTGCGTACTCGTTTTTACCAGAGATTCAGTGTGAAGTGACACATTCTTAAAAACAAACTGTTGTCCCGAAAGTTTAATTCTAAGTTCGGATACCTTGTCTTCACGAAATTGAGCCTCAAATTTATCATGTGAAGACGCATGTTTGGTCTAATAATGTCGCTTTATGTTATACTCCTTCTTCTTCCTTCCAAGTATTAGGTCAAGGCCTGTTACGATCCTATATAAAATTTTCCCTCCAGCGTGATCCATCCGGGAAATTCTCATATGAGATTTGAAAGCATAATAATAGTCCCTTCGATTGGTTGCTGGCCAAAGGAAGGCAAGACCAGTGATGGGGCTGCCATCTTACAGCCTCTGGTCAGGCTTCTATGGAGAAGAAAAGAAAATTAAAGGAAAGAAGAAATGCAAGAAAGGAAAGACTCCCTAGCCTTCGGATGCCCTAATAGCGTTGGGGTCGAAAAAACAAGAGTTAACCAAGAAAAGTTAGATAGTAAAGTTAAAAGAGTCTGGTATAAGTAAGTGGATGTTATACTCCTTAAACACTGAAACTGTCTCACACGCAAATTAAACACGCTGATTTCTTGTTTACTTCAGTAAAAAAGTACTGATTTGTCCACTTTATTTGAAATGACCTACCTTTGTGTGAATGTTTTTCTTTTCTTGCCGTTACACTTAGAAGCCATAATTAACACACTCACATAATTAATTCTATTCTTGAAACCTCTCACTAATACTAACACTACAATGTGAGCGAACAACTGCAAACTGGAAACTAACTTTGAAATGTACAAAATATAACGATAATAAAACATCTGGCACACACAATCGCCTTTGAAAGTAGTAGCCGCGCGGTCAACAATACACGGAGACTTCAAAGCGATGCACGGATCATAAATAAAAATGTGGGCTGGGTGTTTCTTAAAACAGATGTGATTTCTCCATGTTTTGAGTAAAAGAATGAGTTGGATGAACTTTCGCAAACACATGTGTTGGAAACAGAAAAATATTTGCTCTTTCACGTTTATCTCATACCAAATATAATTACTTACTTCATAAATTATATTAGACCATAACTTAAAAATATTACTGCGAGCGAATGCGATGTGATACAGCAAATATCATAATATGCGGGCCGCATGCAAAGGGATCGAGGGCCACAAGCGGCCCGCAGGTTGGACACACCTGATTTAAGACAAGGCACAGAATACTTCATGTTCATGTTCATGTAATGTGGATGATTATGATCGGCATTTGTTGTTCAGCGACTATTTTGGTTTTAACGTTTTCTGAAATTCACCTTGCAGATGAAAAATCCCAGAAAATCTGTCCCAACCTGGCCATCGTGCACTCAGAAGGTTTAGGCCAGGGAACGAATTCGATTCCTCTGGGTATAAGCCATGTTTCCACGATTAGTACCAATATTCTGTTAATGAGATAATTGGCTTATACTTTAGGATCGAGTCTCGCATTTGGTAGATCCCAGGTCAAATTTTGTGACAGACCAACCCGACATTCTCTGAAATGTAATTATCATGACCCCTTTCATATTATGTATAATTAAAATGAGCTCTGAGGAAAATAGATGTTTCACATTATAACAATAGATTTGTACAGTCTACTGGATACAACTAAGATTTAAGAGACTATATGACTCTTATATGATAAAGGGTCTATCTGTCTATAATAGTATATCGCCAAGTGGACAAGGGTGCACCTCTGCGGACAATACTTAACTAAGTCTAATCTAGTTACGCTTATTTTCCTACATATTTCGGAGATTGACAAGTAGTTAGCTCATCGCCATTAAAGAGACACTAATAGGCAACTAAGATGTTACTTGGATGAGAAAAACCGGTTAAATTTTGCTCAAAATCTCTAATTTAGGCTTGATGATCTTTTACGAGCCCAAAAATATTCAGTCTTGGGTCCAACGGCTCAAAGTTTCTATGATAAAGGGTAAAAAGGTAAGGTGATCCCACTACAGGCCTAGGAAGCTCTTAGGGTAATAGAAGGGTAAGGCTCCCACCTTTCTAGACAATCGGCACGAGATATTAGTCCTGCGTGATGGCCGCCTTTACCCTCAGAACAAACGTCAGGTACTCATTTCCGTTAGAAACTGAGTCGACCCCTGGGTCATGGTGCTGCCAGAAACCGACTTTCTGGCTCGTAGCATTTATGATAAAGGGTAGTCCTATATAAATAAGAATTAAATGTACAGATGAACTATAAAATAGTCGTGTCAAGTTTATAATAGGCCCTATAGCTTTGTATTTTTTTTTGAAAACCAGCGTTCCCATTCTATGAGTCTTGACCACAGATTAAGTCTTCACAGGAATATTTATTCATAGGCCTATCAAAATTCCACTATTAGATAATGGACTAATAGATACTTATTATAAAATATACAATTTTAATATAACTTAAAATGTATTATCAATCTGTTTCTCTTTCTATACTTATTTTATTTTCATACACTTGTGTAACAATCATAATACATCGGTAATAAACATCTCTTTCTCTCTCTCTCTCTCTCTTAGTTTATCTTTTTCCTTTGTAGGTATTTTTGATTGCTTCAACCTCTCGGATCCTACAAAGGAAAACTATCGGGAAAGGTTAATCAACTCTAGGCTATATACATAATTTTGACCATGGCACAGAGAGACTCTCCAGTTGAGATCAGCTCAATAGCTCAATGCCGGGACCACTTCTAGACAACACGAACAATGAAGAGAAGACACATTCATATATTAAACAAGGTTATGTAATATGGGTGATTATGATGCCCAGACAGTGTTGAGGACGGTTTGTGTCTTAAGATTTTCCTACATTTTCTTATAGCTGAGGAAAACACAGAAAAAAATCTTTACCCAGGAAATCTTCCCGATTGGGGATGAACGCGTCGCAATAGCATAAAAAAATACTCTTGCGACCACAGCGGGGGTGGACGTAATTATATTTTTTTTTAATTAGACTGTTCTTGAACCGTGAATTTTATATTATCCACCGCGGATTAGAGGTTTCAAAAAAGCCACTGGACTATAATAATTTTTTAATCAGTAGATTTTATCTTAGTTCCTAAAGTTAATTAAGTCTTTGGGAATTTTCACAAAAGATAGTTGGAAGGTTAGAGCTGTTGGTGGATTTCCGAAAGATTATATAATTGTGTGTGTGCGTGTGGTGTGTTTGTGTGTTGTCATGGTTACAAGGGGCGTCCACGCACGCGTATTGATTCACGCGACACGCAGTTCGCTTAGAATAGAAGCTACGTCACCGCAAGTTAGACGCCGACAGGAAAATGCATCGCTTCCCAAGCGGTTTCCCTGAAAACAGCACACAATCGTTCCCAGATCTTCATGACTCAAATCTTATTTTCATGACGAAGTAAGCAATCACGTTACACGACATAAAATTCCTGTCTGACATTCAATCTACACATAACGATAAGGTTAAAAAAATCATTCGCTGAATTATTAAGGACAAAGTGTCTGTGATAGATATTAAAATTATATCTTGAAATTAACATTATAACAACTTTATGCATGATACATCAATGGAATTTATACTAGATTTCAAATTTTGCTGGATGATACGGATTCTGAAATTTCATAAAATTAATGCTACTGATTTCTCTGCGGCATTTGAACTGCTATTGTAAAAAAATCTAATTAGGTACGCTTTTCAGAAAAACCAAAGATTACAAGGGTATATCATGTCTAACCATTTATGATTTTTTTTTCAGAATTGTTGTATCTAATTTTTAAAATCGCTCAAAATTTATATAATTTTCATTACTAAAAATGATAAAAGATGGTAAATGAATTGCTCTAACATGTTAAAACATTAGTTTGAACAAACGAAAAAAAAAATCGTCAAGCTGGAACTGCGTAAACTAAGCGAATTCTTCAGCAAGTCGAATTTATGATCCCATTTTGCTGGTTTACAGAATATAAATTTAATTTGTTAAATTGAGAAACTCAATTTTTGATTCCAGCTTATTTTAATTTGTCGGCCTGCAGCGAAAATAAATCATATATAATCCTATTTGCTTAGGCCTATTGTATAATTTGACATACATTTAAATAAAAACTACTGATTTATTTTTCCATTAATTTATTAAAAATATAAAAACTAACATAGTCTATCTTATAGGATACATAGATACACGTTTCAACGAACCAAACATTGCGATTGCTAGAGTCAATTTTTAATTTCGGATTTCAGGTAGACTCCATTTTTAATGATCGGATTTCTGATTTCCTCGTTTTATTTTAATAATATATCAGTTTCGTTGTGAAACATTGAAAATTTCGACCGTTAGAGGATTTTTAAATTTTTGTTTCAGGTAAATTCCCGATTTTTCTGGTTAACGAACTCAACTTTAATTTTTTAATTAATTATAATATGCCAAGTTTATTTTTGATGGGACAAAAATTGTGGCCACTAGAGCATTGACACACACACCCACACACACTCACTTTTTTGTTTTGATCAGGGTCACATTTTAGGTGTCTATTAGATAGGATCTGTAATTTTATTCAAAAATAGTTTCATGAGAACTACCTAGCTTAATTCTTTCGGAATTCACTAATTATATTTATCTCTTTGTAATATTGGGTTTTCTGACTAACCTAATTATATTAAATTGCTACTTTTTATGCAATGAATTTCCAGGTGCTGTAAAAGGCAAAAAAGTAAAACTAACTTTATTGAACTCCATATTCCACATCAGATGTTATTGTTTAAATTCTATTATAAATTCCATTTTTATATTATGTTTAAATGTAGATATACTCAATTTTGTATAAATGTGAATTTCAAGATATATTTTGAGTTCCATCACAGGAATATCTACTTTTTTGCACAGGAAAATTTTCTAACCTAGGATGATCTATTACTTTTCCTTCGCTTGGATAAGTGTTAATTTTAATTAATCTTAAAATGGAGATTATGTATTAACGTGGCATTTTCGGTTGAAACTTGTAAAAAAATAGTTGTTTTGTTCCATAGAGTGTTAAAAGGTTTGCATCATTCTTCTTTGAAAAAGCGCTTTGATTATTAACCTACGTGAGCATCTAACTAGGACATGCTTGTGAGCATGATATTCGTACCTCCACATTTTTTGATCACATTTGAAATACTATCTTATCTCCGATTGGAATATACATTACATTGCCTATGCTTTTGTACCACACTTTTTCCAGTTCGAAATCATAACGCCTTTACCATTCATCTAGCTTCCTTTTACCGTCTTTCCTCTATAACTGACATCTCACTACTCAACCTTCCTTGTTTCAGTTATCCTCCCCTCATAAACTGCCACACTCAAAAACAGTTTACAAAATAAGCATCTCAACACCTCCTTAGTCAAAATAACGTGTAACAAAGTTCAAGGGGTGTTTATATCATATTTTATATTTTGTACTTTTAGAACAATAATATTTAATCAAGTTCTAAGTTATGACTATTATTATATATAGGCCCTATATTGTTATACTATTATTAAAAATTATATATATTATAATCATATTGTGAAAAGAAGAAGTAATGTCTGAACAAGCAATCGAACCGTGGACCTCTAGTTCTCCAGACTAGTGTGCAGCCCACTACACCATTCTAGACTTGGCACAAGCACTAACAATTCTTTCCACATATACAAATCTATAATTCTCGTTTCGTCCGCTGTCAGATAGATGACACTCCCATCGCCAACGGCCGGCTTCGTTTAGAAGTATCTATATTTGAGTATTTTACACCACCACTTTTATAAGTAGTAAACGATGTTATTAAAAGTGGTGGTGTAAAATTCTCAAATATAGATACTTCTAAACGAAGCCGGCCGTTGGCGATGATAGTGATACCTACCTGGCAGCGGACGAAACGAGAATTATAAATTTGTATATGTGGAAAGAATTGTTAATGTTTGTGCCAAGTCTAGAATGGTGTAGTGGGCTGCACAGTAGTCTGGAGGACTATAGGTCCACGGTTCGATTTCTGATTCAGACATTAATTTTTCTTTTCACAGTTCATTATACTATTATAATATGATCCATTATTGGAACTGTGTTAAAATTACAGTATTGGAAAATGTTAAATAATTATATATGTGGTATGATAAGAAAAATAAATGCCTGGACGGGATTCGAACCCGGATCTCTGAGTCTGTGCCTCAGTGTGATATCCATTACACCACCAGGCGAATCCAATTCAAACATTTATTTTTCTTATATATGTATTATATTCTCCATTATTACTAGATGTCGCGAGAACTCGGTCTTCACTGCCATCTAGTAGCTGACTATATCAAGTAAGCTTACTTGATATCACACTGAGGTACAGACTCAGAGATCCGGGTTCGAATCCCGTCCAGGCATTTATTTTTCTTATCATACCATATTAAGCTTGCATTGCTCAATGTTAAATATTTAATTATAACATCGATAAAGCGTCACTGCTATAAAGTAAAAATGTTCTCTTTAATTTGCTTACTTGGTATAGTCAGCTACTAGATGGCAGTGAAGACCGAGTTCTCGCGACATCTAGTAATAATGGAGAATATAATACATATATAAGAAAAATAAATGTTTGAATTGGATTCGCCTGGTGGTGTAATGGATATCACACTGAGGTACAGACTCAGAGATCCGGGTTCGAATCCCGTCCAGGCATTTATTTTTCTTATCATACCATATTAAGCTTGCATTGCTCAATGTTAAATATTTAATTATAACATCTATATATGTGTTATTAGTTTAACTAATTGTAATAGTTAATTTCTGTAAAAGTTAAAAAGTACTTATGGTCTTAGTTTCATTAGGCAAAATAAATAAATAATAATCATTGCTATTATTATTGCTATTATTAAAATTATTATTGTTATTATTATTATTATTATTATTATTATTATTATTATTATTATTATTATTATTATTATTATTATTAATATTTGAGAAAAAAATGGCTAGGAAATTTTTGGACCAAAAAGAGAAGAACATCCAGGTGAATGGAGAAAACAATATGGTAATGAACTACACGGGAAACCGATGTAATAAAAACCGTTAAACTCTTAAACTGCCATGGGCAGGGCATGTGCCACGATTGGTGAGTGAAAGAGGGACATGAAAACTTCTTATAGGGGGAAAAAAAAAACAAAGGATAACCGCACAGTATGTTATTCCTGACTATGGGAGCAGCCTTTATAGGTTATGTCTTACCATAAGGGCAACCAATAATGAGATGGGAGAATAACATTAATCATGATCTGAGGCAGATGAATTACGGTATATAGGGAATACATTAGTTCATGACAGGCCTATATGGAGAAGTTATGTTTTGTGGCAATATACTTTCGGGTTCGATAATGCAAGTGAGTTGCAGTGGCAGGATAGGGTTGTCTGGATGTGTGGAGTCCTATGCTGTTTTCAGCGGACAATATCTGTACACACCCACGTGGGGCATTCAAGTGTTCTTATTTCCATACGGTTGCAAAGAAACACCTAGTCTAAGGTGTTACTTGGATGGGAACGGCCAATTAAATTTTGTTCAGAGGCTTTTATATAGGCTTAAAGTTCTTTTACCAACTGAAAATCTTCAAACTCAAGATTCCGATTGAGGGTCATTCCACTTTTCAGCGGTTGCCCTTTTACCAGCCGGCTGCTGGCCCTTCACATCCACATGTGTCAATCACAGAGGTAGATGATCAACAGCCAGTGTAGGGGTGACATGTGGTTAGCATGTCGAGTCCCCCAGCCGTTATAGCTGGTTCCTCAACCTGGAGCCGCTACTTATTGTAGCTACCCAATTGCCTCACGATGCTGGGTGGGCACCGGTCCCATACTGGCCGAAATACCATGAGAAAAATTCTTCCCCCATGGGGACTCGAACCAGCGCAAGTCCCGTAGCTCTGCGCTAAGGCTTCCTACCTTAACCGCTCGGCTACGGCGCGGGACCAAACTCAAGATCCATAGCTTAAAATTCCTCCCGAAGGACTTGTCTCTTGGATTATTCCATCCCAATCGTGTTTGAACTCGCGATGCTCCGAACCGGAGGCAAAAAAATTATCTCCAGACCTCTGAGGCCGATGTCTTTAAACTTACTAACAATGGCACTGTAGATCCTTCTTTACAAGGTTGAAATTCATAGCATATTTGTGAACGTGCATATGGAATGCATGGCTCACTGCGACCGCATCATTCATAAAGTGGGCGATATTCACACTACCTTTCAACACAGTCATTGTAAGGGATATTACAAAGTTAGAATACTCGTACACATTCAAAGAGAAAGAAAAAAGAAACTTTTTATGGCAAAAAATGTAAATTGACATTTCAACACTACGAGTTCAAAACTTTTCAACATACAGTTCATTAGTTCATTTGAAAGCACAAGAGACGATATACATGTTACTGGGCCCAACGGATTACAGTACAACTAAAAATAGATAAATAATAATTTTTATATTAATAAGAATGTGAATTTAATAGTGATTGTAATTATTACTAATATTATTTATTGAACAAAACTAAAAATTATAAAACTATTATTCTTCGAGTTTTACTATAAGGAAGCTAAATATGGCCTCTTCCCTTAAGAGAGGAGCAAAGTTTACAAGTATTTGGGGATGAAGTGTTTGGAAACATTTTTTTGGACAAAAACGAGACGAACAAACAGGCAAATGGGGAAAGCTACGTAATAGTAAAGTATATGATCTTTATAGGAAACCAAATGCAATAAGAACAGTTAAGGCTCGTAAGCTACTATGGGCGGAATATGTGGTACGATTTGGGAATGAAAGAGCGACATGGAAACTCATTATAGGAAAGCCAGAAGGAAAGCGCCCAGTAGGTAGGTCAAGAAGGGAGAACAACATTTACAATGATTTGAAGGAGGTGAAATATACAGCGAATGACTGGAAATCAATAGCTCAGGATAGGGATGTATGATGAGCCTACGTCCACACGGCCCATGAACCTCTAGGTTCGATAGTGCTAGTGAGCTAGTAGTTATTTAATGAACAATAAATGCATTAATTTTACTTAAGAAAACTAATAAATACTTTCCCTAAAAAAATGATGAACCTGACATTCCGAAAAACCTGTGTTCAAAGCCTGACTTGCTTTTCGGTTTTCTTCAGCTATCAAAATGCATTTTAGATTGAAGTTTGATTACTATGAATAATTTCATAATAATCATTAAATCAATAAATTTAACTAATCAACAAATTTTGGATTGAATTTTTATTGCCAAGATCTATTTAATCATAAATAATTATTTCGTTAAAAATGTGGTGATTAATAAGGATTTACAACGTATTCTTTGAAAACACGTATTTATAATTGTTATCTTTCAAATATAAATAGACTGAACTGAAATAGGCCTACTAAGAAATACAGATCATATGTTAAATTAGTTGACAAAAGTTAGGTACACTGATATGCTTCCAATGATTATATTTTGCGATATCATTAAATTTTAAATATTATAATCTATAGCTAAAATTTAAATAAAATAAAACACATGGGTTATGTCAAAAAGTACCAAAATACGATTCTAAAAAATAAAAACAAAATTGAAATTGAAGGTCTCTCTCGAGTAATATGCTTTATATTCGATTTCTGTTAGAACACACTCACTTATTTAATGTAATAACAACAACAACGTCTAAACACGCCGATAAGCGGTGCCAAATAGTTTATTAATAAATTATCCCAACTATTTTGTGTGTTGGAAACGTTTATATAAATAATACTGGACACTTACTTCATTTTCAATTATTAGTACCACCTTCAAACCAATTTATGGTTCCACCTTTATTCTAGGGAGCAATCAAATATTGCCTAAATATTCAGAAACATCTCTATTAGGTATATAAAAAGTATGCATAACAAATTTATAATTTTATTTTGTGTTGTGAAACATTGGTAAATATACCTTTGTCTAAATTTGTGACGTAAATTGATTGCAGATAACATGACGAACAACCTCTCTTTAATGTTAACTACGTCACTTATAACGACCATGATACAGTGGCACACACGTTCATTTATACATGTTCAAGATCAGAAAAGAGGAAAACGAATGGAAAGATACTAAGCCGTTATAATAATAATAATAATAATAATAATAATAATAATAATAATAATAATAATAATAATAATAATAATAGTAATGTCATTTCCTAGAACAATGTTTTGGACGAATCAGGTGGATAAATAAGAAAGATCCCACAAACTGGGATTTTTTCAAACTGAGACCGGGAACATATGTTAACTTACGGCCACTATTTGCGTCTGTGGCCGGACCTTGGCCTATTTCTTGCTTATTTAGTTCACACAAGCTTGGCTCGAGTGGAAACAGCATTCCTCGCTGAATAAAACACTCATCACACTTCAAATCTCAAGGGGTAGATGGTAGTGGTTATGTGGACCTAGTCAAAAGGGAGAGCTGGGTCCAAAACCCTAATCCCAAAAACTGAGAGTATTCTCAGCAAACATGAAAACATTGTGCAAATGAAAATAAATAACATAAACTACAAAATGAGGAAGTGCAAATATTTTTTTTCTTTTAGTTATGTGTTGTTATATAGTTGATCACAGTTTACATACCTAGTAGGAGAAGTCTCGGATAGCAGAGTTTGAGACTCATTCAGAAAGTCCTGAGCTCAAATCCTGAGGCAGAACATTTTTTCTTTCATTTCCCTGAATTGTCAAGTTAAATGCTGAGTTTGAATTTAATTACCAGAATATGTTTAATCACTAACAATTATTAAATTAAGAAATAATGATCAGCAAATTTGCACGAATTACACCAATATATACAACAATAGGCATAGCCTCCATTGCCTTCTGGAATCCTACACGTGATATTTGTGAAGTTTCTAAAAATGAAATAAGGAGTAAAAAAAGATAAAATACAAGACAAAATAAGAATTTGTGCCATACGGATATTTTAAAGTTTCTTTTTGTACATAAAATAACTTATTTCTACTTTGATTTACATTGCATATGTTGCAGCAAGATTTTATAATCTAAATTGTGCCCAGTGGTAGGTGAATTTGTGTTGGATTGCTGATTTAACTTTAACGATTATTATCATGAAATGGATGCATTTTAAACACAGCATTTGCCTTGGCAATTGAGGAAAATCAAGAAAAAATTCTAACAGATTGGTTGGCATAGGAGTATGAACCCTGGTCCCTCTCGATTTTGAGTCTCAAGTGCTACCAAGTCACTAGGCAACGTTAAGTTAAAAACCAGATATAACGGGTGGGGACCCAGCATGCTAACTACATGTCACCCTTGTACCGGCGGACTATCGTCCATATCTGTGATGAGCTTGTGAGGCTAGCAGCCGGTTGATAGGTCAAGGGCCTTCTAGGCCTGTCGCGCTATGGAGTGTGAGTGAACATTAAGTCCACAAACTGCAGAAAAATATGTTTAAAATTAATTTTCAAGGGTTAATTATTATTCACTATATTTCTCTAAAGCGTTGTCAAATCTAAATAAAAATGTAGGATTCGTGAGAGGTAATAAATTAAATTAGTCTAGCTTCTTCATATTATTAATAAAAGCTGATGTCTTGAGTAAAATAAATTGACTGAAATTGAATGCACGAGCAATTGGACATTTTTTTGTTTCCATTTATAATGGAATATTTTAATAAAACGGAAAGTCGTGGGAAATGGTTATATTCCAATCAAATATAAACATTTCTTCAAAATTAAAAATCACAACTCAATAAAATTTTCACATAAAGAAAAAATTCTCTCTGAAGGATGGGCATTTCAGAGAGTTTTTTTTCTAAGTCTAAATATAAGAAACCTATACAAGTAGAAAATACTTAAAAATTCAAACACTAGTACATACGGAAAGGTTTTCATCAAGCGGAAAATATTTCATTAAGTAGGAAACTCCTATGTTGGTAATACTGCGCCTGGATACGTGTCATTTATTTTTAGAAAATCGAATGAAAGATTGAAATCCTCATATCTCGGGATTGTGGGAGTGAAGAAAGATAATTTTTAAACTTCCGTGAATATATAAGAATTCAATCCCGGATTCTTTACGACGTTCCAATTATTTTTGGCAACTGAAGTAACTGGGTTGAACCATTATTCTGTTTATTACAGCACTGTTAATATGCTATTGACTATGCATTTATATTTTATGACAATCATATACCACAATATGTTATAAACATACAAATATTCCTAAATTATTCAACTCAATATCCGGAAGATCTGCCCCTTATATTTTCCACACGTATATAATAATAATAATAATAATAATAATAATAATAATAATAATAATAATAATAATAATAATAATAATAATAATAACTGAAGTAGGCCTACGTAATGAAATATAAAGCTGTACTACAAAATACGTAAGCATACTTCTGCCTGTTTTTATCTATCCATTTCTTAGATTTCTCATATTTGCATCGGGCGCTTCCGAAATAAAAAAACATTAAAAATATATGCTTGTTGGATGCCTTGTTAAACAAAATATACATGCAAGCAATTCGTATTCATATTTGTGTCTTATATATTATTAATTTAATTAGATTATATATACATCTTTCTTCTGCTTATGGCGTCCATTAAATCCGTCCGGATAAACACTATGAGAGAGATGAGTTTGGATATTTTACGTGATTGTGTTTTGAATGATAAAATCAAAGATTATAGAGATACATGTTTTAGACATGTAGAATGAATGAATGTAACAAGATTACCAAAAGCAGCATTCAACTACAAGCCAAGAGGTTCAATTAATGTAGGAGGGCCAGTGAAAAGATGGACAGAACAAGAGTGAGGCAGAACTGGTAATTTGCATATATATATATATATATATATATATATCCATCCATCCATCCATAGTAATTCTGCTCGAGGGCAGGTTTTTCACTGTAATCATAGCATTTTCATGCTATGCTTGCAGCTTAACTAGGGAAATGTAAGTGTGGTAGCTTCCCGTTACTTTCCACACCAGTGATGATGATGATGATGATAAAGATGGCCATATGATTTCGGGTACCGTTTGGGCCTTAAAGTTTTCCTGACATTTGTCTTACAGGTGAGGAAAAATCCCGATAAAAACCTCACCCAGAAAAACAGCCCCGACCGGGGATCGAACCCGGGCCCGCTGCGTGACAAGGCAGCACGCTACCTCGAGACCACAGCGATGGAATATATATATATATATATATCTTCTAAATCGAGAATACTATATATATATAAGAAAAATAAATATTTGTGTTAGGATACCTGAGAAGCTCAGATGGTTGGGGCGCTAAACGTGCAGTGTTTTGAAACTCGGCTTCAAATCCTGACTCAGGCATTTATTTTTCTTTTCATGTCGTACTATTTGCCATCATTACTACTATCGTTACTACTATAAAGTAAATATTCTCTTAAAATGTACTTACTTGCTATAGTGGTCACAAGATGGCAGTTGGAACTATATCCCGCTACCTCTCGTGTAAATTGAGAATACCATTTTTATATAAGAAAAAAATATGTTTTAAAAAACTAAAGCAGCACGTTTTATTAGAAAACCGAACCAAAAAAAGTGAAAAAAAAATTAATTTTCAACACGCTTGGGATTAAATTAAATGGTCAACAAAAAATCATCTAAAACACATATAGAATAAAACTAGAGTTATCAACAAAAAGAAAATCATTTTACCATCAAAAGCGTGGGGTGCTCTATATCAATTAATATATTTGATAATAAACAGATATTGGTAAAAGTAAAGTCTCTAAGAAGAAAATGTAAAAATCATAAAACGCACCCCACGCTTTGATTGTAAAATTATTTTCTTTTTGTTGATAACTCTAGTTTTATTCTATATGTCTTGGAGATGATTTTTTGTTGACCACTTTAATTTTATCCCAAGCGTGTTGGAAATTAAAGTTATTTTTCATTTTTTGGTTCGGTTTTCTAATAAAGCGTGTAGTTTTAGTTTTTTAAAACTATTATTTATTTTTTTATTTTTTAGTTTTAATATTTTACAGAGTGAGGTAAAAATGTAAATATCTTTAAATTCAATACTATTGTAGTATGAGCTAAAAGTATTACTCTTCTAAAAAAATCCTCCCAGCCGGATTCGAACCAGCGACCTATGGATTACTGAAATTATATACCACTAAGAGTTCACCGCTCTAACAACTGAACTCTTACAACGATTGACTAAAATGTCGACAAGTCCGCAACCTATTATACCAGTTTTCATTTTTTTGATTTTCTGATGATTCTGGCCAGGATTTTACAAACAAAATATGAAATTATTGTATTGTCACGGGTTCTTTACAAGTATACAAATTTTCAAGTCGATCTAATGTTTCTAGGTGGGTGAAAATCGTGTTCAAATATTCCGTTACATAGATACAAAGACACTTTTGATTTTCTGACGATTCTGGCCAGCACTTTAGAAACAAATACGAAAATATTGTATTGTCACGGGTCCTTTACAAGTATACAAAGTTTCAAGTCGATCCAATGTTTCTAAGTGAGTGAAAATTGTGTTCAAAGATTCCGTTACATAGATACAAAGGCACTTTTTTTATTTTCTGATGATTCTGGCAAGGATTTTAGAAAATAAATATGAAATTATTGTATTGTCACGGGTCCTTTACAAGTATACATATTTTCAAGTCGATCTAATGTTTCTAGGTGGGTGAAAATCGTGTTCAAAGATTCCGTTACATAGATACAAAGACACTATTTTTGATTTTCTGATGATTCTGGCCAGGATTGTAGAAACGAAATATGAAATTATTGTATTGTCACGGGTCCTTTACAAGTATACAAAGTTTCAAGACGATCCAATGATTTTAAGTGGGTGAAAATCGCGTTGAAAGATTCCGTTACATAGATAGATAGATAGATAGATAGATAGATAGATAGATAGATAGATAGATAGATAGATAGATAGATAGATAGATAGATACAGGTAAAGCTATTATAAAGCGTGTAATAAATGTTTGTATTAGGATTCCTGAGTAGCTCAGATGGCTAGAGCGCTAAACGTACAGAGTTGAGAAACTCGGGTTCAAATCCCAACTCAGGCATTTATTTTTCTTTTCATGTCATATTGCCTTTATTGCCAAATACCAAAAATTTAGTTATAACATCTAAATATACAAGTGTTACTGCTATAAAGTAAATATTCTCTTTAAATATGCTTACTTGTTATAGTGACCACAAGATGGCAGTTGGTACGATATCCCGCTACCTCTCGTGTAAATTGAGAATACTCTCTCTCTCTCTCTCTCTCTCTCTCTCTATATATATATATATATATCCCGACTCAGGCATTTATTTTTCTTTTCATGTAATATATATGTCCCTGGTTAGGTGTGGGAGAAAACCATTACGATCTTAACTTCACCGAGTTAAAAATACTGCATTAATAATAATAATAATAATAATAATAATAATAATAATATTATCATCATCATTATTGTTATTGTTATTATTATTATTATTATTATTATTATTATTATTATTTAACACATTTTTTATCAATTAGGTAAGTTAAGGCTCTTGGCATAACTCCAGACATCATTACGGCGGTTTAAATACTAATGCAAAATACTCTTACTTATTTTTCCCTAAGTCATAGATTAATAATGAATAAATATTAGCACAAGAATTCAGAGAAATTATTAAACTGAGACGGAATCAAACCACAGGTGTCCAGACTGGATACCCTATATGAGTTTCAAATCTCGGTCCACTTGCAATTTTTTTCTCTCAAATAATATGAAGACGACTAATCTGAAAATAATTATTTCCAAATATCGTTCAAAATAATCTTAACGAAAAAAAAACAGGTGTATAGATCACTCAGATTGTTGAAACGTAGTTTCTAATGGGAATTTTAAAAACGTTGAAAGTAATGTGTTACGCGTTATATCTTCACACAGATTGTAAATTGTAATAATATTTGTGTGCCTCAAGTTCTATTCTTCTCCACTCGTCTCTGTGCCATCAATCTATATCGTCAAGTTCTTTTGTTTGATCTGTTATATCCATAAACTCCCAGTTGAACACCATTATAATACTCTTAAGTAGTATTTTTCTGGCATTTACTTAGGGGCCCCATCAACATAATTCTATAGTCCAAGAAAGAATTCTTTACGTTAATTTTTTCTTTCTTTCTAATTTTGATTGTCTCGCTGACCGCATATATATGTGACTGTATATCTATATATGTGTACATACATTCACAAGTCTACATAAATGTATACGTATATACACAGGACTAACTCCATAAACTATCAGAGCAATATTACCATCCTTAATAGATGTAAATTTCCATTTTTTATATGAAACAGTTGTGAGAGCGATGTTATTTTTTATTGCAGCGGGAGCGCTTTTGAAGGACAATGGCAGAATGGAAAACGCCATGGGCTAGGTGTGGAAACTCGGGGGAGATGGTTGTACCGAGGCGAATGGACGCAGGGTTTCAAGGGACGCTACGGTGTCCGGCAGTCTGCCACGTCCAATGCCAGATATGAAGGTACCTGGGCCAATGGACTTCAAGATGGCTACGGCTCCGAGACATACGCCGATGGGGGTAAGTTACCATTTTTGTTGAAATCAGGAATGTCAAACTCTGTAATTTTGAGGTAGAGGTATACTTGGCAATAATTAATTAGTCATCATTTCATAAAGAACAACATTACAGTTGTTCTTATAAAGCTTGGAGTTTTCCACGTGTTCTGGACTTGGTCTCGGTGCTGATGATTTTTCTCAATGTTTCATCCGCACTTTCAGCAGACATCTTCAGGAAGGTGTTCTTCCGATGTACATTCTTCAGCTGTAGTTCTAGAACTGGTTACTACTGAAAAGTGAACATCAGAAGAGCACATCTGCAGAAACTGCGTCCGAAACGTGGAGGAAGTCATGAATCCCGAGACCACTACCATAATGTACGCATCATACGAACGACAACGATATTAGATTAAGATTTCTCACCATTACATGTCATTTAATTTTTGTAGCAGTTGTGTTTATTACTGACATAACTTGTTTAACCCTAGAGCAATATTTGAAAAGTTGCTAATACTAACTATACAGAGTCTGCAGGCCAGCTTACAATTTCACACTTTTCTACTCTAAGCAACTCAAGATGTTGCCATTATGTACATTACTATATTTTTAGAGCTTATAATTATATGGACCGCAGGGGTAAAACAAGGAATATTACAAAAGCCAATATTGAAAAAAACTTAATTTTATTGTTTATTCAAATCTTGTTTTCACCAGTATGGGAAAATGTTGAATCTTGATTTCTCTATAATATTCCACCTTTTTCCACTGTTTATCGCTATCCACTGAAAGGTTTAAAAAATTGTATTAGATGTCAGAATTATCTCTATTTTGTGACTCTATACATACCGGTAATATTTATCTTGTTGAAATGTCTAAATAATTCAATGTGTTTTTAAAGTTATACAATTAATGATATAACAGGAATATAGTAGCCTATAATAAAGTTAGCATAAAAGTTTCTGCTCTCTCTAAAATTTAGGGACTGCACTGAACTTGAAATCCAGCCATGATGGGGTGGTAATGTAATACTGGATTATATTATTTCGCTCTCTATCTCTTTATTTCAAATTCTGTGCTTGTGTGTCTGTGTGTGTCTAATATTGCTGAAAGAACGGACATCTTTTATAAATCAAGTGTGTATATGTTGAAACATTTTATATGGATGAATAAATTAGAAATTTTCTTCTTCTCTCTTCTTAAACTTAATTTGTAGGATTTTCATCCTGTTTATTTCCAAAATCACTCCTCGGAGGAAGACGTATTGGATGTGCATTCACTGTCTATCCATCTCTTGGCTGGTCTTCCTCTTGTTCTTCTCCCGTCCATTCGTC
Source organism: Diploptera punctata (assembly GCA_030220185.1). NCBI lineage: Eukaryota > Metazoa > Arthropoda > Insecta > Blattodea > Blaberidae > Diploptera > Diploptera punctata. Next base: position 134,432 of record JASPKZ010007254.1, read on the forward strand.
TATCTTCTTTAGCTCTTTTTGCAAGTCGGTTTTCTTCCATTCTTTCTATATGACCCTTCCAATATTTTCGTCTATCTATAATAAATTTGGTTATGTCTTGAATATGACATTTGTCCCTAATTTCTGTGTTATGTATTTTATTAAATAATGTTTTCCCCTGAAGAGTTCTGAAGATTTCCATTTCATATGTGCTTATAATTTGTTTAGTTTTTGTTGCATCAGCCCTAATTTCTGCTCCATATACGATAACTGGTCGAACTATCGATCTATATGCGGGTTTTGCTCTCTATTGACATATGTTTGTTGCGCCAAATTAAATCCTTCATATATCCTTCCCTCCATGGTATCTTTACCTTGTCGTGGTGAAGTGGCTTGCGTGCTTAAATGATCCTGAGAGCTATGCCGGCGGTAGCATTGCTGCCGATAGGGTTACCCATGCCGGACTGATCGAAGGTGATAAGCCAGAAGAAAAAAGTACCTTGGTCGAAAGAGTGACGATCTTTCACCGTAAAAATAGAACCGTCAAGAAATGCGGATATGGGTTCAACTGGGGTAAAATTTTCCGGAGGTCAAATAGTCCCCCATTCGGTTCTCCGGGCGGGGACTACTTCAGGGAACCCATGCCAAAGGCTCAAACACAGGGACATGTTCCTAGGAACGTGGAATGTTAGGACTTTATGCAATTGCGGGGCGCTAGAGATATTAATGCGGGAATTAGATAAATCACCCTCGGATATAGTCGCTTTACAGGAAGTTAGATGGCCAGGAGAAGATAGTCAAGAATGAGGAAGCTTTGCATTATACAACGGGGGTGCAGAAACACCTAAATTTGGAACGGGTTTTTTAGTCCGAAGGAGGATCCTATCTGATATCCGAGATATTAAGTTTGTCAGTGATAGGATATCATACATAATTCTAAAGGGTTAAATACATGATTATGTAATCGTAAATGCACATGCTCCCACAGAAAATAAAGATGACAAGATCAAGGATGAGTTCTATGAAGAATTAGAATGTTTATTTGATAACTTTTCACGATATCATATGAAAATCGTCTTAGGAGATTTTAATGCAAAAGTGGGGCGGGAAGATATATTCAAACCAACAATAGACAAATTCAATCTTCATGAAGATAGTATCGACAATGGGGTTAGATTAGTCACTTTGCCACATCAAAGAATCTAACATTCTTAAGGGAGCACAATATTCCAGCATATGACTATTCATAAATACCCCTGGACGTCTCCAGATGGCGAAAATCGGAACCAGATAGATCATGTATTAGTGGAAAAACGGAGGCACAGTAGCATCATCGTTGTTAGATCAGATTAGAGGGACAGACTGCAATTCGGATCATCATCTGCTCAGAGTGAAAATCAGACATAGGCTATTGCTTATGAGAGGAACAAACGCTGAAGATGATTCTGAAAAATTTGAATTAAAAAACTTGAAACATTATGAAATGCGGCAAGAAAACCAAATCAGAATTGCTAATATATTAGATTTGAAGTACTGGAATCTTCAGATGACAATATGGCAAACGAAGAAGAAACTGGTATACATATAGAATGGGAGGCTATAAGAGATACATTTAAATTGTCGGCATCAAAAAGCATTGGTTATTTAAAAATGAGACAAAACGAAATGGTTTGATGAGGAATGTACCGACATTGTAAAGAAAAGAAAGCTAGTAAAAATGAAATGGTTACACGAGCCAAATGAGATAAATTTAGAGCAATTGGGTACTGTTAGACGGGAAACCACCAGGTTACTAAAGTGTAAAAAGAGGGAATATTTGAGAGAGAAGATTAATGAACTCAAAATGAACCGAAAAAAAAATAGGAACATGAGAAAATTATATAAATTAATTAGGATAGAGAGGAAAGGGTTTATGGTTAGAACAAACATAATTCGGAATGAAAATGGGGATATGATTGCAAATTCCAAGAGTATATTAAATACATGGAAAAGTTACTTTAATCAGCTATTAAATGTACATACAGAACAGGATATTGAAGGGGATTATTTACAGACAGCAGTAATGCTAGTTGTAGAACCAAGTGCATTAGAGGTTGAAATGGCGATAGAAAAATTGAAGATGTATAAAGCATCACGTTCAGATGAAATGCCGGCAGAATTGATAAAATCAGGGGAAGAAAAATTGAAGGACAAGATACGCCGATTGCTTAGTATGATTTGGGGAAAAGAAGCTCTTCCAGATGAATGTAAATAATCTATTATAGTCCCAATTTATAAGAAAGGAGATAAAACTGATTGCAACAACTACAGGGGCATCTCATTACTTTCAACTTCGTACAAAATTCTAACAAATACATTAGTAAGCAGACTTACTCCCTATATTGATGACATTCTAGGAGATCACCAATGTGCATTTAGAAGAAACAGGTCTACAGCAGATCAGATTTTTAGTATAAGACAGATTTTAGAAAAGAAATGGGAATATAATGGTACTGTACATCAACATCTTCTAACAAAAGATAGGATCACGTCTTTATATATGGGGCTTAAATCCATTGCACTAGTCTGCCACATTAGAATTAATAATTAGACTTCAAAAAAGCATATGATTCAATTAAGAGGGAGAAGTTATATAGTATCCTGCTGGAGTTCGGAATTCCTAAAAAGTTAGTTAGACTTATACGAATGTGTCTAAATGACACAAAGAGTAGGGTGCGTGTAGGCAAACAGTTTTCGGGCACTTTTGAAATCCAGAATGGGTTGAAGCAAGGAGATGCACTATCTCCTCTACTATTTAATTTTGTACTAGAGCTTGCCATTAAATCTTTAGAGAATGAGGAAGGCTTACAACTGAATGGTATTAATAGGCTGTTAGTTTATGCTGATGATGTAGTATTGTTGGCCGATAGCGAGGAGATACTAAAGAACAACACGCACACACTATTGAGTAATACTAAGAAATTAGGAATGGAAGTAAATATCAATAAAACTAAATATATGGTCACACGTAGAAATTCATTATATGATGGAAATGGACAGCTAATGACAAATGAGGGAAATTTTGAGGAAGTGGCTGAATTCAAATACCTAGGAACAATGATCACAAATAGGAATGAGATGCACAAAGAAATTAAACATAGGCTCAATTCAGGAAATGCGTGCTATTATGCATTTCAGAGACTCTTGATATCCCAACTCCTTTCAAGGAACGTTAAACTGAAAATATATAAAACTATTATTCTACCAGTTATATTATATGGGTGCGAAACATGGACTCTTACTTTAAGGGAGGAAAGGAAATTACAAGTATTTGAGAATAAAGTACTTAGGAAAATTTTTGGTCCAAAGAGAGATGAACAGACAGGTGAATGGAGAAGTCTACACAACAGTGAACTACATGGTCTTTATAGGAAGCCAGATATAATAAGAACAGTTAAGTCTCGTAGACTGCGTTGGGCAGGACATGTTGCACGTATGGGGAATGGGAGACTTGCATGGAAGCTTCTTGTAGGAAAGCCAGAGGGAAAACGCCCAGTTGGTAGACCAAGAATGAGGTGGGAGAATAACATTAACTATGATTTGAGGGAATTAGATTATACAGGGAATGATTGGACAGCATTAGCTCAGGATAGGGATGTGTGGAGAGCTTATGTCCGTGCGGCCATGAACCTACGGGTTCGATAGGGCCTGTGAGTAAGTAAGTAAGTATATATCCTTATATTTGTGCTGCTTTATCAGTTTGTTTCTTTACTTATTTTATTAAATTTTTAGCGTTTGTTATTAATACAGCTAAATAATTGAATTCTGATATTTGTTCTATAATTTTTCTTTCCACTTATAATTTGCATCTTACTGGTTCTTTTGATTTGTTAAGCATTTTGTCTTATTCGTGTTAATTTCCATATTGCATTTTCTGGCATTTATATTAAATTGACGTAAAGATCTTTGTAAATTATCTTCAGGTTCTGAAAGGAGAACGACATCATATGCGTAACATATTAAGTGAAATCTAGTGTTTCGCATTTTATAACCCAAACGTGGTGGTATGTTTTCAATAATTTTATCCATTATAATATTAAATAAGAATGGACTTAAAGAGCCAACTTGCCTGATGCCCTTTGTGAGCGGAATCTTCAGTTGTTGAAAATCGAACCTAAATTATATAGCAAATCTTAATATCGATAGGCCTATAAATGAAGTACAAATATTTTATACTTAAAATGCCTTACCGATAGGCCCCTATGTATCGGTATTTTAACAATGCTCCTTAACAACTAATAATATTAGCATTGCAATTCAAATATGGGGGTTAAAGGCCTGACAATTTTTCCGGTACCGTAAATCTACGACATGGAACCTATGGCTTGAATTAATATCCGAATTAACCCATACTCAGAATCTTGATACCTGAAAAATACATCGATTAGGTTTGAATCTGCGAACCTCGGAGCCAGAATGGTAACCACTAGTCCAATGGGACCAACTTGATTCTTAAAGATCGACCTGCTTCTAATAGGAAACTATTATAAAAATAGTTGAAAGATTGCACTTAATTGAAGATGAAATCTATAATGAACATGCTCGCTAGATTGTTTTGGAACAGATTTAAGGCTTGAACCTGATCTCTGAGTTGAAATTTCTAAAATGATCTTTCCGTTTCCGAGATGACGGAGTCGACTCAGCCCCTACCGAAAATGGGTACCAGACGTAAGTCTGGGGATAAAGTTGGCCATCACGCAGAGCTGGCATCTCGTGCCGATTTTCTACAAAGATAGGATCCTTAACCTCATACTACTCCAAGGGCCTACAAAGGTTTATAGTGGGATAACTTTGCCTTTTTTTTTAGAGGTTCTAAGAATACGTTATTTCAGATTACAACATAATCTCGTTATCACGCAAATCTATTACTTCAAGAAATAGTAACAATCCTTCATTAGATCCAACCTTCACAAGACCAAAAAATATATTCTCGCAGGAACTGCGTAAAGTAAGCCAATGTTTTGGCAGCTCGATTTTTTTATTTACGAAATATGTTTGTTTTCTTAATTAAATATTAGGTATCCAGTTAGGTTGGGGGAAAAATCATGAGGACTGCTGATTTTTAAATTGAGAGTTCCATGTAAACTCAAATTTATGATGGTCGGACTTCGCTCATTTTTGGATAATACCTTTCTAGTTTTATTAAAAGTATATACAAAGTTTTGTTGCGAAAAATGAAAAATTGCGACCGCTAGAGCGATGTTTTTAAACATTTTGATTCAGATGAACCCCCACTCCTATTTTTTTAAAATTGGTTGCGAAAAAAAATTGCGATCGCTAAAGCGTTGAGATATAGGCGTATGTATAATTTTCGGTGTCTGCTACGTAGGATCTAAGGTGATTCATAAAATCATGAGAACAACCTCAGTAGCTAACACCAGTTGTTTACCATCCTATTTTTATTGCAGTCGGTTTCGATGGACTAGAGGTTACCCTGATCGAGGCTCGCGTGTTCAATATCCGACCGGAATAGATAGATTTTTTATTCCATGTAAAAGTCCTGAGTATGGTTTACTTCAGAAGGAAATAAATGCCGTGGGTTCCGTTTTCATAGATTTACGGGCACGTCAAATATTATCTGAAGCTGGAATTAGGAGGCGTTTGAGCAACATTTATTGGCAAATTTCACGTCCAACTTTGAATTTCGATTCTAATGACCTGAGCTGTTAAAGAGCACTACCTATGTATCTATTCTTGTTCTAATGCTAGTTTCTTAGTTTGGTTTGTTAATGGTCAATATCCATGAGCACATGTTATTTATTTTAAATATTTTTTTATATATCATCAGAGCCTACTAACTGTACAATAAATTTGGATTTGAATTTAAAAGACGATTACGTCTGTGATAAAAACCTACATATATTTCAAGTTGTTAATAGTCGAGATGTGAGTATGGCCATTAGCTGCTGCACCGGCAATGAATAACGTATTGAGCGTACATTTATCAGTAATATAATATGTTGTAAAATAAGACAAATCAACTACGATGCAGACGCTCAATTCAAATGTGAAAATTATGACGAATTACACAAAGCATAAACGAAAAGTAATTGAGTAATGATGTTTATATACATTATTTAAATTTTATTTCTGTAAAATTGTAATATAAAGGCATTTTCTGTCCCCATTATAAATATTTACAGAGAACCTTAAAAATCAATTCTCTGTGATACAAGCAATGGATAATCACTAAGTAAATATTTAAAAGTACATTATGTTGTCATATCTTGTTAAATGTGCCAAACGACACAAGTTTATAATGTAAATGTTAACAGTTCTTACTACTGCGGTCATCGACTGCAAGATTCATATATTTTGTTACCGTACTATCATTCGGTTATATTAATACATTAAGTTTTTTTTAGTAATACACTATAATAAATCACTGTTACTTGATTGGTAGGCCTATAATTATTTATCAGCGTTTTTAAAAATTACTAAGTAAATTAAAATTAATGTGTTTTTATTGTTAGCTGAAGAAGTAAAAGGAAAAATAATTATACATTTATATCGTAATTATTTTTAGATACCCCGTGGTGATTGCATGGAGTTTCCCGGAAATCTAGTTATTCCTATCTTCTTGGCAAAAATAAGATGAAAGACAAAAAATGTGTTTTTATGTTAAGTTGAATAAGTAGAAAGGATAATTATAAATTTGTATTGTAATTATTTTTGGATACCCCGTGCTGATTACCCGGCTTTGCCCGGGAATCTACGTATCCCGATCTTCTTGGCATAAATTAGCTGAAACACGAAAATTAACGAGTTTTTATGTTTAGCTGAATAAGTACCGGTATAGTGTTATGGGCAAATTTAAAAGATGAAAAGGAAAGTAAAATGAGCATTTTAAAACTTATTTTTGGTTTCTTTAAATCTGACAGGTGATTATAAACGGATTGTGTTTGCTGAATTCGAAAAAGATCTCCATTTTCTCCCATCACGTCAGGTTTTCAAAATATTCACGAAAACTAGATATGAAATTATAGCTCTGTAAAACGTAATAAAACAAAAATTACTTTCAACAAGAATTATGTGTGAAAACTAGGTCAGAATTTGCCACTAATTAATCATTACTTAATAATAATACTTAATAATTATAAGAATTCAGGCATACTTCATTTTTCGAATCATAGTATTCTCGAACTGACTGTACATTATCAGTTTTCGAATTTGTGGGCCAACGATTACAACAGCTTTAATTTTTTCATAGGATAATGAAGGAAATGTAGCACAAAGGTATTTAAAGTACTCACTGTCTTTATCTAGAGTTTTCAAAAATTGTTTCATTGAACCTAATTCTACATGGAGAGGTGGCAAGAATACTTTTGAGGGATCAGTAAGAGGTTCACTTCTTATATTTTTTCGCCCGGTATTAAATTAGTCCTGCGTGGCCACTGTTCCCTTTCCCAGTGTTCTGATCTAGCTCTGCTATCCCATTCACATATGAAACAAGCGTATTTTGTGAAACCATCTTGCTGACCAACTAATAGTCCAAGAATCATGAAATCTCCACTGACTACCATAGATGGTTTCGTACTGCAGTTTTTGTAACAAAAAGACTTTACATTTTCATATGTCTCCTCTAAAACAAAAGAGTGGGCCACAGGAATAGAAGGATAAATATTTCCATTATGAAGCAAAACACCTTTAAGACTATTTTTCAGAAGAATCTATGAAGAACCTCCACTCTTTGGTATTATAGTTTATGTTATAAAATTTTAAGACAGCAGGAATGTTTTGGCAATACACTAAATTTTCTCCTTCAGCAAAAAAAGGGACAAGTTCCTTCTCACGATGAAATATGAAAAATATGTACTTTCAGTCAATACTTTCTTTACTTTTAGTCTAGAGCCTAAGAGTTCTGCTGATTCTTTAGGCAAATTTAAATCCCTCACTAAATCATTAAGCTCACTTTGATTAAAACATCTATCATGATCAGAATTATATGGTTCATGATCCACAGGAGATTCAGTTTCAGTGCTACTGGATGCAGACGGATTCAGGGTGTAAGGGAACCGGAATATCAGTACCATGAGATACGGGCTGAATGGCAGACGGAATGTTAGGATATACAATATCTTCCTTATTTTTAGCATTATATCTTGTTACCTTAACTGTGCAAAAATAACAATCGTCTCCATGATTTGTAGGTTCCCTCCAAATCATAAGGATACCAAAGGGTAATGACTTGTTTTTTTTACATTTTTCCCACTCCTCAACTCTGCAAAATAATTACGACACACTTTGTGACGGCCCACGATTTATCCCTACAACTTAATGCCAAAGTATTGAAAGTAAGTTTTATTTACAAAAGCAGTTATATTTTTTTGTTTTACTAACGTATATGGCTCACACATAATTAGAGCAAAACAGATTTGGATTATTTACACAACCACAATTTTTTGTACGGATCTAGGACGGATATAGTTAGTAGATTTGAATAAATATAAACATAATTTAAAATATAAACATAATAATGCCAAAAATTGTTATGGAATGGATCCCAATGGAAAGAAGGAAGAGAGGAAGACCGAAGAAAACTTGGATAGAAGGGGTACAAGCAGCTATGAATACCAGAGGAATGGAGGAAGATCAATGGATGGATAGAGAGGAATGGCGTTTGGTTTCCGGAAGACGGCGGCAGCTGCCATGATACCGGATGATGATGATGATGATAAACATAATAATAGTTATATCATTTCACATTTTAAGTAATAAAGTGGAAATCATAAACTGTTGGGTATGTCTAACAAACGATAGCACACTGTAATATTACAACAGTACGTACATTACGAAAAATATTCAAAACATACAATTTTGAATTGTAAAAACGGTACGCGAAAACGGATTTCATTTTTGCAATCAGAAATGCTCATTTATTTCAGAAAAACAAAATCCATGCAGAGCAGTGTAATTATTAACAATTGAAGAAGTATACAAAGTATACCTTTTGCAGGAGAAAGGTATATCGACTAGACTACAACAACACCAGCGATATGTTAGATGATCAGTGGAATAATATTAAAAGTTGCGTTGAAAAGGCAGCCCTGGAAAACAAAACAAAAAATAGAAACAGAAAAGGAGTAAGAATTTGGAAAGAAGAAATAGAACTAGCAATTAAAGAAAAACAAAATTAACATAAACAGAAGAATCTAGACAACAATATGTAGAAAAAAAAGGAAGATAACAAAACAAATTATTAGGACAGCTCATCAACATTCTTGATATAACTTTTTAGTGAAATAGAAAACGATATTCATGACAGACGAAATTTTGCATACAAAATTATAAAACTTTTAAATAAGTCAGAAAAGTATACTGCAAAAATATATATATTATTAATAAAGAAAAATGGATAGAACATTATAAAAATTTGTGGTGTAAAGAAGAAATCTCTTGAAGAAAAGCAGGAATTATATTCTGATAATGAAAAAAGAATGAGGACTTAGCAAAATAAATAGCAAACAAGAAAGAAAAATATTTAATGTGGTTGAATACCAAATATCTGAAAGACAAAATACAATATAAAGAAGCTCAAGCAAGAGTTAGAAAGAAAATTACGGAAGCTAAAAATCAGAGCTGGGAACAAAATTGTTTAAAAGTTCAAACATGTATTGGAGGAAAACGAAGTACTGAATCTTGGCGAATTTTAAAAAAAATTGAGAAATAAAAGAAATGGACAAACAAATGTAAAAACAATACCTATGACTGAATGGGAAAATTATTTTAAAACATTGCTATCAGAAAACAGGGTATTTAATTTAAATAACGTTCAAAATATTCCAGAAATAAATGAAGATGGACATAGAGGATATTAAAATTAATATTCAATCATTAAAAAATAAAAGAGCTAGTGGTCCAGGGAGAATACCAGCGGAACTATTAAAACATGAATCCGACCATTTATTTGAACGACTGAGAAAATTATTTACAACATTTATGAATGGCGAAAAAGTTCCTGAAGAATGGAAACTAGGATATATTTCGACAATCCATAAAAAAGGAAAAAAAGACCAATGTGAACATTATAGAGGTATAACAGTGACAAGTACTATGAGTAGACTCTATGGACGTATACTAAAATGTTATTTGTAAAAAAACTATAGTGAATTGGAATTAGAGGAACAGTCAAGATTTAGAGCAGGTCGTTCCACAACCGACAATTTATTTTGCTTTACTCAGGTAATGGAAAAGAAAATGCATTATGGACAACCTTTCCACCTACTATTTGTAGATCTTGAGAAAGCATATGACAATGTACCTATAGAGAAACAATGGATTGCTTTAAGACGTATGGGAATTAAGACTATAATAATTAAAGCTATACAAAATTTATACAATTGTATATGTAAAGTTAAAATTGACAGTAAATTGTCACATGGTTCTACGATAAATAAAGGTGTTCGTCAAGGTTGTTATCTATCACCGACTCTGTTTAAAATATATGTACATGAAATATTAAAGAATTGGAGGAGAAAATGTTCAAGCATGGGAATTCCTATTTCAAACAGCAACATTTTATACAAATTATATTTTGCAGATGATCAATTGTTAATTGCACAAGATTATGAAGATTTAGAATATATGACTAGAAAATTAATAGAAGAATACGAAAAATGGGAATTAATTTTGAACATGAAAAAAACAAAATATTTATCAATTGGTGAACCAGAACAAAATTTAATTTTGGAGACTGGAGAAACAATAAAATCTTGTATTTTGCATTGAATATTTAATGCATTCAATTAACCATTTACTCTTCCTATACCAAGGACTTTCAGTAGTAAGAGCTATTTGTCATGGGATTTGAACAACTAAAAAATACACAATAGACCTAGGTTATGTTATTTTACACTAACAATAGGGTAAAATGGCACAGGGGTATAAAATCATTTTAAAATTCTGTAAGTGATTTTTAAATATGTTTCTATTTATTTATTATAAAAAAATGAAATTACTAACATATTTTAATATAGATTAAAGTTTTAAAAATAACGTTTTTCATGGCATTGAAATACAAACCCAGAAATAATTTTAAAAAATGTAAAAACCTCAGTCAGGTGGACGGCATCGAGGTTTGCATCCAAATACGAATGAGTAAAAACAAGTTGGTAAATAATTTAATTGCTATAATAAAATTACATACTGTGTCATTAATAGAGTATGATAATATGTCATTTTATCCATCAGCGCAATCTCCTGTTAAACACAAGAAACCTCAACTCCATATTATTAATTAGGGTTTTCTTACTGTAATGCAAAACTAAAATAAAATGTGTTACATTATTAATAATATTTTTTGTACCAACATTTTGAATAGAATAATACAATTGGATAAAAGTCGTAAGAAAAAACTCAATGCTCATTTTTTAGTTTACCAATACTAGCAGCTAGAAGAATATTATGACATTAATAGGCATGCCTTAATATTACCACATCATTTTCGCAAATAGCATAGCTCAAGGTTTAGAAAAAAATCACCCATTTTACTCCATATGATATACTGGTTTCTCTTACTATCGTAGCGTAGTGGTTAAGGCACTGAGCTACAAGCCAGAGGATCGAGGGTTCAAGTCCCGTTGGGGTCAGGATTTTTAAACTGACCCAAACCCTCTGGCGGCACTATGGCCCTGGGGTCGACTCAGCCTCTAACGGAAATGAGTACCAGACGCTTGTTCTGGGGGTAAAGGCGGCCGTCACGCAGGGCTGACAACCCGGCTGACATAAAGTGCCGAGTGTCTAGAAAAAGTGGGAACCTTAAACTCCTACTACCCCAAGGGCCTCCGGGTCTGTTGTGGGATCACTTTACTTTACTTTATCAACTTCCTGCTGGTTCTAAAACGTCCGTCGCCGTGGCTTAGTCGGTAGAGTCCCTATCTTCCACTCCGGCGACCCGGGTTCGATTCCTGGCAGGGTATGGGATTTCAAATCTCCACCCTGGGTCTGGGTGTGTGTGTCCTGTCCTTGTGTCTATGTGACGATAAAAGAAAGTTAACAAAACAGGTAAAACAAAAAGAAAAAACAGAAAAAATGCCTTATTTACAAATACCAGATTGTTGGCATTAGCAAACTTTCAAATTATTATTTGCTAACTTTTTGGTGTACTATTATCAGATTGTTTCCCATAATCTGGTTAACTTCTTGTTTGTTTATTACACATATTGGTAGATTATTTTCTGGTTCATTAACACAGTATAACGGGCTCATGCTGACTGATTACCTTCTTTTGACTTTTTAACTATTAGATCGATACTTGCTGATTGTTACTATCAGGGATTTTACAGGAATATTTTATCAATAAAAGTGAATCTTCGGTAACAAAATCCCTGAATACTTATCAAGTTCTTAGCTATATGATTCATTTTCGAGCAATTCCATATGTGACTCCTGACATTTACAATACACTTTTGCAACAAAATGGTTGCATAAATATTACAATTCATTGAAATTAGGGGTGTTTTCTACGTGGTATGATAGAGGAATAGTGTGTGGTTATGACTGTACTTAAATATACAAATTTTGAAGAAAAACAGTGCTATTTATTATCTATCAAAGTATGTGTGACTGACTGACATAAATGTCAACTCATCATGCAGCTTAACATGTTCATCTGCATCATGCTCTGAAGTGTGATTCCTAATACAATTTTCCAAAATACCGTTTGGAGGACACATTTCAAGTTACATTCTCAATAAAAAACGAAACAAAAATCACAATTAAAATCAGAGTTATAACCTAATATATGATGTGTTACTGACTGACTATATTCTGTGACTGACTGACATATCTGAATTTTATTTAGACTTTAATATTGTGGAGCTGCAAATATTATACAAATATTACAAATAATATGAAATTATAATAGATAAGTCCACCGCTGTGGTCTCGAGGAAGCGTGCTGCCTTGTCACGCAGTGGGCCCGGGTTCGATCCCCGGTCGGGACAGTTTCTCTGGGTGAGGTTTTTATCGGGGTTTTTCCTCACCTGTAAGACAAATGTCAAGAAAACTTTAAGGCCCAAACGGTCCCAGAAACCATATGACCATCACCATCCTTATCACCATGATCATCATCATCCTTCACCGGTGTGGAAAGCAACGGGAAGCTACCACATCTACAGTTCCCTAGTAAAGCTGTAAGCACAGCATGAAAATGCTATGATTGCAGTGAAAGACCTGCCCTCGGGTAGAATTACTATGGATGGATAATATATAAAAAGCGATAATATGGAGATGAATAAAGAACTTCACTCCTTTTATCATTATAGGAAATATACAATTTGATATGCTGTAAAAATATTAAATAAATAGTGTAATTTATTTAACTTGGTTACCATGTATCATTTTAAATTTCACAAAATGAAGAAAATATTAATTTCTTAACAACAAAGGGCCATCTCTATAGTTAAATATGCCTAATATGAGTATAATTTTATTACATCCATATTAACTGATTAAAATTTATCTGATGCTGTTAATAGATTGAACCATTAAAATAAATAAAAATGCCGATATGGAATTTGCACTGTTCGTTCCAGAACACTAAAATTAACTTTTACGCGTCTGAACTATAAAGAAAAAAAAATTAACAAAAAAGAACAGTGTACAAATTATTAAATTTTTTATTTAAATGTGGAAAATTCTGTTAAAATTCTTTCAAAGCAACTGATTACAAATTATATTGCTGACATGAGTTCTATTTTTAAACTAAACAATCGAAATAAATCTCTTACAATGCGCGAAATCTTACTTTATGACTGATTGTTTCCATGTGGCGCACATAGTACAGCGTTGTCATACGTATTTTCACTCTGTTGGTTTCCAGTAACGCTACACCCAATACTAATTTTATTTTACACTACAGGTTACACACACTTAATCACATACACTCCACGCCAATTGTATTTTTTATATAAGAAACTTCATATGATTTAAAACTGTGTTTGCAATTAACAGCACTACTCTGTTTCACAAAGTGAATGCTAGCACAATGTGGCAACATCGCACTGTGGATCCCCGTTAATACGACACACATGACATGTCAAAGGTCAAACTAATGCGAGAACTTTTCAAGTTTAAGGACTCCCACATCCACATTTCCTAACACATAAGAATCGCGCACTTGTTTTTAATTCCACTCACTTAATAACATACATATTGAAGAATCGCATAATAAGGAATTATTTAAATTCCATTAATAAAAATATAAAAATATAATTAATATAATTAACGTAATTACTTCACAAGACAATATCCTTAATACTTTTTTGTTAGTTATGTACCGATAACGTAGAATCCCAGAAGAAATTTGGATCCATCAATTATCGTATCTTACTTACTTACTTACTCATTGGCACTATCGAATCCGTAGGTTCATGGCCGCTCGGACAAAAGCTCTCCATACATCCCTATCCTAGATCTAATGCTTTCCAATCATTCCCTGTATAATCTACTTCCCTCAAATCATAGTTAATGTTATTCTCCCACCTCATTCTTTGTCTACCAACTGGGCGTTTTCCCTCTGGCTTTCCTACAAGAAGCTTCCATGCAAGTCTTTCATTCCCCATACGCGCAACATGTCCTGCCCATCGCAGTCTACGAGACTTAACTGTTCTTATTATATCTGGCTTCCTATAAAGACCATGTAGTTCATTGTTATGTAGTCTTCTCCATTCACCTGTCTGTTCATCTCTCTTTGGTCCAAAAATTTTCCTAAGTACTTTATTCTCAAATACTTGTAATCTCCTTTCCTCTCTTAAAGTAAGAGTCCATGTTTCGCACCCATATAATATAACTGGTAGAATAATAGTTTTATATATTTTCAGTTTAACGTTTTTTGAAAGGAGTTGGGACATCAAGAGTCTCTGCAATGCATAATAGCATGCATTTCCAGAATTGAGCCTATGTTTAATTTCTTTGTGCATCTCATTCCTATTTGTGATTATTGTTCCTAGGTATTTGAATTCAGCCACTTCCTCAAAATTTCCCTCATTTGTCATTAGCTGTCCATTTCCATTATTTAATGAATTTCTATGTGTGACCATATATTTAGTTTTATTGATATTTACTTCCAGTCCCAATTTCTTAGTGTTACTCAATAGTGTGTGCGTGTTGTCCTTTAGTATCTCCTCGCTATCGGCCAACAATACTACATCATCAGCATAAACTAACAGCTTATTAATACCATTCAGTTGTAAGCCTTCCTCATTCTCTAAAGATTTAATGGCATGCTCTAGTACAAAATTAAATAGTAGAGGAGATAGTGCATCTCCTTGCTTCAACCCATTCTGGATTTCAAAAGTGTCCGAAAACTGTTTGCCTACACGCACCCTACTCTTTGTGCCATTTAGACACATTCGTATAAGTCTAACTAACTTTTTAGGAATTCCGAACTCCAGCAGGATACTATATAACTTCTCCCTCTTAATTGAATCATATGCTTTTTTGAAGTCTACATATAGTTGATGTACAGTACCATTATATTCCCATTTCTTTTCTAAAATCTGTCTTATACTAAAAATCTGATCTGTTGTAGACCTGTTTCTTATAATGCACATTGATGATCTCCTAGAATGTTATCAATATAGGGAGTAAGTCTGCTTACTAATATATTTGTTAGAATTTTGTACGAAGTTGAAAGTAATGAGATGCCCCTGTAGTTGTTGCAATCAGTTTTATCTCCTTTCTTATAAATTGGTACGATAATTGATTCCTTCCATTCATCTGGAAGAGCTTCTTTTTCCCAAATCATACTAAGCAACCAGCGTATCTTGTCCATCAATTTTTCTCCCCCTGATTTTATCAGTTCTGCTGGGATCTCATCTGAACCTGATGCTTTATACATCTTCAATTTTTCAATCGCCATTTCAACCTCTAATGCACTTGGCTCTGCGACTAGCATTTCTGCCGTCTGTAATTTATCCTCCACAATGTCCTGTTCTGTATGTACATAATAGCTGATTAAAGTAACTTTTCCATCTATTTAATATACTCCTGGAATCTGCAATCATATCCCCATTTTCATTCCGAATTATGTTTGTTCTAGCCTGAAACACTTTCTTCTCTATACTAATTCCCTGATATAATTCTCTAATGTTCCTGTTTTTTGCGTTAATTTTAAGATCATTAATCTTCTCTCTCAAATATTCCCACTTTTTACTCTTTAGTAACTTGGTGTTTTCCCGTCTAATACTACCCAATTGCTCTAAATTTTCCTCATTTGACTCGTGCAACCATTTCATTTTTGCTAACTTTCTTTTTATTTACAATGTCGGCACATTTCTCATCAAACCATTTCTTGTATTGCCTCTTTTTTAAACAACCAATGATTTCTGATGCTGACAATTTAATAGTATCTCTTATAGCCTCCCATTCTTTATTTGTATCAGTTTCTTCGTTTCCCACATTGTCATGTGAAGATTCCAGTAGTTCAAATCTATTAGCAATTTTGATTTGATATTCTTGCCGCATTTCATCATTTTTCAAGTTTTTTTAATTCAAATTTTACAGAATCATCTATAGCATTTGTTCCTCTCATAAGCGATAGCCGTTGTCTGACTTTCACTCTGACCAGATGATGATCCGAATTGCAGTCTGTCCCTCTAATTGATCTAACATCGATGATGCTACTGTGCCAGCGTTTATCTACTAATACATGATCTATCTGTTTCCGAGTTTCTCCATCTGGGGACGTCCAGGTGTATTTATGAATATCCTTATGCTGAAATGTTGTGCTCTTAACAATGAGATTCTTCGATGTGGCAAATGTGACTAATCTAACCCCATTGTCGTTAATATCTTCATGAAGACTGAATTTGCCTATTGTCGGTTTGAATATATCTTCCCGCCCCACTTTTGCATTAAAATCTGCTAACAAAATTTTCATATGATATCGTGAAAGGCTATCAAATAAGCATTCTAATTCTTCATAGAACCCATCCTTGATCTTGTCATCTTTATCTTCTGTGGGGGCATGTACATTTACAATTATAAAATCATGTTGTTTGCCCTTTAGAATTATGTATGATACCCTCTCACTAACAAACTTAATATCTCGGATAGCGGATAGGATTCTCCTCCTGACTAAAAAACCCGTTCCAAATGCAGGTCTTTCTGCACCCCCGTAGTATAATGCAAAGCTTCCTGATTCCAGACTACCTTCTCCTGGCCACCTAACTTCCTGTAAAGCGATTATATCCAAGGGCGATTTATCTAGTTCCCGCGTTAATATCTCTAGTGCCCCGCTATTGTATAAAGTCCTAACATTCCATGTTCCTAGGAACATGTCCCTGTGTTTGAGCCTTTGGCATTGGGTTCCCTGAAGTAGTCCCGCCAGGAGAACCGAAAGGGGGACTATTTGACCTCCGGAAAATTTTACCCAAGTTGAACCCATGTCCGCATTTTTTGATGGTTCTATTTTTACGGTGAAAGATCGTCACGTGTACAATAATTTTTGTTTGTTTTATGTGACTGATTGTAGCTTACCCTCAATAATTATAGGGCGCATTTTAATTATCTAGAAAATAATAATACAATTATTAGTATTACATTTATGATCAGGAAGGACCGAAATATGGTATAACAAAAGAGTCGGTGAAACAAAACAAATTTATACAGTGAAATCGTAAAACAAAATTTTGTTTAATTTTGCATGTGTTTTCAGGTTTCGGAATATATAATGTTCTACTATTAATTTAGATCAAAATAATCCGTTTTTCAAACATTAACTTCTATAATCGGAAAATTTCATCTGCAAAATAATATCTCATCGAAAAAATTACCCCTGCGCCAATTTCAAAATTTTCACATCGATATGACATTTTCATGTAATTACTCTACATTTAAATCCTTCCGCTGACTGCCTTTTAGCTCAAATTGTCACAGAAGAAGGGCCAGTAATTATTTTATGAAACAGCTGAGCCGAACAGTCTACCAGATTTCCTAAACCATGTTTATGTTAATACACAGCGGAGTCCTGCAAGCAACTGACTGCGTTATGCGTATTAGCAATATAAGTGAGGGGACAAAAAGTCAGTCAGTCACGGGACTCCAGCGGGGAAAATAATGACTTTACAAGAAACTGTCATCTATACGTTTTTGTTAGTTGTGTACCGATAACGCTGAATCCAAGAGGAAATTTTAATCCATCAATTATTATGTTGTGTACAGTAATTTTTATCCGTTTTCTATGACTGACTGACCATAACTTACAGTTAACAACTATAGGACACATTTAAGGTATATAGAATATTAGAATCCAATTAATATTGTTTAATTTACGACCAAGGAGGACCAAAGTATGGTTTAACAGAAGATTTTGTGAAATAAAACGAATTCATTTGACCAAATCATTAAACAAGAAATTGGTAAAATTTTGCGTATTTTTTCAGGTTTGGAATATGACAAGTTCTACCGCTATTATTCGATTAAAATAACGCACATTTGAAACATTTTCTTATAGAATTATAAAATTTGATATTTACAGATATATATTACATCAACAAAATTATTCCTGCGTCAGTTTCAAAATTTTCACCTCGGTATGACATTTTCATGGAATCGCTCTTTCATATTACTTTGCGTAATTTGCTTGTCCGATATCTTATTTTAACTGTCAGACTGTTATCCTTAGCTAACTTCCAAATTATTTGCCGTGCTGTTAGCTAACTTACTGATTCGTTAGCGTACTGTTAACTTTCAGATTGTTTTGCCATACTGTGACAAATTTCTTGATTGTTTAAGACAATAATTTTGTTAGCTATCTAAGTGGCATATTTTAGCTAATTTTCTGATTCGTTAACACATTATAACTGACAGATTGTCACTCTAAGTTAACTTGTTGGCTATGGTTAATTTCTGATTCGTTAACGTAAATATTAACTATCAGATTGTTATTGTTAGCTAACTTGGCGATTGCTAGTATCAGAAGATAGAGAGGAATATTTTATTGACTATTTAACTCATGCCCCAGGTAGCCAATGATCAATCACGATTCAATGAATTTTGTTTTACAACCAAAGATAGTCGTGTTTCGCCTCGTCCTTTAACGATTTATTTTTATCAAATCCTGCTTTTGTGATAAAGAAAGCTCCTCCTTCTTAATATTCTGAACAGATCGGAGCATTATTTTGCAGTGACTGACTCTCCGACAAATACATTGAATATAGCAAATAATGAACTGATTCTTTGGTTTGTTTACTAAACAAATTAATAACCTGTAATGTTGGTTATAACATACAGTTTGATGTGTTTCATTATTTCTCCACTAGGGTGTATTCTTACAATATTGCGATCCTGTTTGACAATAAATAATATGATCAAGTTGCAGTGAATAAACATAACCTTACATTTCTGATTTGTTTTCAAACATCGCCATTTACATTAAATATATACATATTTTAAAATACCGGTAACCATGATTTTTGAGTAAACAGCTTAATTGTATTCGTTAAATAGTCCGAACAAATGCCACTCTTGATGTAACCTCTAGATAAATTGGAAATCACTCCTGACATTACTTATGATAAATATGAATATTCTTTATCAGAGGAGGAAGAGATTGCCACACCATCTCATCGCTCACGTGGCCACCCCCACACTCGAACACGTGGGTTCGGCTGCTTGTATCGATTCGCTGCAGCTGAAGCTTAAAGAGGATGTAACTGCTGTAAACTTGTAACCTGTAGCTTCTTCATCGCGTGGCCTCACATACCGTAAACATATTGCGTATAACCGCTCCTTCCCAACCGTCAAGTATATACCGCCCTTGTGTGTTAGCTTCTCATTTCATCATTACTGGAGAAGCTTAAAATAGTCTAATGATATCTGTTCATAAAAACCTTGATAATAGTTAAATTATAAGCTTTCAACTGTAACAAATGCATGAATATCGGTATTATATACTGCCTGGATTATTTAATGGCAAATGAATTACTGCCAATATTTAACGTTCGCACTATTGTCACACTTCTCTCGCTCCTACTTCAACATTTAGGCTTAATCATAACAATATATGGGTTTATCTGTTTTATATAAAATTTTACATTAGGCCCTATACCAAATTTATAAGACAGTTCCTTCAATTAAGCAAAGTTTTGGAAGATTAAATTATATTTATTATTTAGATAGTATAAACTATAAAATGTACATTTGAAATATAATTAATTAGATTATTAATTGATTATAATTATATATGAATTGCATTTTAGTAGTTATTTTTGTTTTATGTTTATGAATTATCGTAAAATATTGAAGTTTTAAAAAGTCCGTCACGCAGGAACTCCGTAAACTATGAGAATTCTTCAGCAAGTTGAATTTATGGTCCCATTTTGCTGATTTATTGAATATACATTAATTTTGTTAAATTGAGAAACTCGATTTCTGACGCTAGCTTATTTAAAAGTGTCGAAATGCAGTGAAAAATAATGCAAAACCATAAATTATTACCTATTTGCATAATGTTGTATAATTTGAAATACATTTATATAACATATATTGATTCCTTTTCCCCGCTACTTTATTGAAATATCAAATATATTAAAGCTATGCATCTTGCAGGATACACTGCCAATTTAAGGGTTAATTACATTGTATGGTATACACTGCGACGAAGCATACATGGCATTGGTAGAGTCAATTTTTAATTTAGGGCCTCAGATAAAACCCCACATCTGATGGTCCAATTTTGCTGGTTTTTTTGGTAGAATTCCTTCCTCTAATAGCTTATACTGAGTTTAGTTGTGAAATCGAAAATTGCGGCTGCTACAGTGGTTTTTAAACTTCCGTTTCAGATGAACTCCTACACCGTTATTGAATTAGAATTTACTCCCTTTAATTTTTATATATATATATATATATATATATATATATATATAGAATATATATTTATAATATCTATATATACAAGCGTTACTGCTATAAAGTAAATATTCTTATTAATAATTGCTTAACTGTTATGTTAGCCGCTAGATGGCAGTCGGAAGATCTTTCCGCTACCTCTTGTGTGAATTGAGAATACTACATGTATAAGAAAATTGTATGTTTGTCTTGGAATTCTTGGGTAGCTCAGTTGGTTAGAGCGCTAAAGGTACAGACTTTAGAGACTCGAGTTCAAATCCCGACTCAAGCATTATTTTTTCTTTTCATATCATATATATATATATATATATATATATATGGTATGATAAGAAAAATAAATGCCTGGACGGGATTCGAACCCGGATCTCTGAGTCTGTACCTCAGCGTGATATCCATTACACTACCAGGCCAATCCAATCCAAACACTTATTTTTCTTATTTCTTTTTTTTTATAAGAAAAATAAGTGTTTGGATTGGATTCGCCTGGTAGTGTAATGGATATCACGCTGAGGTACAGACTCAGAGATCCGGGTTCGAATCCCGTCCAGGCATTTATTTTTCTTATCATACCATATTAAGCTTGCATTGCTCAATGTTAAAGATTTAATTATAACATATATATATGCCAAGTTTGACTCCGATTAAACAAAAATTGCGACCGCCAGAGCGTTAACAGGTCATAGTAATTTTCGATGCCTACTATATAAGATATGTGAAGATCTTAAACATTTTTCAAAACTCTTTTCATAAGAATAATTTCAACAGCTTCATTTCATCGAAATTAGCTAAAGTTAAAAATTCTCGGGATTTAGCCTACTTGGATCTTTCACGATTATCAAAATAAAAGAGAGCAGTTTCTATACAACATATCCTCGACAAACCACATTATATAGAGCATGGACTACGGCCCGCGGTCGGATACGGCACTCCATCACTATCTATTCGATCCCTTGTAGACCTGTATCATTAGAATATGGTAAGGGTAGGCCTCTACCAGTAATGGAATAACAATTAGTGAAATATATTAAAGAACATAACAAGAAAAGTAGCAAATTAACAAACTATAATAATGATAACAATAATAATGATAATCCACATAGCTAGAATAGAGCCTATGGCCCGCGATACAAATAAGTTTGGGCGGGCCTAACATAGAGTTACTCGTACCTACCGCATGGAAATAAACAGTAGTATGTTACGAACGATCTCAATTACACAACCCTGCCGAACGGAACAATTAGCTACTGGTAACAGCTTCTTCAACAGTACCACCAAATATTCCATGAAATGAGAGCCGAGAAGAAAACTAATGTTAAGCCTATACTTTAATTAATCATCATCAACATAACATGTTTATGGTTATATTTACGATGACTATTTAACTCATGCCCCAAATGGGAGTCAATGACCAATCACATTTCAATGATTTTTTATTTACAACCAATCACAGTCGTGTTTCGCCTAGAATTTACCAACTAAAGTTTATCATAATAAAGAAAGCACCTCCTTTTTAATATTCTGAATAGGTCATAGCATTATTTTGCAGTGACTAACTCTCTAAGAAATACGGCTACTAGATTGTATATATAGTGCATGAATGTCAATTCATACCGCATGCGGGAGTTAATATAAAACCTTTGTAGCAATTGATTATACCACCAAAAAAAGAAACCACTGTTTGTACTTTCTTAAATGTATTTTTTCCAAGGCAATAACATTCCAGAAAAATATATCATAGGACATCAGAAATGAATTAATATACAGTTTGATGTATTTCATTTTTTCTCCACTACAGTGCATTCTTACAATATTGCCTTCCTTTGGCAATGAATAATGATCTGGTTGCAGTGATAAACAAAAGAAGCAAATGAAGCGTACCAATCGTTTCTCATTTGTTTTAAAACAACGCCGTTTACATTAAATATAACATATTTTAAAATAACTATATTTAAATAATGATTTGTGAGTAAACAGCTTAATTTTATTAGTTAAATAGTCATAACAAATGCCACTCTTGATTTCCAAATCCTCTAGATAAATTCACGACTCACGAATAATTTGGAAATCACTCGTGGCATTACTTATGATAACAGTAGTAATAATACATATTATATATAGGCTATATAGGGGCCTAATATTATGTATTTTGATCACTCATTTGGGGAGGCCCTCCATGCCCTTGTGTACGTGATCCATAGTTAAAATACCTCTTCCGTCAAGTCGTGTAAGGCCCGGATGGCGTGTGACACGTAAAAGTAGAAGAGAAAATATACAAAGAATATGTATGTAATATTTGTCCCAGCGATGAGAGGTACTGTCTCATATCCATATTGGCGTAACATCCCAATGTTGGACTTTAGCCTCTCGTTTGTTAGGTGCTTCTAGTAGGCAACTAAGGTATTACTAGGATGAACAAGATCGGTAAATTTTGCACAGAAGCCTTCTTATTCAGACTTAAGATTATTTTATGAGCCTGAAAATCTTCAGTACCGAGACCCATGTTTTAAAATCTCTCCTGGAGAACTTGCTCCATATTTTTCCATTCCTAAAATAATCTATCGACCCCGGCCGGGTTTGAACCCGCGACCCTCGGTATGTCAATAAACACAGTACATTATTTGCGTACCATTATCAAAATAAAACTTGGATCCGTTTCATCGCTTGGACGCACATTAAGTAACCTAGTACATTATGTGGGCTACTGATCCTAGACGCAATGTATCCTTAGATACTATACAAATACTACTACTAGGAGCCTACTATTAATAGATATCCCCAACTCAGGGTTGGGTCTAGGGATGAGATGGGATGAACCTTCTATATTTTAGAGATCTACGAACGACAAGGCTGCTGGCCGACCGTCACATGGGCGGATAAACGAAATGGAAATAAATGAATGAGATGAGTATGGAGAAATGGAGGAATGAAATCTGTGAAAGGGGAAAATGGGAGAAACCTAATTATACCCGAGCCGCCGATTCTCCGGTTCTGAAGTTTAGGTTGTACGAGGGGCAAACGGAGAACTCGCCCTCTGCTGCCAATAAGAAAATGGTTGTAGTGGGAGTGAACGTTTGCCACAACCAATCACTGCTCTTGACGCAGCTTTAGCGCGGTAGTAAGGTTTGAAATTACTGAGATGTTGTCAGCTGTATGTCTGCTAACCGCATACATAAAGCGGCCACTCCCACTGAATATCCATATCGGCAACACTGTCGTGAAAACGTCAAGGCCGGAGAATCAGTGGCTGCAGTGTACTAATAATAATTGAATATATCACATATCTACGTTCTAAGCTTGTTACGTTACAAGAATATTTCTGATGATTACGTAGATACGACACAACACTTACAGAAGTAAGTAGTAAAAAGTAATCCCTCTACTCATCCTCGGTGTAATGACAGGTCGATGGATAAGATGAGATGAAAGTCCTATTATTTAAGATCTGTGATGTATCAGGATGTCAGCTGATGAGGCCTATCGCACCATCACAGAAGTAGATGAAATGAAATGTATTATATGATTATGGAGAAGTGGTAGAATTAAGTTTTTGGAGGGGGAAAACAGGAGAAACCATGAAAAAAATTAGCGGATTGCCGATTCGTCCACCACGAACCCCATAACCGAGTCGCGAAGTGGTTTAGGACGAGGGGACTAACTACTTGTGTCTCGGAACTAACAGTAATACAATTCAAATATTATCATCAGACTGTGGTGACATGAAATTCGATTTTATCCATACAGCTGACTTTCTTTTGCTACAGAGGTAATGATGGTGACTATTTAACTCATGCCCCAAATGGGAGTCAATGACCAATCACGTTTCAATGAATTTTGTTTTACAATCAATGACAGCCGTGTTTCATCTCGCTCTTTATCGAATTATCTTTACCACTTCCTGCTTTTGTGAGAAAGCAAGCTCCTCCTTTTTAATATTCTGAACAGGACAGAGCATTATTTTGCAGTGACTGACTCTCCAATAAATACATTGAATATAACAAATAATGAACAGATTCCTTCGAACTACACATTTGATAACTGTGTGTTCAATAATTGTGTTTTTAAATAATTATTTTACTGAGTTGTTTACTAAAAATATAATTATTAACCTATAATGTTGGTTGTAATTAGAGCTAGGAATTTTAGGTAAAACGTTTTGGTGAAAAAGGGGCAAAAAAGGTGCTTTAATTTAGCAGAAAAAGGTGCAAAAAGGTGCAATTCTTTAAATAAAAGTTGCAAATTTCCCATGTAAATAATCATTAAAGATTACCAAAACCAATTACAACAAGTAACTAACGACACAAAATTCACGCATGTTGTCTTATATAAAAGAGTCTGTGTAAGACAAGTCCCAGAACATGATGTTATTTAAATCATAAGTCCAGAAAACTGTTAAAGCAGATATTATTTAACAACTCAATGTTTTTCTCAGTGAGGCTGCACCTTCTGTCACTAAGTAAATACTTGTATTTTGAAAAGGAACGTTCCACATCAACAGATACAAGTGGTCCGTAATTAAAATCCTTGTTTGTTGCAACGTCCTCCACATTAGGGTTCTTGGCTAAGCTCTGCTCTAGCTTCTGTTTTCCAATCCCCTCCAGTGCTGTCTTGACATCCATCAAAATAGCCCATTGTGAATCTTTCTCAAGACACTGCTCCTCCAATCTTGTAATGGCAGTTGTCAAAAAAGAGTAACCATGCACAATAAGAAGTTCATCTTGCAACTCCTGTATATCTGCTAGTTCTCTGGCCTTTTTTACAACTGAAGAATCATTAGGTATTTCATATAAGAAATCGGATATAACCTTAAAATTGTTACAAATAAACACCGCAGCCTTCAGCCAACTACCCCATCTGGTGAGAACCGGGGAAATTGGAAGATAAAGTCCGGCAACTTCTACATACTTTTGTATCCTAGCAGGAGCCTTTTTCAGCAACTTCTTAACACAAGACAAAAATTCATTTGCATATGAATATTCATCTTTTATTGCCTCACAAACTCGGTGCAATGCATGTGCAATGCAGGTGATATGTTTTAGATTAGAGTACATAGGTTTGAGGTTAGGAATGGCCAATAACATGTAAGGTGCTTGGTCTGTAAGTACTAGCCACACTCGATCATATTGTATTTCATCAGGCCACAGCACAAAACACGCTTTGTTGAAACTTTGCATCACACTGGCATTGTCTCTTTTGTTTTCAGAAAATAGGTTTTCAACAACATGGGTTTCACTTGCTTTCCATTTAGAGGTGCTACTAAAATGTTTAGAACATATCTGAACTGTCTATCAGTGGTTTCATCTAATACGAAATATACTGGATTTGCACCTGCTACTTGCCTGATCTGTTTTAATTTTTCTTCATGCAGAGGTTGAAGATATGATTTTCGTAAGATACTCTCATCTGGGACAGACTTCCCAGTATATTTATCCAAGTATGCTTTCATAATAGGGTTATTAAGCTTGGAAAGAGGAATACCACATGCCACAAATGTCTTTGCTGTATCATTTCATTTTTATTTATTGAACTTGATGAAGCCAATGCCTCGCCAAAAACTGTTGTCGCACTACACCTTTACTGCTTCGTCGTTCCTTATTTTCCACATGTTTTTCACTACTTATATGCTGCGTAACACGAATGCATTTTCATCAATTGTTATTGAAATATCACAAAGAATGCACCTTATAACAGATCCGTCACTCTGAATTCCATCTGCACTAAACTTTTTAACAATATCACGTAATTTATAGGAGTTCACTTACGGTTTCCGCATACTGTATACTGGTAACTCAGGAAAATAGCAGACCGCACTAGTCAAATATTATTTTGAACTAAACCATTTATTCACGCACTCAAAAATCTTCCTTGTTTGAATAATAGCTTTCGCATAACCGTGGTGCAATGAGGCGCAAACTAATTTAAAAGGAATAGCCTAACGGGATTGCACTGAAGTGGAAGTAATGTGGTGTGGACTGACACCACATATCGTTACCAACCCTTGAAATCGTATTTGAATAAATGTAATATATATATTATTTTGGAATAAAATGTTCCAAAGGAGACAAAAAAGGTTTTAAAACGTGCAAAATGTTCTTCCATTAAAGAAAAGGTGCAAAAAGGTGCTAGCATTGAATAAAGGTGCAACTAAAACACAATTAGAGGCATTTACTTAATGTTTTCTTTGCAATACTAGCTAATTTGAACATTATAGTAACAAAAAAGGTGCAGCACCTAAAATCCCTAGTTCTAGTTATAATATACAGTTTGATGTGTTTCATTTTTTCTCCACTAGGGTGCATTCTTACAATATTGCTATCCTATTGGGCAATAAATATTATTATCAAGTTGCAGTGAATAAACAAATAAAACATAACCACACATTTCTGATTTGTTTTCAAACATCACCGTTTATATTAAATATATAAATATTTTAAAATACCGGTAACTATATTTAAATGATGACTTTCGAGTAAACAGCTTAATTTTATTATTTAAACAGTCCTAACAAACGCCACTCTTGATTTCCAAATCCTCTAGCTAAATTGTAAATCACTCGTGACATTACTTATGATAATCATCTTAATTCGAACACCATGATCTAAATAAATACACATGTTGGCATATTTTAATAGCCTTTTCATTTGTCTCCCATGATGTTCCCAGGAAATAGGATTTTGATGACTATAATAAAAGTACTAATTATCATTTGCAGACTTACTCCCTATATTGATGACATTCTAGGAGATCATCAATGTGGCTTTAGAAGAAACAGGTCTACAACAGATCAGATTTTTAGTATAAGACAAATTTTACAAAAGAAATGGGAATATACTGGTACTGTACATCAACTATACGTAGACTTCAAAAAAGCATATGATTCAATTAAGAGGGAGAAGTTATATAGTATCCTGTTGGAGTTCGGAATTCCTAAAAAGTTAGTTAGACTTATAAGAATGTGTCTAAATGGCACAAAGAGTAGGGTGCGTGTAGGCAAACAGTTTTCGGACACTTTTGAAATCCAGAATGGGTTGAAGCAAGGAGATGCACTATCTCCTCTACTATTTAATTTTGTACTAGATTATGCCATTAAATCTGTAGAGAACGAGGAAGGCTTACAACTCAATGGTATTAACAAGCTGTTAGTTTATGCTGATGATGTAGTACTACTGCCCGATAGCGAAGAGATACTAAAAGACAACACGCACACACTATTGAGTAACATCTAGGCCCTTCCCCCACCCCTTGGGATACCTCGGTCGTCGTGACCATACTCCCAAGTCCTAGTTCTAGTCCTCCCTATCCTATGTTCACGTCCACATTCAAGTTCACGGTCCTTAAACCAACACCCCAGGGAGAGGGTGTTGGAGTTAGCAAGTTCTGGGAATTGCTGAGCTACATAGTACACCAGGTCGCTCATTCCTGACGACCCCACAGTTGGTTCACGGGCTCCATGAGCCTACCCGGGGGACTGCTGTCGCAGATCCACCGACCATTCCCCTGTTCTGCCTCCAGGGACGTGTCCTGCAGCCGTTGTGAGACCGGCTAGGGCTACAAGCCCAACAGTGTGAGACTTTTATTACATCCAGGTGCTCATCTCCTGGCGACACCACAGTTTGTCGACGGGCCCGTAGGCCGAGCCAGGAACCAGTACAGTTGCTCCCCTCTGCACTGGTCCGAGCCGAGCCCTGGTGTGCCCCCAGGGACGCCTTCTGCAGCTGTTGTGGGCCAGCACGGAGTTCGCAAGCTCCAACAGATGAGTAAATAGTACGACAAGGCGCTCAACTCTTGCCTACCCCACTAATGGTTCACGAGTCCCTTGGACTTAACCGGGAGGACTGTCTAGCAGATCCACCGATCTTTCCCCCAGTGCACCAGCTGGGGACGTGTTTGGTTGCTAAAGTGGGTCCAGCCTGAGCTATAGTACGTCAGGTCGCTCAACTCCAGACGACCTCATAGATTGTCCTTGGGTCACTCGGTTCCAGAGTCGGCGCTAAATCCCACCAACAAAGACCCCGCTTCCTCCTTTCCCGAGCTTATTGACCTGGTGGTAATTCCCAGCATTACGCCAGGTATTGTCCCAACCAGCCCGTTCGCAAGACTAAGCCAAGTCGTGTAGCTGCTGTGAGGCAGCGCACTGAGCAATGTAGGCATCCAGGGTGCTCATCTCCCATGGTGCCCCCACAGATGGTCTCGGGTTCCATCGAACCAAGAGAAGGGGCTTCTGATCCCCAGTCTCCCACCGCGCCACCAACAGCGGCCCATGCTCCCGCTTGTGGGCCGGGAAGCAAAGGTTTGACAGCAGGGCCCTCATTTTCCCTGCTGACCCCACTCATGGTCCGCGAGTCCATCGGACTTGGAAGGGAGGACTGACTAGCAGATCCACAGACCTTTTCCCCACCACGCCACCGAGGGGACGCGTTTTGCTGCTGGAGTGGGCGCAGCACGAGCTATGTAGTACGTCAGGTCGCTCGAGTCCTGACGACCCCACAAATGGCCCGCGGGACTATTGAATAACACTAAGAAAGTAGGACTGGAAGTAAATATCAATAAAACTAAATATATGGTCACACGTAGAAATACATTATATAATGGAAATGGACAGCCAATGACATATGAGGGAAATTTTGAGGAAGTGGCTGAATTCAAATACCTAGGAACAATAATCACAAATAGGAATGAGATGCAAAAAGAAATTAAACATAGGCTCAATTCTGGAAATGCGTGCTATTATGCATTGCAGAGACTCTTGATGTCCCAACTCCTTTCAAAAAACGTTAAACTGAAAATATATAAAACTATTATTCTACCAGTTATATTTTATGGATGCGAAACATGGACTCTTACTTTAAGAGAGGAAAGGAGATTACAAGTATTTGAGAATAAAGTTCTTAGAAAAAATTTTGGACCAAAGAGAGACGAACAAACAGATGAATGGAGAAGACTTACATAACAATGAACTACATGGTCTTTATAGGAAGCCAGATATAATAAGAACAGTTAAGTCTCGTAGACTGCGATGGGCAGGACATGTTGCACGTATGGGGAATGAAAGACTTGCATGGAAGCTTCTTGTAGGAAAGCCAGAGGGAAAACGCCCAGTTGGTAGACCAAGAATGAGATGGGAGAATAACATTAACTATGATTTGAGGGAAGTAGATTACACAGGGAATGATTGGAAAGCATTAGCTCAGGATAGGGGTGTATGGAGAGCTTTTGTCCGCGCGGCCATGAACCTACGGGTTCGATAGTGCCAGTGAGTAAGTAAGTAAGTAAGTAAGTAAATAAGTATCATTTCCATGTTAACAATAGGTAAGTGAATCGGGAATGGAAATGTATTGAATTTAAATTATAGTAAGAGGCTAGAATGAATGAAAATAGTATTAATTTGTTTGGTAGGTTAAATACTTCATTTTAAGCTAGTGTTGTTTATAAATTGTGCCCTCCCTATTGTTAACAGCCTTCTAATGCAATCAATTAAAATTGCAATATAGATATATTCCCATGCCGAGAGTTTTAAGCCGTTGTTTCTTGGTGCAGAACTACTGTACTTATGCTCGCTCGAGTCCTCATGGAATTTTGGCCATTATTGGACCGGTGACCACTCAGCATCGTGAGCAAGTTAGGTAGCTATAAGTAGCGGCTCCTAGTAAAAACATAATAAAAACACACAGCTGTAACGACTGTGGGATCTGGGTGGTTCAGAAGTCATCCCTATATTTGTTGGATGATCGTTTACAATGCGATTATCACAAGTGGATGTTAGGCCAGCAGCCGGCCGACAAATCAAAGGTCTTCTAGATCTGTTGCACCATGTAGTAACAGATTGTTGAACACTAAAAAGTTAGACAAACCATATAACTTATAATTTTAAAATTATATATAAAAATTTAAATAAAATTGAGATTAATAGTTTTTATTATTTCTAAATAGTCCTAACTGAATTTAATTAAACAATTAAGAAGGGGTTTATACCTAGCCTACTCTTCCATCTTCTAAAACATCAAACTTATTTTTAGTGAAACATAGTATCAAGTAACACCATAGTAATATGTTTCCTTTCTATTAATTTGAATAGCCCAATAAATGCTTACTACACCATTAATAACAAAAGTTTAAGTTCCTACATAAAAAATGATTATTCTTATAACCATTGATTTTTTTTTCTGCATGTCTGGGGGTACTGGCCCCTTTAAAGTGATGAAGGGTTAATTATTATATTGAAGGTTGATGTGGAAACATTGGGGGCACCCACACCTAGCGGGAGTCGCTCGAGTTACACCTCTCACACGGAAATAGCTCGCCAGCGCCCGCCCTCGAGTATTTTGGTCGCGTCTTCTCTGCTGCCCTCTGGTGGCAAGTGTGCTTTCATCGCAAACATGCATAATATTAACTTTACCATTTAATTTAACCCATACATTATTTATCCACCCCTCTTTCACATTTTCAATATAACTTTCATTATTGAAAGTTCCATCACGCAGGAATTGCATAAACTAAGTGAAATCCTTAGTAAATCGAATTTATAATCCGATCTTACTTCTTTACTGAATATAACTTTATTTTATTAACAGTAGACAATTTCGTTGCGAGGAAACTTAAATTGCGGCCACTAGAGCAATTTCTAATTTTGGGTTCGAGATAAACCTCTACTCCTAATGGTCCGATTTTACTGGTTTATGAAATTGTATTTATTTTGACTATTTAACTCATGCCCCAAATGGGAGTCAATGACCAATCACGTTTCAATGATTTCTGTTTTACAACCAATCAGAGTCGTGTTTCACGAAATATTTATCAGTGTTATAATTACCATATTAAAGAAAGCTCCTCCTTTTTAATATTCTGAACAGGTCTGACCATTATTTTGCAGTGACTGAGCCTGTAAGAAATACGGCTACCAGATTGTATATATAGTGCATGAATGTCAACACATGCCGCATGCGGGAGTTAATATAAAAACATTTGTAGCAATTGATTATACCACCAAAAAAAGAAACCACTGTTAGCACTTTCTTAAATGTATTTTTTTCCCAGGTAACAATCCAGAAAAATATAATTGCCATATTTACATCATACGACATCAGATATGAATTAATATACAGTTTGATGTGTTTCATTTTTTCTCCACTAGAGAGCATTCTTACAATATTGCGTTCCTTTGGCAATAAATAGTATGATCTGGTTGCAGTGATAAACAAAAGAAGCAGATGAAGCGTACCTATCGTTTCTCATTTGTTTTCAAACATCGCCGTTTACATTAAATATATAAATATTTTAAAATAACTATAGTTAAATAATGATTTGTGAATAAACAGCTTAATTATTTTTGTTAAACTGTCCTAACAAATGCCACTCTTGATTTCCAAATTCTCTAGGTAAATTCACTCCTCACTTCGTGAGTCGTGAATTTATCGATAATTTGGAAATCACTCGTGGCATTACTTATGATAATTGAATCATATGTACCAAATTTCGTTGCGACAAACCAAAAATTGAATATATTCGCATTAAAATATCAGCTTGGATTCCTAATGGATCGAATTGGCTGATAAACGAATTCGATTATATTATATATATATATATATATATATATATAAAATGTTACATGCCGAAGTTCATTATGATAAAGTAAAAATGGTGACCGCTAGAGCTATTTTTAAATTTCGGCTTTCATGTTAAACTCCCACTATTAATAGTCCAATTTTGCAAACGCACGCACACACACACACACACATACACTCACACGCACACACACACACACACACACACACATATATATATATATATATATATATAGGCCTGTAATTTTCATGGTTATTTTTTATGTGTGATAAGTAGGGCCGATAAAGATTTGAAAAAAAAAATATTTTCATGGGTAAAACGCTGCATTCCTTCGGAATTTGTAAATAAGTTGAATATTTGAGAGCTTTTTAAGTTGGTTCCCCTGAGTTCCGAAGGAATGAAGATAGTGCTGAGAGGATTTTCCTGGATCCTTGCTGGCAGACATCCAACATGACCATGACCAAAATATAGGGTGAATCAAAACTCTACCGACAAACTGTTCAGGGATGTTTGAGTGTTTTGATATAAGGAACTCACTGTCTTCGTTGGCTTATTACCGGGTATTTTCATTATTTTCGTTTTCTGTGAAGCGGCCATAAAATTATAAATGCAGATCACCTGAAAAAACATAGAGAGTTCTGGACCATTCACAAGAATATGATGAAGATCTCATGGATACAGAAGCACGTACACACTGACCAGCGCTCTACAGCCAAGAGAGGGTGTTGTTAGTAAACAAACGTTTTTTGCGGAGCCCTCCTTGCCGCTGGTTTCAACACGATGAAGAAGGAGCACATTATTCACCGAATACTTTAATGAAGAGTTTGGGCAAAGGTCCTGTTCCATGACCACGTCGATCAGCAGATCAGACACAGATGTACTGGTTGCTAAGATTCTAATAACCACTGACGATATGCGCCAAACTCCAGGAATGCTAGAGTGTGTGCGACAGTCCATGAGGCGTCCTTGTGATCATGGATATGAACATTTTGAACAATTACTTTAAACAGTGTAACAGTATAATTTGGAAAAAATCATATTCGAGTCAACATATACGGTACAAAGGTGGTTGAGATATACAAAACGAAAACACTAAGAAAGTCCCTGAACAACTCGTGAAAGTTTGCAGAGAGAGAATAAAAAAGAGAGAGAGAGAACAGGGGGTGAGAGAGGAGAAGGAGAGGGACGGGGTGGAGGGAGAGAGAGGGAGGGAAGTGAAAAAGGAGGGGGAGAGGAGGAGGAGAAAGATAAAGAAGGAGGGGTGAGAGTTAGAGAGATCGAGTGAATGGGAGAGCGCGAATGAGCGAGAGAGAGCGCGAGAGAGGGAGGGAGATAGAGCGAGAGCGAGTGGAAGAGAGCCAGAGCGAGTGGGATAAAGCGAGTGGGAGAGAGCGAGTGAGAACGAGTGGGATATAGAGAGTGAGTGACAGCGAGTGGGAGAGAGAGCGAGTGGAAGAGAGCCCGCTGGTGAGAGCGAGTGAGAATGAGTGAGAGCGAGTGAAAGTGAATGAGGGTTAAAGTCAAAGAGAGTGAAAGTTAGAGAGAGTGTATGTGAGAGTTTGAAAGTGAGAGAGATAGAGTGAAAGATAATAAGATTTGGAGAGCGAGAGTGAGTTAGATTCAGTTATAGTTAGAGAGTGAAATAGAGAATTTAAGAGAGAAAAATAGAGTGGAAGAGGCAGCGAGAGACTGGGCGACAGAAAGTTAATGACAGAATAAGTGGGAGAGGGCGAATGAGTGAGTTGGGAGTGAGCGAGTTGAGAGTCAGTGAGTTGAGCGGGAGTGAGTTGAACTGAGTGAGCGAGATGTGAGTGAGTGGACGATTGAGTAAGTGAGTGAACGTGAGTGAGCGAGTGAACCAATAAGCGAAATGCGCGAGATGTGAGTGAGTGAGTGGACGATTGAGTAAGTGAGTGAACGTGAGTGAGCGAGTGAGCCAATGAGCGTGAGTGAGTGAGATTTGAGTGAGTGAGTGAGTGAGTGAGTGGATGATTCAGTAAGCGAGCGACCGTGAGTGAGCGAATGAGCCAATGAGCGTGAGTGAGCGAAATGTGAGAGAGTGAGTGGATGATTGAGTAAGTGAGTGAATGTGAGTGAGCGAGTGAGCCAATGAGCGTGAGTGAGCGAAATGTGAGTGAGTGAGTGGACGATTGAGTAAGTGAGTGAACGTGAGTGAGCGATTGAGCCAATGAGCGTGAGTGAGCGAAATGTGAGTGAGTGGACGATTGAGTAAGTGAGTGAACGTGAGTGAGCGAGTGAGCCAATGAGCGTGAATGAGCGAGATGTGAGTGAGTGAGTGGACGATTGAGTAAGTGAGTGAACGTGAGTGAGCGAGTGAGCCAATGAGCGTGAGTGAGTGAGATGTGAGTGAGTGAGTGAGTGGATGATTCAGTAAGTCAGCGACCGTGAGTGAGCGAATGAGCCAATGAGCGTGAGTGAGCGAAATGTGAGAGAGTGAGTGGATGATTGAGTAAGTGAGTGAATGTGAGTGAGCGAGTGAGCCAATGAGCGTGAGTGACCGAATTGTGAGTGAGTGAGTGGACGATTGAGTAAGTGAGTGAACGTGAGTGAGCGAGTGAGCCAATGAGAGTGAGTGAGTGAGATGTGGTGAGTGAGTGAGTGGACGATTCAATAAGCGAGCGATCGTGAGTGTGCGAGTGAGCCAATGAGCGTGAGTGAGCGAAATGTGAGAGAGTGAGTGGACGATTTAGTAAGTGAGTGAACGTGAGTGAGCGAGTGAGCCAATGGGCGTGAGTTAACGAAGTGTGAGTGAGTGAGTGGATGATTGAGTAAGTGAGTGAACGTGAGTGAGCGAGTGAGCCAATGCGCGTTAATGAGCGAGATGTGTGTGAATGAGTGGACGAATGAGTAAGTGAGTGAACGTGAGTGAGCGAGGTAGCCAATGAGCGTGAGTGAGTGAGTGGACGATTGAGTAAGTGAGTGAACGTGAGTGAGCGAGTGAGCCAATGCGCGTTAATGAGCGAGATGTGTGTGAATGAGTGGACGAATGAGTAAGTGAGTGAACGTGAGTGAGCCAATGAGCGTGAGTGAGTGAGTGGACGATTGAGTAAGTGAGTGAACGTGAGTGAGCGAGTGAGCCAATGCGCGTTAATGATCGAGATGTGAGTGAATGAGTGGACGAATGAGCAAGTGAGTGAACGTGAGTGAGCGAGTGAGCCAATGAGCGTGAGTGAGTGAGTGGACGATTGAGTAAGTGAGTGAACGTGAGTGAGTGAGTGAGCCAATGCGCGTTAGTGAGCGAGATGTGAGTGAGTGAGTGTACGATTGAGAAAGTGAGAGAACATGAGTGAGCGAGTGAGTGAGTGGACAATTGAGAAAGTGAGAGAACGTGAGTGAGCGAGTGAGCCAACGAGCGTGAGTGAGCGAGTTGGGATTGAGTGAGTGGACGATTGAGTAAGTGAGTGAACGTGAGTGAGCAATTGAGCTAATGAGCGTGAGTGAGCGAGATGTGAGTGAGCTATTGAGTGGACGATTGAGTGAGTGAACGTGAGTGAGCGAGTGAACCAATGAGCGTGAGTGAGTGGACGAATAAGTGAGTGAGTGAGTGAGTGAGTGAGTGAGTGGACGATTCAGTAAGCGAGCTATCGTGAGTGAGCGAGTGAGCCAATGAGCGTGAGTGAGCGAAATGTGAGTGAGTGAGTGGACGATTGAGTATGTGAGTGAACGCGAGTGAGCGAGTGAGCCAATGAGCGCGAGTGAGCCAATGAGCGTGAGTGAGTGAGATGTGGTGAGTGAGTGAGTGAGTGAGTGGACGATTCAATAAGCGAGAGATCGTGAGTGAGCGAGTGAGCCAATGAGCGTGAGTGAGCGAAATGTGAGTGAGTGAGTGGACGATTGAGTAAGTGAGTGAGCGAGTGAGCCAATGAGCGTGAGTGAGTGAGTGAGCGAGCTAGTGAGTGAGTGAGTGAGTGAGTGAGTGGACGATTCAGTAAGCGAGCGATTGTGAGTGACCGAGTGAGCCAATGAGCGTGAGTGAGCGAAATGTGAGAGAGTGAGTGAACGATTTAGTAAGTGAGTGAACGTGAGTGAGCGAGTGAGCCCATGAGCGTGAGTGAACGAAGTGTGAGTTAGTGAGTGCATGATTGAGTAAGTGAGTGAACGTGAGTGAGCGAGTGAGCCAATGCACGTGAATGAGCGAGATGTGAGTGGATGAGTGGACGAATGAGTAAGTGAGTGAACGTGAGTGAGCGAGTGAGCCAATGAGCGTGAGTGAGCGAGATGTGAGTGAGTGAGTGGACGATTGAGTAATCGAGTGAACGTGAGTGAGCGAGTGAGCCAATGAGCGTTAGTGAGCGAGATGTGAGTGAGTGAGTGAGTGAGTGGACGATTGAAAAAGTGAGAGAACATGAGTGAGCTAGTGAGTGAGTGGACAATTGAGAAAGTGAGTACGTGAGTGAGCAAGTGAGCCAACTAGCGTGAGTGAGCGAGTTGTGATTGAGTAAGTGGAAGATTGAGTAAGTGAGTGAGCGATTGAGCTAATGAGATGAGTGAGCGAGATGAGTGAGCTATTGAGTGGAAGATTTAGAGAGTGAACGTGAGTGAGCGAGTGAACCAATGAGCTTGAGTGAGTAAGTGGACGAATAAGTGTATGAGTGAGTGAGTGGACGATTCAGTAAGCGAGCTTACATGAGTGAGCAAGTGAGCCAATGAGCGTGAGTGAGCGAAATGTGAGAGAGTGAGTGGGTGATTGAGTAAGTGAGTGAATGTGAGTAAGCGAGTGAGCCAATGAGCGTGAGTGAGCGAAATGTGAGTGAGTGAGTGAGTGGACGATTCAGTAAGTGAGTGAACGTGAGTGAGCGAGTGAGCCAATGAGCGTGAGTGAGTGAACCAAAGAGCGTGAGTGAGTGATATGTGAGTGAGTGTTTGAGTGAGTGAATGAGTGAGTGAGTGAGTGGACAATTCAGTAAGCGAGCGATCGTGAGAGAGCGAGTGAGCCAATGCGCGTGAATGAGCGAGATGTGAGTGAATGAGTGGTTGATTGAGTAAGTGAGTGAACGTGAGTGAGCGAGTGAGCCAATGAGCGTGAGTGAGCGAGATGTGAGTAGTTGAGTGAGTGAGTGAGTGAGTGGACGATTCAGTAAGCGAGCGATCGTGAGTGATCGAGTGAGCCAATGAGCGTGAGTAAGCGAGATGTGAGTGAGTGGACGATTGAGTAAGTGAGTGAACGTGAGTGAGCGAGTGAGCCAATCAGCGATAGTGAGCGAGATGTGAGTGAGTGAGTGAGTGGAAGATTGAGAAATTGAGAGAACATGAGTGAGCGAGTGGAAAATTGAGAAAGTGGGAGAACGTGAGTGAGCGAGTGAGCCAATGAGAGTGAGTGAGCGAGTTATGAGTGAGTGAGTGAACGATTGAGTAAGTGAGTGAACGTGAGTGAGCGATTGAGCTAATAAGCGTGAGTGAGCGAGATGAGTGTGAGCTATTGAGTGGACGATTGAGTGAGTGAACGTGAGTGAGCGAGTGAACCAATGAGCGTGAGTGAGGGAGATGTGAGTGAGTGAGTGAGTGAGTGGACGAATGAGTGAATGAGTGAGTGAGTGGACGATCGAGTAAGTGAGCGAACATGAGTGAGCGAGCGAGCTAATGAGGGTGAGTGAGCGAGATGTGAGTGAGTGAGTGAGTGGACGATTGTTTGGTGAGTGAACGTGAGTGAGCGAAATGTGAGTGAGTGAGTGATTGAGTGAACGATTGGGTAAGTAAGTGAACGTGAGTAAGCGAGCGAGCTAATGTGCGTGAGTGAGCGGGATGTGAGTGAGTGAGTGAGTGAGTTAGTGACTGAGTGGACGATTGAGTGAGTGATCGTGAGTGAGCGAGATGTGAGTAAATGAGTGAGTGGACGATTGAGTAAGTGAGTGAACGTGAGTGAGTGAGTGAGTGAGTGAGTGGACGATTGATTAAGTGAGTGAACGTGAGTGATCGAGATGTGAGTGAGTGAGTGGACGATTGAGTAAGTAAGTGAACGTGAGTGTGAGAGATGTGAGTGAGTGAGTGAGTGAGTGGACGATTGAATAAGTGAGTGAACGTGAGTGAGCGAGATGTGAGTAAGTGAGTGGACGATTGAGTAAGTAAGTGAACGTGAGTGAGAGAGATGTGAGTGAGTGAGTGAGTGGACGATTGAGTAAGTGAACGTGAGTGAGAGAGATGTGAGTGAGTGAGAGAGTGAGTGGACGATTGAGTAAGTGAGTGAACGTGAGTGAGCGAGATGTGAGTGAGTGAGTGGACGATTGAGTAAGTAAGTGAACGTGAGTGAGAGAGATGTGATTGAGTGGGTGAGTGGACGATTAAGTAAGTGAGTGAACGTGAGTGAGAGAGATGTGAGTGAGTGAGTGGACGATTGAGTAAGTAAGTGAACGTGAGTGAGTGAATGAGTGAGTGGACGATTGAGTAAGTAAGTGAACGTGAGTGAGCGGGATGAGAGTGAGTGAGTGGACGATTGAGTAAGTGAGTGAACGTGAGTGAGCGAGATGTGAGTGAGTGAGTGATTGGACGATTGAGTAAGTGAGTGAACGTGAGTGAGCGAGATGTGAGTAAGTCAGTGGACGATTGAGTAAGTAAGTGAACGTGAGTGAGCGAGATGTGAGTGAGTGAGTGGACGATTGAGTAAGTAAGTGAACGTGAGTGAGAGAGATGTGAGTGAGTGAGTGAGTGGACGATTGAGTAAGTGAGTGAACGTGAATGAGAGAGATGTGAGTGAGTGAGTTGTGGACGATTGAGTAAGTGAGTGAACGTGATTGAGTGAGTGGACGATTGAGTAAGCGAAATAACGTGAGTGAGCGAGATGTGAGTGAGTGAGTGGACGATTGAGTAAGTAAGTGAACGTGAGTGAGTGAGTGAGTGAGTGGACGATTGAGTAAGTAAGTGAACGTGAGTGAGCGAGATGTGAGTGAGTGGACGATTGAGTAAGTGAGTGAACGTGAGTGAGCGAGTGAGCCAATGAGCGTGAGTGAGCGAGATGTGAGTAGTTGAGTGAGTGAGTGAGTGAGTGGACGATTCAGTAAGCGAGCGATCGTGAGTGATCGAGTGAGCCAATGAGCGTGAGTAAGCGAGATGTGAGTCAGTGGACGATTGAGTAAGTGAGTGAACGTGAGTGAGCGGGTGAGCCAATCAGCGTTAGTGAGCGAGATGTGAGTGAGTGAGTGAGTGAGTGAGTGGACGATTGAGAAATTGAGAGAACATGAGTGAGCGAGTGAGTGAGTGGAAAATTGAGAAAGTGAGAGAACGTGAGTGAGCGAGTGAGCCAATGAGCGTGAGTGAGCGAGTTCTGAGTGAGTGAGTGAACGATTGAGTAAGTGAGTGAACGTGAGTGAGCGATTGAGCTAATAAGCGTGAGTAAGCGAGATGAGTGTGAGCTATTGAGTGGACGATTGAGTGAGTGAATGTGAGTGAGCGAGTCAACCAATGAGCGTGAGTGAGGGAGATGTGAGTGAGTGAGTGAGTGAACGAATGAGTGAATGAGTGAGTGAGTGGACGATCGAGTAAGTGAGCGAACGTGAGTGAGCGAGCGAGCTATTGAGGGTGGGTGAGCGAGATGTGAGTGAGTGAGTGGACGATTGAGTAAGTGAGTGAACGTGAGTGAGCGAAATGTGAGTGAGTGAGTGATTGAGTGAACGATTGGGTAAGTAAGTGAACGTGAGTAAGCGAGTGAGCTAATGTGCGTGAGTGAGCGGGGTGTGAGTGAGTGAGTTAGTGACTGAGTGGACGATTGAGTAAGTGAGTGATCGTGAGTGAGCGAGATGTAAATGAGTGAGTGGACGATTGAGTAAGTGAGTGAACGTGAGTGAGTGACTGAGTGAACCATTGAGTAAGTAAGTGAACGTGAGTGAGAGATATGTGAGTGAGTGAGTGGACGATCGAGTAAGTAAGTGAACGTGAGTGAGAGAGATATGACTGAGTGAGTGAGTGGACTATTAGGTAAGTGAGTGAACGTGAGTGAGTGAGTGAGTGAGTGGACGATTGAGTAAGTAAGTGAACGTGAGTGAGAGAGATGTGAGTGAGTGGGTGGACGATTGAGTAAGTAAGTGAACGTAAGTGAGAGAGATGTGAGTGAGTGAGTGAGTGGACGATTGAGTAAGTGAGTGAACGTGAGTGAGCGAGATGTGAGTGAGTGAGTGGACGATTGAGTAAGTGAACGTGAGTGAGAGAGAGTGAGTGAGTGAGTGAGTGAGTGAGTGGACGATTGAGTAAGTGAGTGAACGTGAGTAAGAGAGATGTGAGTGAGTGAGTGAGTGAGTGAGTGAGTGAGTGGACGATTGAGTAAGTGAGTGAACGTAAGTGAGCGAGATGTGAGTGAGTGAGTGGACGATTGAGTAAGTGAAAACGTGAGTGAGCGAGATGTGAGAAAGTGAGTGGACGATTGAGTAAGTAAGTGAACGTGAGTGAATGAGTGAGTGAGTGGACGATTGAGTAAGTAAATGAACGTGAGTGAGCGAGATGTGAGTGAGTGAGTGGACGATTGAGTAAGTGAGTGATTGGACGATTGAGTAAGTGAGTGAACGTGAGTGAGCGAGATGTGAGTGAGTGGACGATTGAGTAAGTGAGTGATCGTGAGTGAGCGAGATGTGAGTGAGTGAGTGAGTGGACGATTGAGTAAGTGAGTGAACGTGAGTGAGTGAGTGAGTGAGTGGACGATTGAGTAAGCGAAATAACGTGAGTGAGCGAGATGTGAGTGAGTGAGTGGACGATTGAGTAAGTAAGTGAACGTGAGTGAGTGATGAATGAGTGGACGATTAAGTAAGTAAGTGAACGTGAGTGAGCGAGATGTGAGTGAGTGGACGATTGAGTAAGTGAGTGAACGTGAGTGAGCGAGTGAGCCAATGAGCGTGAGTGAGCGAGATGTGATTAGTTGAGTGAGTGAGTGAGTGAGTGGACGATTCAGTAAGCGAGCGATGTGAGTGATCGAGTTAGCCAATGAGCGTGACGTAAGTCGATATGTGAGTGAGTGGCACGATTGAGTAAGTTGAAGTGAACGTGAGTTGAGAGGGTGAGCCAATCAGCGTTAGTGAGCGTGAGTTGAGTGAGTGATTGGAGTGGGACGATTAAGTAGTAAAAGTGAAAGTGGTGTGGCGAGATGTGAGTGAGTGGACGATTGAGTAAGTGAGTGAACGTGAGTGAGCGAGTGAGCCAATGTGCTGTGGGTGAGCGAGTGTGAGTGAGTAAGTGAACGTTTGAGTACGTGATTGAACGTGAGTGATCTATTGAGCCTAATGATTCGTTGGGTAAGCGAGATGATTGTGAGCTATTGAGTGGACGATTGACGTGAGTGAATGTGAGTGAGAGAGTGGGACCCAATGAGCGTGAGTGAGGGATTGATGTGCGTGAGTGAGTGGGAGTTGATTGGACGAATGAGTTGTGATGAGTGAGTGAGTGGACGTCGATCGAGTAAGTGAGAGAACGTGAGTTGATCGAGCGAGCCTATGAGGGTGGGTGGGAGCGAGATGTGGAGTGAGTGAATGGACGATGATTTAGTGATTGTGAATGTGAGTGAGCGAAATGTGAGTGAGTGAGTGATTGATGAACTGTTGGGTACGTGATGTGAACGTGAGTAAGCGTGAAGTGACGCTAATGTGCGTGAATGAGCGGGAGTGAGTGAGTGAGTTGGTGAGTGAGTGGACGATGAGTAATTGAGTGATCGCTATGTGAGCGATATTGTAAGTAAGTGAGTGAGTGGGCGATTGAGTTAAGTTTGAATGAGTGTATGTGAGTGACGTGAGTGAGGTGACGAATTGAGTAAGGAGTGAACGTGAGTGATCGAGATTGTGGATTGTGTGAGTGAGTGGA
Source organism: Diploptera punctata (assembly GCA_030220185.1). Lineage (NCBI taxonomy): Eukaryota > Metazoa > Arthropoda > Insecta > Blattodea > Blaberidae > Diploptera > Diploptera punctata. The sequence goes on from JASPKZ010007254.1 coordinate 176,657, forward strand.
CGATTGAGTAAGTGACGTGAACGTGGAGTGGGAGTTTGAGTTAGTGAGTGAGGTGATATTATGAGTAAGTGTTGCAGTGAGTGAGTGAGTGAGTGAGTGAGTGGACTATGGAGTAGTGGGTGAACGTGAGTGAGAGAGATGTTAGTGAGTGGTGGACGATTGAGTAAGTGAGTTGAACGTGTTGAGAGAGCTGTGAGTGAGTGAGTGGACATTGAGTAAGTAGCGTGAACGTGTGAGAGAGATTTGAGTGAGTGAGTGGACGATTGAGTAAGTGAGTGAACGTGAGTGAGAGAGATGTGAGTTGAGTGTTGACGATTGAGGTAAGTGAGTGGACGTGAGTGATGATGGTGTGAGTGAGTGCGTGAGTTGGACGATGAGTGAAGTGGAGTGACGTGTGTGAGTGAGTGAGTGACGATTGTAGTAAGACGTAACGTGGATGTGAGCGTGAATGTGAGTGACGTGAGTGAGGTGAGTGAGTGAGTGTACGATGAGGAAGTGAGTGACCGTGAGTGAGCGAGAGTGAGTGAGTGAGTGGGACGATTGAGTAAGTAAGTGAACGTGAGTGAGTGATATGTGAGTGAGTGTGGACGATTGAGTAAGTAAGTGAACGTGAGTGAGCGAGATGTGAGTGAGTGAGTTGACGATTGATAAGTGAGTGAAGTGAGTGAAGCGAGATGTGAGTGAGTGAGTGGTGGACGTTGAGTAAGTGAGTGAACGTGAGTGACGGATTGAGTGAGTGATGTGAGTGAGCGATTGAAGTAAGTGAGTGAACGTGAGTGAGCGAGATGTGAGTGAGTGAGTGGACGATTGAGTAAGTGAGTGAAACGTGAGTGAGCGAGGATGTGAGTGAGTTGAGTGGACGTATGAGTAAGTTGAGTGAACGTGAGTGAGTGAGTAGAGTGAGTGGTGGACGATTGAGTAAGTGAATTGAACGTGAGTGAGCGAGATGTGAGTGAGTGGACGATTGAGGTAAGTGAGTGAACGTGAGTGAGCGAGTGAGTCCATTGAGCGTGAGTGAGCGAGATGTGAGTAGTTGAGTGAGTGAGTGAGTTGATGGACGATTCAGTAAGTGAGCTGAGTGGGTGATTGGTCAGTGCGTGAACGAGCGTGAGTAAGCGAGATGTGGTGTGAGTGGACGATTGGATAAGTGAGTGAACGTGGAGTGATCGAGTGGGCGATTGAGTCGTGAGTGAGACGTTGGAGTGAGTGAGTGGACGATTGAGTAAGTGAAGTGAACGTGAGTGAGCGGGTGAGCGATTGTGCGTGAGTAGTGGGGGTGGGTGAGTGGGCGATTGAGTAAGTGAGTGAACGTGAGTGAGCGGGTGTGCGTAATGAGCGTGAGGTGAGCGATTTGAGTTAGTGATGTGAGTGAGTGTCGTGAGGTGATTGAGTCGTCGAATGAGCGTGAGTGATCGCTATTTATTGAGTGGACGTGAGTAAGTGAGTTAAGTTGAGTGAGCGGAGTGAGCCATGTGAGCGTTGATTGAGCGGGTTGGAGTGTGCGTTAGTGAGAGATTGAGTGAGTGAGTGGACGAGTGAGTTATTGAGTTAATAAGCGTGAGTTGAGCGAGTGAGTGAGTGAGTGAACGATTGAGAAGTGAGTGAACGTGAGCTGAGCGAGTGAGCTTAATGAGCGTGAGTAAGCGAGTTGAGTGTGAGCTGTGAGTGGACGATATGAGTGAGTGAGTGATGATGTGAGCTATGGCTGTACGAGTGAGTGAGCGAATGTGAGTGAGCGATGGAGCTATTGAGGGTGAGTGTGTGTGGGAGATGTGACGTAGTGAGTGTGTGAGTGATGAGAGTTATTGAGTGCGTGAGTGGATGAGAGAGTGAGTGAGTGAGTGGACGATGAGAGTACGGGATCGAACGTGAGTGAGCGAGCGCGCTATTGAGGGTGGGGTGCGCGAGATGTGAGTGAGTGAGTGGACTATTGAGTAAGTGAGTGAACGTGAGTGGCGAAATATTAGTGAGTTGATTGATTGATGAAGTGATTGTGTAAGTGATTGAACGTGAGTAGCGACGTTGAGATAATGTGTCGTGAGTGAGCGGGATGTGAGTGAGTGAGTTAGTGACTGAGTGATGGCCGATTGAGTAAGTGAGTGATCGCGAAGTGAGCGAGATGTCAGTAAGATGAGTGATTGGACGATTGAGTAAGTAAGTGACGCGTGATTGTAGAGATGTGATTGAGTGGGTGGAGGGGTGGACGATTGAGTACGTAAGTGAACTTAACGTGATAGAGATGTTAGAGTGAGTGAGTGTAGAGGCCGATTGAGTAAGTAGTGAGTGAACGTGAGTGCGAGATGTTGATGTGAGTGAGTGAGTGGACGATTGAGTAAGTAAGTGAACGTGAGTGAGAGAGATGTGAGTGAGTGAGTGAGTGGACGAATGAGTAAGTGAGTGAACGTGAGTAAGAGAGATGTGAGTGAGTGAGTGAGTGGACGATTGAGTAAGTGAGTGAACGTGAGTGAGTGAGTGAGTGAGTGAGTGGACGATTGAGTAAGTGAGTGAACGTGAGTGAGCGAGATGTGAGTGAGTGAGTGGACGATTGAGTAAGTGAAATAACGTGAGTGAGCGAGATGTGAGTGAGTGAGTGGACGATTGAGTAAGTAAGTGAACGTGAGTGAGTGGACGATTGAGTAAGTAAGTGAACGTGAGTGAGTGGACGATTGAGTAAGTAAGTGAACGTGAGTGAGCGAGATGTGAGTGTGTGAGTGGACTATTGAGTAAGTGAGTGAACGTGAGTGAGCGAGATGTGAGTGAGTGTGTGAGTGAGTGGACGATTGAGTAAGTGAGTGAACGTGAGTGAGCGAGATGTGAGTGAGTGAGTGGACGATTGAGTAAGTGAGTGAACGTGAGTGAGCGAGATGTGAGTGAGTGGACGATTGAGTAAGTGAGTGAACGTGAGTGAGCGAGATGTGAGTGAGTGAGTGAGTGAGTGAGTGGACGATTGAGTAAGTGAGTGAACGTGAGTGAGCGAGATGTGAGTGAGTGGACGATTGAGTAAGTGAGTGAACGTGAGTGAGCGAGATGTGAGTGAGTGAGTGGACGATTGAGTAAGTGAGTGTACGTGAGTGAGCGAGATGTGAGTGAGTGGACGATTGAGTAAGTGAGTGAACGTGAGTGAGCGAGATGTGAGTGAGTGAGTGAGTGAGTGAGTGAGAGAGTGAGTGGACGAATGAGTAAGTGAGTGAACGTGAGTGAGTGAGTGAGTGGACGTTTGAGTAAGTGAGTGAACGTGAGTGAGCTCGATGTGAGTGAGTGAGTGGACGATTGAGTAAGTTAGTGAACGTGAGTAAGTGAGTGAGTGGACGATTGAGTAAGTGAGTGAACGTGAGTGAGTGAGATGTGAGTGAGTGAGTGGACGATTGAGTAAGTGAGTGAACGGGAGTGAGCGAGATGTGTGTGAGTGAGTGAGTGGACGTTTGAGTAAGTAAGTGAACGTGAGTGAGTGAGTGAGTGAGTGAGTGAGTGAGTGGACGATTGAGTAAGTGAGTGAACGTGAGTGAGCGAGATGTGAGTGAGTGGGTGAGTGAATGGACGATTGAGTAAGTAAGTGAACGTGAGTGAGTGAGATGTGAGTGAGTGGGTGAGTGAGTGGACGATTGAGTAAGTGAGTGGACGTGAGTGAGTGAGATGTGAGTGAGTGAGTGGACGATTGAGTAAGTGAGTGAACGGGAGTGAGCGAGATGTGAGTGAGTGAGTGAGTGAGTGGACGTTTGAGTAAGTAAGTGAACGTGAGTGAGTGAGTGAGTGAGTGAGTGGACGATTGAGTAAGTGAGTGAACGTGAGTGAGCGAGATGTGAGTGAGTGGGTGAGTGAGTGGACGATTGAGTAAGTGAGTGAACGTGAGTGAGTGAGTAAGTGAGTGAGTGGACGATTCAGTAAGTGAGTAAACGTGAGTGAGCGAGATGTGAGTGAGTGAGTGAGTGAGTGAGTGAGTGAGTGTGTGAGTGGACGATTGAGTAAGTGAGTGAACGTGAGTGAACGAGATGTGAGAGAGTGAGTGGACGATTGAGTAAGTGAGTGAACGTGAGTGAGCGAGATGTGAGTGATTGGACATATGCGTGTACGTGTACCGCATAAGTCATATTTCCTTCCGACGCAATAAAATATGTATTCTAACAAATGCCATATTTGCTTCGTCGCAATATACCATAACAAATAAGCAAGTCTTAAATTGGCAGTGTATCATATAAGATACATTTTTTTTTTTTATTTAATGTTCTAGGTTTGTCATATCGACATTTTATGGTGTTGTCTCCTGGCATTGGAGTAACTGTAACCCACTTCTGAGATTGTGGTGCCTGGAAGGCGGGGTTATGCTACCCCGGTAGTATGATGGGTGATGATGATGATAGCGGTGCGCCAGGAGGGTCCTTAATCCTAAACTTAATCTAAAGTGTATATGACCGATGATTATTATGGCCATATCATTTCGGGGACCGTTTTGGATTCTAAAGTTTCCTGACATTTGTCTTACAGGTGAGGAAAAACCCCGATATAAACCTCATCCAGGAAACTTGTCCCGATCGGGGATCAAATTCGGGCCCGCTGCGTGACAAGGGAACATGTTACCTCGAGTCCACAGCAGTGGACTAGATACATTAGATTAATTAATTGCATTTTTTAATAAAGTGATTGAAAAATGAATCGGTTATTATTTACATTTGTGTCGAATTAAGGAATAAGCAATAGGTAATAACTTAGGTTATGGATGATTTGTTTTCACTCCAGCCCGACACCTCTAAATAAGCTGGCATCAGAAATTCAGTTTCTCCAATTTAATTAATAAAATACTGTATGTATTCCACGAACCAGGAACATGGGACCAAACATTCCCTCAAGTTAACGCAGTTCCTGAGTGACGGATATTATCAGTTTAAAGGTTCCTGATCTTATATTTCCAAGTTCACTTGAACTAGTTTCAAAACTTCATAATGTCACATTGTTTGTGTAGTAAAGTTCAATTTTATTACTGCAATGCCCACTGAAAGTCTTTGGTTATAATTTATATTTTAATGAGGACAATGTAACGGTTAGCATGTCTATGCAGTATCCCAGTTTCTTGATTCGACATCCACTTATGCCGTACAATGTTTATTTGTGTATAAATAGTCTGGAGTAGGGTTCATTCATCCTCGCGATGAAAACTGAATAGCACCTGACCTACGATAAATAAAATGAAGTTAAGAAAATTGAAATTATGCTTGCGGGATTGTGTGACGCTATCCAATTGTCTTGCTGCCTTCAGTGGCAGTAACAAATTCAGTCGGTTTGATTCTTTCGAGCTATCGTGCTATAGATATATTACTTTTTATATATTTTAAAATGGCTATTTTCCCAAAATGTCATTTCTTTTAATGCATAAATGTCTTATGAACCGACCTACATGTTTTCTGTAAATAGTTTTTTTTTCAAGTCTCCGACGTGAAACAGTATGGTATAAGTAATCTAGAAGAAAAATGTTAGTTTTTCTTAGAGGTTCTATAGAATAAATATTATTACTCTTCTTTTATCCTTTAAATTTGAAAATAAGGATATATGACCTTTTCAAAACAACAGAGTAAGTTATATAATTTATATTATAATTGGTTAACCTTTTAAGTACACTTTTTTAAAAATTCCGTAACGCAAGGACAGCATAAACTAAGCTAATTCCTCACAAAAAGAATTTATGGTCCGATTTTGTTGGTTTATGCGATATATATTTCTTGTGTTGACCAAATCTTTTATATATCCAGTTTTGTAGCGAGAAAACAAACATGTCGGCACCTAGACTATTAAAAAGTTCGGCTTTCAGGTAAACCACCATGACAAAAGTTCGGATTTAGTTGATTTTCGGAGAATATATCTCTCATTGTAGTATTTCTATGGGATTTACCGAAGTCAGGCGCGGAAAATTGAAAATTGCGGCCGCTGGAATGCTTTTTATCTTCTTTTTTTTTCAAATTAACCCCCACTAGGCCTACTAATGGTTTCAAGTTTCTTGGTTAACGATTTCAACCTTACTTTTCTTAATTGATCAGGCCTACTATCTGCTGAGATTGATTCCGAGAAAATCAAATATTGTAGTCGCTAGAGCGTTAAAAGTAACATACACGCATATATGTCGTTCTCACCTTGTTCTCTTTTAATGAACTCTCAGATATTCACGTAAAATTTCACAACTTTATTTGGTTCACATAAACTTTCAGTGACACTTCAATAACATATTTCTACATTAATTGCTCTTGCTTTTCAGTTTATTTGTCACACAATTATTTCCAGTTACTAATGCTTACACTTGGCGCAATTTATTCTGTTCTCAGTTCACTGTATCGCTGTCCAAACACAACTGACAATCTTCCGACTACGATAATGCTTATCTAGCTCAGAGCAGGGACTTTCCCGAGTAGTCGTCCAGAGTTATCTTGTTTGGAAGCTTCGAGAATCGAAGCCTCTTGGCGCGAAGAATAGATGTGTTGGAATATTGTGCGCGTGTCTTTCAACTCGTGAGTCAACAACTACTCTCGCCGTCACCCGCGTAATGCAAATGCCACTATTACAGTGCGTCACAATATGCATATGTATACATTTCTGTAATTGTAATTTTCGATGTCAAGTAAGTAGGACCGATGAAGATATGTAAAAAAATGATAATTATTTCCATGAGTACGACCTTAATAGCCAGGCATACATTCCTTCGGAATTCGCGAAAATGATTATTCTTAAAATTTGACTATTACTACATACTTAGAAATTAAACAATTGAAGACCTCATTCGTATAAGTATGTAGACCTAACGAACAATTTAATGTGAAGTTCGTTTTACATGAAATACTTAGAGCCAAGTTCAATAATTACATAGCAAATATTGCCAAGCAATTAATTGTATTTAGACTTTTTACGAGTAAGATGATTAAGGATAAATAAAAATGAATATTGTACGTATTAACTTTAATAGGTAGACCAGCCTCATCGGCTAGTGGTCTGCAATTCTGATTGAGTCCATGAGGTCCCGGGATCGATTCCAGTCAGACCATATGAATTTATTTCTTACTTACTTAATCACTAGCACTATCGAACACGTAGGTTCATGCCCGCGCGGACATAAGCTCTCCATACATCCCTATCCTGAGCTAATGCTTTTCAATCATTCCCTGTATAATCTACTTCCCGCAAATCATAGTTAATGTTATCCCCCCACCTCATTCTCGGCGTTTTCCCTCTGGCTTTCCTACAAGAAGCTTCCATGCAAGTCTTTCATTCTCCATACGCGCAATATGTCCCGCCCACCGCAATTGCAAGACTTAACTGTTCTTATAATATCTGGCTTCCTATAAAGATCATGTAGTTCAATGTTATGTAGTCTTCTCCATTCACCTGTCTGTTCATCTCTCTTTGGTCCCAAAATTTTCCTAAGAACTTTATTCTCAAAAATTCGTAATCTCATTTCCTCCCTTAAAGTAAGAGTCCATGTTTCGCATCCATATAATATAACTGGTAGAATAATAGTTTTATATATTTTCAGCTTAATGTTTTTTTGAAAGGAGTTGGGACATCAAAAGTCGCTGCAATGCATAATAGCACGCATTTCCAGAATTGAGCCTATGTTTAATTTCTTTGTGCATCTCATTCCTATTTGTGATTATAGTTCCTAGGTATTTGAATTCAGCACTTCCTCAAAATTTCCCTCATTTGTCTTTAGCTGTCCATTTCCATTATATAATGTATTTCTACGTGTGATCATATATTTAGTTTTATTGATATTTACTTCCAGACCTACTTTCTTAGTGTTACTCAATAATGTGTGCGTGTTGTCCTTTAATATCTCCTCGCTATCGGCCAATAGTACTACATCATCAGCATAAACTAACAGCTTATTAATACCATTGAGTTGTAAGCCTTCCTCATACTCCAAAGATTTGATGGCATGCTCTAGTACAAAAGTAAATAGTAGAGGAGATAGAGCATCTCCTTGCTTCAACCCATTCTGGATTTCAAATGTGTCCGAAAACTGTTTTCCTACACGCACAATACTCTTTGTACCATTTAGACACATTCGTATAAGTCTAACAAACTTTTTAGCAATTCTGAACTCCAGCAGGATACTATATAACTTCTCCCTCTTTATTGAATCATATGCTTTTTTGAAGTCTATGTATAGTTCATATACAGTACCATTATATTCCCATCTCTTTTCTAAAATTTGTCTTATACTAAATATCTGATCTGTTGTAGACCTGTTTCTTCTAAATGCACATTGATGATCTCCTAGAATGTCATCAATATAGGGAGTAAGTCTGCTGACTAATATGTATATTTGTTAGAATTTTGTACGAAGTTGAAAGTAATGAGATGCCCCTGTAGTTGTTGCAATCAGTTTATCTCTTTTCTTATAAATTGGTACGATAATCGATTTTTTCCATTCATCTGGAAGAGCTTCTTTTTCCCAAATCATACTAAGCAACCGGCGTTTCTTTTCCATCGACTTTTCTCCCCCTGATTTTATCATTTCTGCTGGGATCTCATCTGAACCTGATGCTTTATACATCTTCAATTTTTCTACCGTCATTTCAATCTCTAATGCACTTGGTTCTGCACTAGCATTTATGCTGTCTGTAAATTATCCTCCTCAATGTCCTGTTCTGTAGGTGCATTTAATAGCTGATTAAAATAACTTCTCCATCTATTTAATGTACTCCTGGAATCTGCAATCATTTCCCCATTTCCATTCCGAATTATGGTTGTTGTAAGCCTGAAATCCTTTCTTCTCTATCCTAATTCCCTGATATAATTCTCTAATGTTCCTATTTTTTGCATTTATTTCAAGATCATTAATCTTCTCTCAAATATTCCCTCTTTTTACTCTTTAGTAGTCTGGTGGTTTCCCGTCTAATGCTACTCAATTGCTCTAAATTTACCTCATTTGGCTCGAGTAACAATTTCATTTTTCCTAGCTTTCTTTTATTTACAATGTCGGCAGATTCCTCATCAAACCATTTCTTGTTTTGCCCCTTTTTTCAATAACCCATGCTTTCTGATTCTGACAATTTAATGGTATATTTTATTCTTTATTTATATCAGTTCCTTCTTCGTTTGCCACATTGTCATCTGAAGGTTCCAGTACTTCAAAATTAATTAGCTATTTTGATTTGGTATTCTTGCCGCATTTCGTCATTGTTCAAGTTTTTTAATTCAAATTGTTCAGAATCATCTTTAGCGTTTGTTCCTCTCATAAGCGATAGACGTTGTCTGATTTTCACCCTGACCAGATGATGATCCGGAATGCAGTCTGTCCCTCTCACTGATCTAACATCGATGATGCTACTGTGCCAGCGTTAGTCCACTAATACGTGATCTATCTGGTTTCGAGTTTTGCCATTTGAAGACGTCCAGGTGTATTTATGTATATCCTTATGCTGAAATGTTGTGCTCTTAACAATGAGATTCTTCGATGTGTCAAAGGTGACTAATATAATCCCGTTGTCGTTACTATCTTCATGAAGACTGAATTTGCCTATTGTTGGTTTGAATATATCTTCCCACCCCACTTTTGCATTAAAATCTCCTAAGACAATTTGCATGTGATATCGTGAAAGGCTATCAAATAAGCATTCTAATTCTTCATAGAACTCATCCTGGATCTTGTCATCTTTATCTTCTGTGGGAGCATGTACATTTACATTTATAAAATCATGTAGTTTACCCTTTAGAATTATGTATGATATCCTGTCACTGACAAACTTAATATCTCGGATAGCGGACAGGATCCTCCTTCTGACTAAAATACCCGTTCCAAATGCAGGTCTTTCTGCACCCCCGTAGTATAATGCAAAGCTTCCTGATTCCTGACTACCTTCTCCTGGCCACCTAACTTCCTGTAAAGCGACTATATACAAGGGCGATTTATCTAATTCCCGCGTTAATATCTCTAGTGCCCCGCTATTGTATAAAGTTCTAATATTCCATGTTCCTAGGAACATATTCCCATGTTTGAGCCTTTGGCATGGGTTCCCAGAAGTAGTCCCCGCCCGGACAACCGAATGGGGGACTATTTGACCTCCAGAAAATTTTACCCCAGTTGAACCCATGTCCGCATTTCTTGACTGTTGTATTTTTACGGTGGAAGATCGTCACTCCTTCGACCATGGTACTTTTTTCGTCTGGATTATCACCTTCGACCAGTCCGGCATGGGTAACCCTATCGGCAGCAATGCTACCGCCGGCATAACATTCCTTAAAGGGAGTTATTATTGTTGCCCATGGTCTGAAATTTAAGGTTAAGTTTAGATTAATGACTATTCTGGCGATTCATTACTATTTATCACCCATCTTATCATCGGAGTATTGTAACTCCGCCTTCCAGTTGCCCCAACCTAAGAAATGGATTAGAATGCCAGGGGAGAAAACCAGAAATGTCATAAAAGATAACCTGGGGGCATTGGACGAAAAAAGGTAATAATCACTTAGCATAAAGTTATGGTTATATATTTTTTCGTAGGAGATTTTCAATTATAATGAATCAATTTCTTCGATATTAACATATTATGGTAGTGTAATAATGCAAAAGGGATGTGTCCTCAAATAGGAACGATGGCTGTTAATATGTTACAACTGGTTAGAACAGTGGTAGTGAACCTCGTCCCTACGGTCCTCTAGCGGGCGTTCCAGCTTTTATGGTGCGCGGTAGAGTTTATAAAAACATTTCCATTAGGTTTTCGTAAATCCCCCTGTGACAATTACAATTTCAAAAAATATAACATACTATTTGTATCGCCCAGACATAGTTGTTTTATAAACATTTATTCTGCCAAACTTAGAGAAAGTCCGACATAAAGTAATATGTGGCAATGATATTACTTACTTTAACTTGATGTAACTCTGCTATGGAGTAAAGTTATTTCCCTGCGTTATAAATCACCATTACTGTGGAACCGGTGGGCCGTAGGCATAAAAAGGTTGACTATCCCTGATTAGACGGATAGAGTGCAATATAGCCTATTTGTTTCAAGTTAATTAATCATTGCCAGGGTGAGCGTCTCATAAAGAACAGGAGTAACTATGTGACTAAGGCACAGAGTTCATAACTTGACACGCTTATCTTCCGTATCAAAAAATGTTAAATATATATTGTTCTCTGAAGATGGAGTAATAAAATATTCCAAACCACTAATAAACACATGCTAGTATACTCAGTATACTCAAGTAAAATTATAAAATGCCGCCAAGTGTACTGATTATTTCTCACGATATACAGGGTGTTTCTAAATTAGACCGACAAAGTTTGGGAACAAATAGATAACCTTCGTTGAAGCATGTTTTGTTAAGGAACCTATGGGCTGCGGCGCTTCGTTTCAGTGCTAAAGGGATCTTACAGAAAGGGATTGAAGGAAACAGATAACACTACTTTGAGTCCTAAATGGGTTGTCATTAGTACTGTCGCTTGGTTTGTTTACATCCGGAGCTCAGTAGCATTCGGTATCAATTACAGCAAGTTTGTTTACATCCATTGGTACGATCTGTTGTTATCCGTAGTCGGAACAAGGGAGGATGGGTGAACCTCATTCAGTACTCCTGTACATACTGTACTGTGCAGTTCAATGTGTCCTAGCTTGTAGATCTGAATATCAGACCCAACATGTGGTTTCAACATAACGAGACACTTTGGGAATGAAGTTGTGGCCATCTGACAGCTACATTTGGCGCTGTGGCCCACTACCTGGCCGGCACGCTAGCCTAACCTGACCTGTTTAGATTTATTTTTGTGGGGCTACATGAAGGCAATGGTTTATGAAACCGATATTGACTCTGAAGAAAATCTTGTAGTATGCATTGTTAGCGCAGCAGCTTAAATAAAGCAAACTCCTAGCATCTTTCGAAGGGTACGACATAGTATGGCACTCGCGTCGGTGCACTGTTTGTCTAGATGTCAATGGACACGTGTTACAGCACTTGTAATGGGACAATAAACTGAATGCATCCTGACAATGCAACACTGGAATGAGTGTTTTTTTATAATTAAGTACATTTTGTTTCTGCTTTTCTGTAAAGTATGTGGATTAACACACAGAATTATGTGACACAGAATGACTTGATATCTGCACGTACCTACTTCTATCTGTTTCCTGCCATCCCTTCCTCTCTTGCACTGAAACGAAGCGTCACAGCCTATAGGTTCCTTAATAAAATATGCTTCAATGAAGGTTAACTGTCTGCTCCCAAAGTTTTGCGGTCTAATTTAGAAACACTTTGTATACATATGCATATGTTATGTAGATTTTCGGGGATATAAGTATGAAAAATATAGTTTCTTGGGTTTTCCGTTTCATGGATGCAAGATCGGTCTCTGGCCACTGATTCCAACGTTTCGGCACGATCCCACATGCCATTAGACAAGGCCTTAAGGCCTTAACTCTGCCAGGTAAAATAAAGCTATTATTATTATTATTATTATTATTATTATTATTATTATTATTATCAAGGAATCCAGTCACTGGCTTAAAAGCACGAACGTTCAGCGGGTAGCATTGAAACTCAGGCATGTATCTGAATGTATTCACTCGTTGAAACATAAATTGAAAAAGTAGTGTAGACAGTAAATCCCCTTGTCTTAATCCCAACGCAGTTTCAAAACTAGTTGATTTTGTATTTTCACTCTGTTTTTGGTTTTATTCGGAGTCATTTTAACTAATCGTATTAGTTTATTGAAGATTCCAAAATCGTTCATTGTTTGAATTAATTGAGATCTATCTATGCTCTCATAGGCCTGCCTGTCATCATTTCTACGTAATGTTTGTAATCTCTGAATATTGTGTCATTTGTCCAACAGGGAAGAGATCTCTGGGCTGTCCAAGGAAATGCTGGATACAAAATTCATCAGTAAGATTGTAACAGACCTATAGGCCTAACATTTGGTTGGATGAAGAAGAAGACTATACACACGTCTTATCATATACTCATATCTAAACTTTGAATCTCTCAACTGAAAAATTTAAAATGTCAGAAATTTGTGGTTGTAACCATATCAATTATCAAGAAATACAAAATCATGATTAAGTTTTAACTGTGGTCCGTTTCGGAAGCCGTAAGCCCATATGTGTGCGTGATCAGGAGCGCAGAGTCTCCCCTTTTGCAGAGAAGTCCGCCACTTCCAGACTGTTTTAGGGACTTATGGCTGCCCTCTTCAGCCCAGGATGATAACAAGTCGAGAATTTAAAAGCTAGTAGTCGGTTCCCATTCTCAAGCTTCAGATAGAGTCTCCTAGTGCAGTGACAGTTCGTGATTCCTGGCAATGTTCAGTCAAAGGATGCCCGTCACCAGTGCTTACTTCTCGTCGTCCGCGAAAGCCAAGAGGAAAACCGCGATCGCCGCGGGTGCCGCCCAAGCCCCTAAATGGCGAGGACGCACCCCCTCCGCACCCGGAGGCCCATCCAAGGTTTAGGTCTTATATAGTTGAACATATTGAGTTTTGGCTATAGTCCGTTTCGGAAGCCGAACATCCATCCAATGGTCGACCACACTCCATGTTGCCCAACGTGGTTTTCTCCGTATCTTCTACGCTGTTCCGGGGATGACATGATAGACAGCGAGAGTAGTTTTCCATGTAGATGGTCATCTTTGGACATCATATCGGGTGTTTATAGAATGTACAGTCTTTTCTCAGTTTCTATTGTTTCTATTGATTCTTGATTTTTCATGATCAATAGCCAACATTCTAGATCATATGAGGTCGATCTTGTGACCCTCTTGTTTCATATGTTGCACCAGAGTTGAAGTAGGTTTTTAACTATTTATTTCAGCCTTATGTTCTTGTATTCGGCAGGAAATTCGTCTATTAGTCTATATGTCTGTTCACATGAGGTGAAAGGGATCTCATAGATGTCTTGTGATTATAGAGGTATTTTATCTTTAGCACACCTGAGTATGTTGGAGATGGTGTTTTCCGAGCGGAATACAGTTTCAATCTGATGTTTTTGTAGTACTCGGTTTATTTTACCAGTAGTGCCTTGTACAAACGGTAAGAAGGCAGTGCCTAAGGTCTTCTATTTCTTCACCGATGTGCTTGGTGAGTTTCTTGCTTGCTTAAACACTCTTATCACTGCATGTTCGAGATAGCCATTTGCTAGAAGTGCCTGTTTCAGATGTTTTATTCTTCATGAATATTATGATCTTTGTAAGTCGCAGTGATCGGATGACGAGGATGTTTATTACTGAAGTTATTTGTGCCGGTTGGTGGTGTGATGTGGCGTTCATATATATATATATATATATATATATATATATATATATATATATAATCATTATGAGTCGGTTTCCGGTATGCTGTGTATGCAAGCCTTCCTTCAGGTCTCCTTATCATAAGTAGGCCTATATCTAGAAATGGTAGCCGGTGTTCTTGTTCGAATTCCATGGTGAATTTTATCTGATCATGTTGGCCGATCTTGAATCCATGACTCATAATACCCAAGAAAACTTTATTATACTCACTTACTCACTGGCACTATCGAACCCATAGGTTCATGGCAGCACAGACATAGGCTCTCCATACATCCCTATCCTGAGCTAATGCTTTCCATCATTCTCTATATCTACTTTCCTCAAATCATACTTAATGTTATTCTCCCACCTCATTCTTTGTCTACCAACTGGGCGTTTTCCCTCTGGCTTTCCTACAAGAGGCTTCCATGCATGTCTTTCATTCCCCATACGTGCAACATGTCCTGCCCATCGCAGTCTACGAGACTTAATTGTTATTATATCTGGCTTCCTATAAAGACCATGTAGTTCACCGTCCTCAAAATTTCCCTCATTTGTCATTAGCTGCCCATTTCCATTATATAATGAATTTCTACGTGTGACCAACTAACAGCTTATTAATACCATTGAGTTGTAAGCATTCCTCATTCTCTAAAGATTTAATGCCATGCTCTAGTACAAAATTAAATAGTAGAGGAGATAGTGCATCTCCTTGCTTCAACCCATTCTGGATTTCAAAAGTGTCCGAATACTGTTTGCCTAAACGCACCTTACTCTTTGTGCCATTTAGACACATTCGTATAAGTCTAACTTTTTAGGAATTCCGAACTCCAGCAGGATACTATATAACTTCTCCCTCTTAATTGAATCATATGCTTTTTTGAAGTCTACGTATAGTTGATGTACAGTACCATTATATTCCCATTTCTTTTCTAAAATCTGTCTTATACTAAAAATCTGATCTGTTGTAGACCTGTTTCTTCTAAATGCACATTGATGATCTCCTAGAATGTCATCAATATAGGGAGTAAGCCTGCTTACTAATATATTTGTTAGAATTTTGTATGAAGTTGAAAGTAATGAGATGCCCCTGTAGTTGTTGCAATCAGTTTTATCTCCTTTCTTATAATTTGGCACGATAATTGACTCCTTCCATTCATCTGGAAGAGCTTTTTTCCCAAATCATACTAAGCAACCAGCGTATCTTGTCCATCAATTTTTCTCCCCCTGATTTGATCAGTTCTGCTGGGATCTCATCTGAACTTATCATGTCGTTTACCCTTTAGAATGATGCATGATGTCCTATCACTAACAAACTTAATATCTCGGATAGCGGATAGGATCCTCCTCCTGACTAAAAAACCCGTTCCAAATGCAGGTCTTTCTGCACCCCCATAGTATAATGCAAAACTTCCTGATTCCTGACTACCTTCTCCTGGCAACCTAACTTCCTGTAAAGCGACTATATCCAAGGGCAATTTATCTAATTCCCGCATTAATATCTCTAGTGCCCCGCTATTGTATAAAGTCCTAACATTTCATGTTCCTAGGAACATGTCCCTATGTTTGAACCTTTGGCATGGGTTCCCTGAAGTGGTCCCCGCCCAGAGAACCGAATGGGGGACTATTTGACCTCCGGAAAATTTCACCCCAGTTGAACCCATGTCTGCATTTCTTGACGGTTGTATTTTTACGGTGAAAGATCGTCACTCTATTATACTAGCTAATGCCCGGCGTGCGCTGCTACTCATAAATAAATTAACATTTTTGTGTTATGTTTAGTTGAATAAGTAAAAGGAAAAACAATTATAAATTTATATCGTAATTATTTTTATATACCCGAGATGATTACCCGGGAATCTACTTATCCCGATCTTATTGGCATAAATTAGCTGAAAGACGAAAATTAATGTGGTTTAATGTTGAAGTAAAATTAAACATTAATATCGTAATTAGGCCTATTTTTAGATACCCCGTGCTGATTGCCCGGCATGGTCAAGCAATTTACTTATCCCGATCTTCTAGGCATAAATGAGCTGAAATACGAAATTAATGCGTTTTCATGTTTAGTTGAATAAGTAGGAAGAAACATTTATATCGTAATTGTTTTTTAGATCCCCGTGTTGATTACCCGGCGTTTTCCAGGAATCTACTTATACCGAGTATCTTAACGTAAATGGGCCCACAGATGTGTTTTATGTTTAGTTGAATAAATAAAACAAGAAATGTATATCGTAATTGCTTTTAGATACCCCAAGCTGTTTACCAGGCGTTGTCCGGGAATCTACGTATCCCGATTTTCTTTGCATTAATTAGCTGAAATACAAAAATTAACGTGTTTTTGTGTTTAGTTGAATAAGTAGAAGGAAAAGAAAATTGTAAATGTATATCGTAATTATTATTAGATGCCCCGTGCTAATTACACGGTGAAGCCCGGGAATCTACTTATCTCGATCATCTTGGCATAAATTATATGAGCTGAAAGACGAAAATTAATGTTTTTAAATTTAGTTGATTAAGTGAAAGGAAAAATTTATATCGTAATTATTTTAAATACCTCATGGTGATTGCCCGGCGTTGTCCGGCATAAATCAGCCGAAAAACAAAATTCGTTATTGTAAGTTATCCGTAATAGAATACCCACCATGCGCTGCTGTGCTTGCCGATCTTCTATTTCCGATGTTCTTGGCATCAATGAAAGGCAAAAATGGTTACTGTGAGTTATCCGTAAAATATGAACTAATGTTGTCGCGGACTTTTTTGTAGAGTTTTTTTTAGATATTGAATTAGGTGTACATTAATTTGGTGTATTTGTTTTGGTTTAGGCAGCGTTAACCATTTAGGCGTCCGAAAAGCGATTATTTTTCACGTTTTTCACAAAGGGTGAAGGGGTTGAGTATTACAACCCTCTTATAGCCTATAACTTTCCCGGGAAAATCCTGAACATTTTGCAAATCGCCCCATCACAATCGGATGAACGATTTGGCAGCACATAAAACTACGAACAAACAGACATGGATTTTTGTGTATCAGATAACAGGTATTAAGCTAGACACGAGTAGATTTATTTGCTTTATTATTCTAGTATCGAATCATAAACGAATATTTCAAGTGACCTTGTTGACGTCTTTCCACCAGTTCATAATCTTAAATCTATATTCCATTCTGCGGAAAACTAATCGCCCTCCATCATTACAAGCTTAATTGTCGAATTGTTTAAAAAACCGTTCCAACATAATGAAGCTAGAAAATTACTTACAATTAATATTTTCATATTTTTTCAAATCACAGTCATATTGAAAATATCAATGCATGAAAAAACTGTTATCCTACATAAAGTGTTTGCTACAGGTATTGTATTAATAATAGTTCTATTTTATTCAGTGACGATATGTCCGCCACAAAGGAACGACGTAAACTAAGCAAATTCCTCAGCAAGTAGAATTTGATAGTTTGCGGAATATATCCTTCTTTTGTTTGTCAATTAAATCATATGTATTCAGTTGCGCTGCAAGAAAACAAAATTGGTAGTCGCTATAGCGATTTTTAAATTACGTTCTTTAGGTAAACTCCCATTTCTAATGGTCACATTTAGCTGATTTCTGGGTAATACATTTTTTAAGTGTATTTAAATCGCATATAACGAGTTACAATGCGAAAAAATAAAAATAAAATGTGGTCGCTAGAGCGTTTCTCAATTTTTTCAAGTGAATTCAAACTCCTAGTACTGTAGTTTGATTTTGCTGATTAACGAACAGTCCTTGCTATTGGCCGCAAGATAACAGATACGGCCCTAATACATATGAATGGTGAAATTGCAAAACGACATAAATCCAAAAAGCTAATTGTCAGAAATCAAACAAAACTATCTGCGGTACCACTAAACCGTAATATTGCTATAATATACCACTTTATTTTGAAGAGTTAAGCAAGGGAAGAAGCTTTATCGTTAATAGAAAGATTTTTGTACCCATCTTCAGGTCCTAAAATCCTCAAATAATACAAATATTTAAGTTGTTTTATAATTAACAAGTGCACACGTGTGAAAGTAATTTTGACACTGTATCACTTTTACTTATTTGAAAATATGCAGAAATGTTTACATAACACACACAAATATTTTATAAACAATATTTCAAAATGAAACTTTAGTAAAGTTTGTTTTTCTGCAAGAAATCTTAATTTAACAAACAATGCATTTTATAAAATGAAACTTAAGAAAGTTTGCCTTCTTTCACAACTTAATTTCCATGTCACTACTTGTTCATAAAATGTGCGTACATGACCATCTTCAGGAACGAACTTCAGCATTTTGCGAATGTCCTGTATTTTACTTTCATTGATCGGACACCTACCACAAGGATAATCATTTATGGCAGGAAGCTGTGGCGAGTGTTAATAGATTAGTCCAAGGATAAAGGCATGTTCAACTAATCCCTCAATATTTTGTTTTGTGATGACAATCCGAAACTGATCTGCAGAAAAGCTGAACTTCATGAAAGTTGACACAGTAAAGGATACCTTTTTGTCCCTAGGGATATCCTTAGAACAAGTTTCCTCAGAATTTGTATTTTTCTTATAAGTTTGTTGCCACCAGTTGTTAAAATTCCCACACATTATCACTCTCCACAATTGTTACTGTAAAGTTTCCCTTTGTCCTAGACCCAATTATGAGTTCAAACACTTCCTTTATTGCCTAAATTCTCAATTTTATTTTTACCACAGCAAAATCCCTAATTGACAGAAAGAAATAATGACCTCGAATAGGAAACAAAAACCTAATTTAGAAAAACCGCTTCTTTTCAGTCATTGCCAATAAAAATCTGACTGAAGTGTTATTCTTATTTTGCCCTGTGGAACTATCGGAAAACAAAAAAACTTCCTTAATATTTAATGAAACAAAGTTATTGAAATAGTAGAGGAGGAAACTGCATACCTCATTGGGATTTTTTTTTTTGTCTATTATGGTAGATGTAGGACACCATTTGACTTCAGATTGTGCACAGAAAAACGGGGATGCTAAGGTGGCGATAATAATAATAATAATAATAATAATAATAATAATAATAATAATAATACATGGCCTCGACTGGTATTTTAAGTAAACATATATTTTGCATGAAGTCGTCGTAAGAGGAAGAAAATCTTCTCTTTCGCTACATAACTTGGTTGCATCTGTTAACACTTTGTAAAAATTCTTGTAGCTACACATTTAACATGATCATTAAGTGCATGTACATACACTGGGCCTTCCAAATCTTTAAGTGAAATGGGTCTATGGTAATAACGGCAGGAGACGTTACGTTAAGGTTACTTAACAATAAACATTTCATGCATCTTTTTACGGTAAGTATACTGTTCAGGTAACATAGGCCTATATCAGTGTTCCCATAGTGAGATTGTTTGGTTGGAAAAACATATTTGACAGGACTATAGTTGTTTTTCCCCTGAATCAAATATTCCAATATTAAGATACAGCGTACAAAAGCTACAGACTAATGTTATTTTGTTACCAAAAGGCGCGTCTTGGACACTGATACATCACCATATTCGTAAATTGAAACCCCAAAATATGGAATTAAGTTGTTTTACATATTCATCATTCATGTACATATATAATGTGTGGTGTGTATGATAAGGAAACGTTTCTAGGGTCTTCCGAATCAAAGTTTTAAGGTTGGCCGCTAGCCATTGGTTCCGACTTTCGTCATGATCCCACATCCCTTTATCAATTTACATGCCTACACATATACATACAATGCGTCTTCAATCTTTTGGGTCAAAATTGAATATATATATATATATATATATATTAGAGGACGCCAAACTGAAAATTTTGATATAAGAAAAATATGTGCAAGTTTTATGTATATCAATAAAAAAAAGTACATTTCATAGCTATGAACCAAATGGTCGGAAATATCATATAATCAATAGAGTTGGTGTTTCCTTGATGAAAATCCATATTTATTAATTAAATAAAAATAAAACGTAGTTTTACTTGATTTTCATATTTATTATATAATTCAGTGACAGCTGTTTCTAATTGACAATATAAAGAACATTGATTTGCCTAATAACTTGATAGTTTCTTTTGATGTAAAGAATCTGTTTCCCAGTATACCTACTATTGATGTAATAGAGATTATTAATAGAATGTTACTAATAAAGTGAATGGTTTTGTAGTTGAAGAAATATTACACACTCTTAAAACCTGCTTACATCAAAATTACTTTGAATTTAATAACAAATTGTACATACCCAAATATGGTTTGATTATGGGTGATCCGTTGAGCCCTCTTTTGGCAGAGATTTTTATGGATGACTTAGAACAAATCATACATAAGAATGTATTAGCTAGAAATGTTCTATTTTGGTATCGTTATGTAGATGATGTTATAGCAGACTTCACAGGAAGCAAAGGACAATTGAATTCCTTTTCAAATTTTATTAATAACATTCACAGAAGTATTAATTTCAAAATGGAATTAGAAACAAATAATAGTATAAATTTCTTGGATTTATCAATAAAACACATTGATAATAAAGTTTGAGTTTGGTATCTTTCACGAACCATCTCATACTGATACCACTATCCATAGTTCTTCTCTTCACCCATATACTCATAAGATGGCAGCCTTTAATAGTTACATTCATAGACTTTTAAATATCCCTCTTTCACCCTTGGAATATAATAATGAATTGAATATTATTAAACAATTGGCTGTTAATAATGGTTACGACCCTGAAATTATAGAATGTGTAATTAAGAAGGTTCATTACAAAAAAGCAATTAAAGTTTTTCCTTTACCCAAAAGAAAACATAAAGAAATATGTCGTAATGTCATACATAGGCCCACTTTCAAATAAAATATCTAAACACTTTAAAAAGTTGAACATTAATGTGGCATTTAAAACTAATAAAACTCTACAAAATATAATAAAAAACAATAAAACCAAAACAAAAAAAGAAAAATTATCAGGTGTATATAAATTGAAGTGTGGCACATGTGACAATGTCTATATAGGACAAACCGGTAGACCTTTTATCTCTCGGATAAAGGAACACATGAGAGCATATAACAGATATTTAGATAATTCAAAATATGCTAACCACCTATTCCAATTTAATCTTTGTTTCGATCCAAATTTTGAAATTTTACATATTTGTGATAAGGATAAGAAGTTAGATCTTTTGGAGGCTGTAGAAATTAATAAATTTAAAAGTAGTAAAAAACTGTTAAATTCTCAACTTGATTTGAATGAATCCCCTTTGTTAAATTAAAAAATTTAAATAAATATTGTTGTATTGTTGCTTAGATCAGTTGAAACACAATTCATAATTTGTTAACATGTCTGAAGAAGGTACAGTGTACCGAAACAGCTGTCACTGAATTATATAATAAATATGAAAATCAAGTAAAACTACGTTTTATTTTTATTTAATTAGGAAATATCATAGTTTGTGTGTGCGACTTTGATTTTCATGAGACAAGTTCGTGATAACGATGTCCTTGATATGGAGTGTACGTTTTTTTTCAATAAATAATATGAATTATATGAAATATACGTTTTTTAAATAAAACATTAACTAGGATATGCATTTGCGAACACAGGTTGCTTTTATCAAAATGTAATTAGGAAATATCATAGTTTGTGTGTGCGACTTTGATTTTCATGAGACAAGTTCGTGATAACGATGTCCTTGATATGGAGTGTACGTTTTTTTTCAATAAATAATATGAATTATATGAAATATACGTTTTTTAAATAAAACATTAACTAGGATATGCATTTGCGAACACAGGTTGCTTTTATCAAAATGTTCAGTTTGGTGTCCTCTATCATATATCTAATTTTGATCCATGTTTGTTAATGAATAACACCGACAAACTTTCAGGTATGGTAGAGGTGCCTTAGATAAACAGTTTGAGATATGCAACTTGTAGTCTAGAAGTTCAAACTTGCAAGTTATAATAATAAATGTGTTAGGAGTCGGTACACCACTGATAATATTTGGAGGATTTCGTTGAAAAGCTGTTGCATAGGGTAGCCTTCTTTTGCGGGTTGATTTTCTGAGACTATTTAGCTCAGTAGTAACGTGCCAGGTATGAAATATCGTTCGTGAGGAATACGATATTCCAGTTTCAAACCTCAGATATGTTGACTTTTATTTTTATTTTTTTTTATTAATTAATAAGTGTAAAGCACAAAATATGCATGATTAGTAAATAGTTTATCTTGCTCACTTGTCACTCAGTTGGGTCAGGGATGATTGTCTGTTCTCGCACCATATGGCGTGGTATCTGTCACACTTTTTCCCGCACCACTCGCACTTACACTCGTTCGTCAGTTTGTGATATGTCTTGGTCTTACACACTTTGAAGTGGAAACCGTGCGTCGCTAGTCTTGTCACAGCGTGTCGCAGGTCATACAGGGGTTCCATCCAGTCTAGGGGTTCCATCCACTCTATTTTTTTTTTTAATATTCTTTCTTTCTTTCTCGTGTAAGATGTTTGGAAATTTAGTAGACAATACTGTAGAATTTCTTTTAGTATGATGTAGGAAAGTAATAAATGACAATATTCTGTACTAGTGTAAAATACGGAATACTGTATAGCACACTAAATAACTACAGTAAGTATTCGTAAGTGAAAATCGCATGGTTCAGAGGGTCGAAATAACAAGGCTACTTATGCTATAGCGTAACCATTACTTCAGGTTAAAATAATACTGTATGGATGCAGTCTTATGACGCGAAACTTAGCACAAACATGAAGGAAAGGCATAACATAATTAATAAATTAATTAAAAATTAAATTAGGGTCTACTACTGTTTGACTTGCCAGTGGACAAATAGTAAAGGACATCAAATTCGAATTCAAATTATATTTTAAAGTAAATATGTTAACAAACAGGAATAATAATAAAAATAAATTTAAACCAACTTGTTATATTTTATTACAGTACACTTAGTAAAGGAGGCATGATTTAAACATACAGAAAAATAAAATCTCTTTATTCATGTTTGCTTCAAAAACAGGACCATAGGTACTGTTCAAAATGTTGCCCTTGATGGAGTAAGCACAAATTGCATCTGCGCAGAAATGATGCCCGCACTCCTTCAAAGATTCCTGGATTATTTCAGATTTCGTTACAGGCAGCCAACGTTCTCGCCAGTAACTCCTCATCTGTGTCGACCGGAGTCTGATACACGAGGCTCTTAATGTGTCCTCATAGGAAGAAATATGGAGGAGTGAGATCAAGTGAACGTGGAGGCCACGCTACAGGACCGCCGCGGCCAATCCAAAATCCAGGGAAGACATTATCCAGATGGTTCCTTACATTTCTGTGAAAATGAGAAGGTGCTCCGTCGTGCTGGATCCACATCTGACATCGGATATTAAGATGTGCTTCTTCCAGGAGTAAAGGAAGCACATGTATCAAAAACTGTTTGTCCACGTGATTATTTAACCGTGGGAGCAAAATATAGGGACCAATGATGTAATTGGAAATTATACCGGTCCATATGTTAACGGCGAACCTCTGTTGATAGTCTCTGTCTACAATGGCAAATGGATGTTCATGTTCTCAAGTATGGCTATTCCTCTGGTTTAGATCAATCCCTTCTGTTGTAAAATAAACCTCGTCAGTGAAAAGCACTTTTGAAAAGAAATCAGGCTGCTCAACCAGCCACTGAGTGACCCAGTTACAAAAGTACACGCGAAAGTCTAACGATGTCAAGCACTGTACCTTCAAATAGTGGAAGGGGTGGAATCATTCTTCCTGCAAGACCTGCCACACGCTGACGTGGTTTGTACTCATGGCACGTGCAATTGCTCGTGTACTGGTAGGAGGATTCTCTCGAATCCTATCGAGCACCTCTTCTTCAAAATCCAGGGTACGACGAATTCGTCTTGCGCTGGAATCCGGTTTATGCACCACCAGGGTTCCAGTTTCCAATAGACGGCGGTGGATGATTTGGAAAGTTGAATGATAAGGATGTTGTCTGCCAGGATATCTTTCTCTGTACATCTGTGCAGCTGCATGCGCATTTCCTCTTGCCTCACCATAAACATAATGAATATCTGCTAATTCATTGACTGCATAAGCATTAGCCGTAACGTTCATGTTAATGTTGCTCCTACAAGTGTCAAAGCAGTAGTGAAAGAGACTGGTATCAGTCGTTAGTATCACGAGCACGCGAATGAGCAGTTGGTATAAATGTACATATTAAAAAAATACCTGTGCTTTTCATGTAAACAAATCACGAAACTAGTTTAATTAAAAAAAATATGAATGCTTAAACAGAATATCAGAAAGTTAATTAAGTAACTACAAAATTAATATCCTCTTCTGAATAAAAATAAAAAAGGAAATAAAAATACAAAAACCAAAAAGAGAGATCCGATAAGCATACTAGACACTGAGCTATTATTGCGAACGACGTTTGAACTAACAGACATATAATACATACGATTGCATGACAGGGCACGAAATACAGACTAACAGTGGCGCACTGGCTCTTGTTGAAAGACGAAATGTCCGTAACCTTATGGTTCAAAATTTTGAAAATGCTGCTATATTTGCAATTAAAATTAGGATAATTATTGGAGCAGAACTGAGGTATTCCCAAGACAAACCATATTCATAGTTTGCTTCATTGTTGGTTAATGAATACGAACGTCCAGTTTAAAAAAAAGTCATATAACTTCAAAATTTGGAATCACACACACCCCAAGTTCCTTACCTCAAAATGTTCGTCTAACTCTCCTCTATAATGCCTGTCAGTTAGTCAGTGTTATTCATTAACACACTGTATCCGGGGAATCCATTTTAAGCGGAAACGTTTTTACAGCGTTGCAGTGGCTCTCACTTTGCCCGCTATTGTGCTTGAACCGGCGGGGAGGGTGTTCCGTTACCACCGGCAAATGAAGACAGCTAGAAGCAACAAAATACAAATAACTCAACTAATTTATATTATTATAAAAATAGGCATACACACAGAGGTTTATTACTCACCATTTATTTGTCATAAATATATCTATCTCGTCCGCAGTAAGACGTGCCTCACATCGTTTAAACTAATTATTTGCCACTTTCTCTAATTCCGCTTCGGTAATAGACTGCATTGCACGTATTGTTTCTACCTTAAGTTCTTCTAAGGTATGATGATTATTTCGGTAAACTTTTCCCTTTAGATATCCCCAAAGATAATAATCACAGTAAGTTAGGTCCGCTGATCTAGGGGGTCATAAACCTGTGCTAATTATCCTTTTATCGTAAACTTCACGTAAAGGTTCTATAGAATTATCAGCGGTAAGCGCTTGAGGCACCATCCTGTTGAAAATCTCCATAATCCTTTTTTTTTTTTTTCCTGTGTCAATTCATTAAGAAATGGACGCAACATTGTTGTCACATAAACATGTTAGTTTACACGGTTAAAAAAAATATAGGCCCAATTACGCTTTTTCGGTATGTCACAAACTGAACCTGGTGTATGCCACTTTTTTCATTATCTTCGAAAGGCACGATTTTGTAGGAATCGTACAGTCAGGATATTTTTGAGAAAATCTCCGAACGCGCCTTCTGTGGTTATTTCTCAATAAGTAACATTCTACCAAATACATTCGCTGTTCAACCGCATACTTCATTTTTGATTACTTGTTATGTAACACACGACAACAGGTGGCATGCGTCCCACTACAACCCACTGAAGCAACTAACCGCTGAGATGTAGTGTACAACTTGTCTCCCACGCTGCGATCGTACTGCTCACAGCGGCGGCGGCGGCAGAATGATGCGAGGTTTTCTCTTAAAATGGATTCACTGTGATATATATATATATACACACACACATACACACTTACAATTTTTTGTGATGGACATTTTCTGTGTCTAATAACAAGGATCGATGAAGATTCGTGCATTTTTTAAAAAGTATTTTCATGAAAACCTAAATAGCTACGTTCCTTAGGAATTTTTTTATAATGAGATTCAGACCTGGATGTGTAACAACCGAGAAGTTTTTTTCTTCTGAAATCCCTTATTTCTGCCTCGAATTTATTTTACGTGCGTACGACAACGGTTATACTTGTATCTTCCTTTCGAAGGAAGAAATAATCAAGATTTTTTCTTCTTCTTAGCTCTACAGTGTCATCCCCACAACAGCCTTCCATTGACCCATATCATTAGCTTTAATTTTCCAGTTCTTCAATCAAAAAATTACTATGCTATCAAACAAATCTCACTTTATTTTAAAAGATAGTAAGCCTAATTAAAATTAGATGTCGTAAATTTATTTAGGCCTATATACAACTTATTTTTTTTTGTCCAACACAATCAAATTACCTTTATGACATTTCTGGCATTCTCTACTATCATTATGGGAACTGTAACCTAGTTCTGAGATTGGGGAGCCTGGAAGGTGCAGTTACGTTATCCCAGTAATTGTTTGGTGATAAATGATAACGGAGCACCAGGATAGTCTTTAAACCTAAACTTAACTTAAATTCCCTTTAAGGAAAACATTCTGTGGTTTGAGCGGGGATTGAACTCGGAACCTCATGATCTGTAGTCTGAAGCTCTGACCACAAGACCATCATGCTGGTCATATAAACCTTTTAAAAATGTGTAAACTGCTCATTTAGAGTGTAGGGATGAATTTTGCAAAATCTATTGAAAAACAAATACTGTATTTATCAACTATATGAAATTCACATCACGGTTTGAACTAGGTCTAAATACATACATACATAGTGTTCTGACCAAAGGTAGGTATTTCACTGCAAACTTGGCATTATCCACTCTTCTTAACTCAGCCTTCCTTTTTGTATCCACATACAAACCATTTATTTTAATATTGTCTATTATCTGATGCCTTTTTTTGCCTCTAACCTTCTTTCCATTGACCATTCCTTATAGGGCATCCATCGGCAGGTAGTTTCTTCTTAGCCAGTGGCCAATACAATTTATTTTTCTCTTCTTTATGAGTTACAGCACCGTTCTTCCTTCAAAAACTCTGTCTAGCACATATTTATTATTTATTTTATCTATCCATTTTATACGCTCTATCCTTCTCCATATCCACATCTCAAAAACTTCCAGTCGCTTTTCCTCATTCCGTCGTAATGTCCAAGTCTCTGCACCATACAATGCTACACTCCACACAAAGCACTTCACTAGCTTCTTCCGTAATTATTTTGCCATAGGCCCGCACAAAATGCTTCTCTTCTTGTTAAAAACTAATTTTGCCATTGCTATTCTCTGCTTTACTTTTTGACAGCAGTTCATGTTACTACTGATAGTACAACCCAAGTATTTGAAGCTCTCCACTTACTCGATGACCTCATCATTAATCTTCATGTCTGTCTTCATTGGATTCCTTCCTATAATCATGGCTTCGTCTTATTTATATTTATCTTCATCCCATAATCCTCGCATCCGTCATTTAGGTTTATCAGCATGTTCCTCAGTGTCATTACATCTTCTGCTAGCAAATCCATATCATCAGCAAATCTTATGCACTTAATTCTTCTTCGATGAGTCTTTCCACGGTAAAAGACTCCGGACGTAAATAATACCCCCATTCGGATGTCCGTGAGGGGGATACTGCGGAAGTCAAAACAACAGATGATCTAAATACAATAACCATTATTATTGTATTCTAAATACCACACCAAGCTAGTTAGCGATACGAACCTCATTTAAAAACAATATTCCCGGTCAGTTTTTTCAACGCGATAATTAGTAGAAAAATCGTAGGAATTCAATGCATGCGTTTTGGTAAAACTCAGTGAGGGGTAAGTACGTTCACAAATGCATCAAAACGTGGGTTTTTCATTTTTAAGCTATGAAGAAAAATTAATTTGGAGAGGCAAAAAAATATTACTGTATAGCGCTTACAAAGATGGAAAAAAAGTGATCTGAATAGAAAAAAGGTTCACAATCCTTTTGCCAAAAAATTAAAAAGTGTAATTTTTCACCATTGTATTACTAGACTCGCAATCGTTGCAGATATTTGTTTTCAGAGCTTAAAACGTAGATTTTAAGATACCTGTCTACATTAAACATTTGTACAAAAATATTTTTAACATAAAATGAGAAAACAGGCGCATGGAGAAGACTATTAATAGTAAGCTACATGATCTTTATAGGAAACCAGTTAAGTCTCGTGGACTGAGATGGGCAGAACATGTGGCCCGAATGGGGAATGAAAGAGGGGCATAGAAGCTTCTAGAGGGAAAAAGGGACCGTAAGAGAATAGCGTTAACTATGATAGGGAAGTGCATTATACAGAAGTTGATTGGAAAACAGTAGCTCAGTATAGTGATGTGTGGAGAGCTTATGGCCGAGCGGCTATGAACCTAGTGACAGTAATATGTCATCCATATGGCCAATAATGGTCCCACAAATTAATTTCAAAATTGATTTATTCCTGAAGAGTTGCTCAAGAACCACCATATGATTAAAAGACTATTAGTTAAATTAAATTCCTTAAAACGCCTCTCAATATCGTGCTTTTCGATCTGACGCGTCTCGGGAGGAGCAAGGCGGCTTGGTGGGCTCCGGCTGCTCGAGTGTTGAAAAGCGTTCTCGGGCATTCCCTCACTATGACGGCGCGGTGGCGTGTCAGATTGCAATAGCCCAATTTTTAAGGAGTTTTTTACGTGTTTAATTGCTCTTTACGTACTGTTGATTATGAGAGAGTTGTAGAATAATCCTGTAAGAACAAAAAGCTGTGGATGGGATATTACTGAGAAACCTGTCGTCACATTTTAACGAATTGTGCAGAAACTTATACATTTTTTGCGCAAATTTTTCATGATGGATAAGCATCATAAAATACTACAATTTACGGACCCATAAAGACTCTACAGCATTTAGTAGCCTAGTAATACGATGGTAAAAAATTATACTTTTTCGTTGTTTTTAATTTTTTAAGCAAAAAGTTGCGAACCAGTTTTATCTGATCAGGGCTCATTTGTTTAATCTCTTTGAGCTTTATAACACGCATTTTTTTGTTTATCAAAGTTAATTATTCTTCATAACTGGAAATTAAAAAAAAATGTTTGGCGCCTTTTTTACTTTTTGCACCTACCTACCCCCACCGATTTATTTTCCAAACCATAAATATGCATCGAATTCCTACTATTGTTCGCGTTGAAAAAGTAGCCAGGATTTTTAAATACTCTAAATATCCTGACTATTCAGTATGGCATTTAAAATTTCCTCTTTCACAAATTGATTTCAAACTGTTTATAACTATCTGAATTTTGCAGTATATTACGTCCTCTTTATGCCACTTTTTTGGAGACAAAAAATCAACACTGCTCGTATATGAATTCACTAGGCTTTAGAACAATATTATGTATTTTTTAAAATATGTACGAAATTCTCTATGGGAGTTAACTTTTTTAAGCTGGAATCAAAGATTTATATAATATGACAAGAATGTAAACTGAATATAAAGATACACATTATAGAGAGGTGGTGAAGTAGCTGAACAAATTGAGTTTTGCACTTGTAAGATAGCAGTACAATACGTCCAGATTTTAATACTTTTAAAATATTACAGAATATTTTATTTATAAATAAATTGCATGCTTTATTATCCATAACCTTTTGAATGAGTCTGAAATGAGTTAACTCGCTCGATTCTACTTATATTGCAAAAGTTGACAGTTTTCACTACAAAAGGGGTCTTCATTTTTAGGCTATATATAAAAAAGTTTGTAAGTACTTTTAATTACCAACGTGTTAGATATTATATAGGTGTAAACTCCAATGAATGTGTATAATATGACTATAAAGGAAAGTTAAAATAATCTGGAAGTTTGTACAATTCCATATTTTGAGTTAAGGAGAGATAGGGGACCATTTACATAAAGCTAAATAGCTATTATACCCATTCTTTGGTTGATTTTGATGGACTATTATTACTATGATCGCCTCCAGTTCCAAGATTCTCGGGTTTAAATCCAGCCGGTCGATAGATTATTCAGGGTATTAAAATTCTAAGCGAGGATATCTTCTGAAGGGTACTAAAACCTTACGGAACGTGAATGAACCTCAAGCTTGAAAGAAAGCCTCTGAATAAAATTGTTCTGCTCTTTCGCTGCCATATTTTAATTACGAGGTTAATAGCCATAACTACTAAAGAATTATGTTACATAAAATAATAACAATAACCTATTAGTTTCTTATAGATAACATTTCCATAATTTAAAGATTTCCATCAGCAATTAAACGATGCCTTTATTGGTTTCTCCTACTACCAAATCACCAATTGAACTGACGTTGTGAATTGTAAGCAATATTCATTATTGTTATTACATATTTAATAGGCATATTTATTTTATAGTTTCGCTAGTTTTAAGATAGGCCTAATTGTATTTATTAGAGCCGATCAAGTACACGTTCACTTCCGCTCGAATTTCACTCCCCGAGCTTCCGAGTCTCGTTGCTTCTACTGAGGCACTTGGTGTATTCAGGGAGTGGGAGGGAATGCCAAACATGCGCGGGAGTAGAATTCAAGCGAGAGCGACCGGAAGACACATTCGATCAGATTTCCCGTGAGCATTGCACAGTATTCATAAGTAAAATAATGTATGTAATGGCTCCGAAAGCTAAAGAGAATTTATTAAATAAATTATCCGATGGAATTTACATTCTACAAGCCTTACGCTTTGAATATAAACCTGTATATTACATTAAAAAAATTAGTAGTGTAAATAAAATGTACTCCGACAGCACTAAACGTGTGTTTAGAATTTATATAATTTTATTTCCATCCGAAATTGTTAAGAAAGTTATAAATAAATTATGATATTTCCTTTCTTCTGCCAATAAATTAAAACAACAGAAAATAGTTGGTAAGTACGGAATAACTTATCGTTTATTTATATAAATGGTTAAAATTATTCATTGAATTTACCCCGCTTAGAAAAATGTCAGCGTACTAATGTTCAAGAGTGCATAAAATTATATATAATGTGACTATCTTTTCAAGTTCAGGAGTAATTATACTTTGAGACAATTATTTCAAACACTTCTTTTTTAAAAATATTATAAATTGACAGGTATATTATTATTTAATTACAGGATATCAAACTGAAATCTGAAATTCAGTACAGATGTTTAGTGTACCATAATGTTTCATTATAAGAAAATAGTAAAATTTTCAAGATGTGAGTTCTTTCTTTTTTTTTTTTTTGCCGATTTCACATGAAATGACCCTTAAATGTTTTATAGATTTATATTTCAGTAGTAGTAATAATAATAATAATAATAATAATAATAATAATAATAATAATAAATGTATATATTTTAAGAGGAATTAAACCCAATGGGTACAACTAGGATACGACACACACACCCAGTCCCAAGTTTTAGATTTTTTAAAATCCCTTACCCCGCCGGGAATCGAACCCGGGTAGCCGGAGTAGAAGGTAGGGACTCAACACAGCGACGGACATAATAAATGTTTATTTGTAGAAGAAAGAATATACTTCGGTTATTAAGAAACGCACGGCTTCTCACATGCAGTGTGGCACGAACATTGCACGACTACATCATTCGTACTCACTGCGAGAATCCCGAGGATTCTAATTTCTCGATCTCTTGTTACCGGTACAAAGGACTCTTAGAGGCCGCGCTCCGTTTTCAGCCGCTCTCACTTATAAGAGAGAGCGGGAGTAAGAATTTCACCGCCTTTGGTATTTATTGATTTATGTTCTGCTAATTTTCGGCAAATGACAATAATGTAGATAAAATATTGTATATAACTAAAATAAAAGTAACTTTATTATATAATTTTCTTAGAATTTGATCTATTCATTAACAAAGCTCTCCTTTTGTTTGTAACTAGTTATATAATATCCTTCTTTAAAATTTTTAATTCACTTATCAATTATTTGATCCTGTAATATTGCATTCTACACTGATGTTGTTTGCTTTACATTATGCCGAATAACAACATTTTGCTGGCCATATACAGTAAAAGCACCTTATTCACGGGGAATATGTTCCGTATATACGCCACGGATACAGAAACCGTGAATATTGAATGGTAATTTGTGTGGGTATATAGGGATACATCCCAGAGTTCCAAAATAAAATAATTCATTAATTTGTTAACATATCTGAAGAAGGTACAGTGTACCGAAACAGCTGTAACTAAATTATATCTTAATAAATATGAAAATCAAATAAAACTGTTTTATTTTTATTTAATTAAATAAGTAATGGATATTCATCAAGTAAACACCAACTCAATTGATTAAATAAAATAAAAATTATTAAAATTAAGTAAATTTAATGAGATATTTTGAACAATTTTTATTAATTATTATTGTCAGGCTTAGGCAAGGGCTTAAAGAAGTTAGCAATTGTTTTCTGTTTTGCCGCTTTTAGAAGGTCTTTCAATTCAGATTGATATTCAGCTGTGAATTCAGCGGTAGAATTCCTTATTAAGTTATGTAGGTAGGAAATAACACTGAGGTTTATTTTAATTTACGTTGAGTTGTTTTTTGACTCACCTCATACTTCTTAACTCCTTCGCAGACTCGAGTTTCTTCACTGCATTTGTGACATTCTCAATGCTACATCAGAATCACAACTGACGTCCAATGGTTCCTCTCCTGTAGATTGATTTCTGCGCCCTCTGATGGCTGACCGATGAACTTCCAAATCAATCCCCTCTCCTTTTCACCGGGTATTTCAAAATTCATAGTTATGTTTTTATTCTTGCTTATGAGGGATTTTGGGTACATTTTCTCAGAAACCCCTTTTGCAGTATAGAATCATAATTTTCTGTGCTTATTATCATTATAATTAATAATATGTATGACCAAAATAATTGGATCTATATTGGTTCAATGGGGAAACAAATATTTGCATTTGGAAAATCAATAAGTAAATAGTACTATTTTTTCATTCTTTTCAGAATCTAAAATCCATGATTTTTATTATAACTTTGTGAAAGTGGCGGCAAATATTCATAAAAAACGTGAAATAGAAGTATGCAAAATTTCAGCTCTCTATCTCTAGTCGTTTTTGAAAAAATGGTACCTAAATATCTAAAAATAACATTTTGAGAAAATTTGTTCCAAAGATGATTGCAATATTTGACTTACTTCAATACATTCCAGGGCCATAGTCATCTGCATCTTCATTTCGGAACTCTTTCTGCTTTTCAGCATTCCTCCATTTGACTCTGGCTTCCTTTGTTGATGCTTGGGTCGCTTGCTGTGCATGATAAATTCTGTCATTGTCGATGCGACGCAATGCTGTTTCAGTGTTCGTACCTGGTTCGAGTCCCATTTCTTTTAACACGAGCAGTCTACGCATAACCCCATTGTTAAATGTGATCACAGCATCATGCACACCCACACATATTACTTTATGCCTCACAAATGTTTTGGCACACGCTCCGAAATACAGTTATTGAAGCTTTCATTCTGGTTCTGCGTGTGATCATGCAAACATTTGTTCAATAGATTTAGATCACTTAGTTCTCTAAAAATTGGTTTAGTTGTATGCATTACTGTAAAGGGAAGAGAATGGTGTCTGGAAGATGCATTGGTTGACAGTTCCCGTTCTAGATAAATACATTTATCTAATATTATAACGATATTACCGAGTGCAATTTTACTTTGTGTATTTAATAATTTTGTCCATGGAATTCAACTTAACTGGATTTTTCAATGATGTCCTTTCCATCTCGATAAAATTAAATCCATTACACTTTTATCGAATGGTAGGGGGCTATGGGTATAAATAACTAATGCGCATTTTTCCTTCTAAGTTTGATCCGCTTAACCTTTTACAGGACGTCTCTAACGTTTAAGTTCGTATGACTACAAACCGAGTATTTTGGTACCGAAAAGCAACAATCCATGAGATATTGAATTTACGAGAGACTGGATCATTCAAGCCACAGAGATATGGCTCGGCTATTAAATGAGAACATACCAGAATATTAATACATGGTGTTGGAGTAACAAGAAATGCAGGATACTGTGTGGACATTTCTGAGGGATCGACAATTACAGAATATTCTTACATTTTAATATGCAATCAATATGACCAAATGGGTTTTAAACCCAGAATTCAGTTCTATCAATGGTTTATCCATGGTTGTAACCTAATGCAGTGATGCGTAATGCATGCAAGATGTGGCCTGTGTCTCGTAATTTTAAAATCATCTGGCGTCTGAAATGTAATTTCTCTACAATTGCTTTTTTACCTCAAAATATTGAGTTTTCAGTACTTTACTCTCTCTAAAGAACTGACCCTAAATGTCTGATATATCCTGTATACTAGCGTATTAATTGTATATTTTTTAAAATGTAAATCTGTTCGGTTGGACTGATGATTTATCCATTAACTATCAATGTCTCTAATTAAGGACAACATCCCTTCTTTAATGTTGCTCCACGAAAAGTTGCTATTGAAGAAGGTGATCTAATGTACCTAGAAAAATGAAGAACTTCCTCAAAAAATAATGTAAAATTTAATTTATGTGAAGGCGATTTATAACATCTTGTAGTTTAAAGTAATGTTCATTGATATGTATGTATTCTCCAAAATCATCAGTAGTAAGTAATTGGCATTAAAAAAAGGGTAATGTAATCCTTGGGGTAGTGGGAGGTTAAGGTTCTAATACAATCGTCAAGAGATGTTGGCAAGTTTCTCAACCCTATGTAACGACCGCCTTTATCGCCTGGTAAGTTAGAGGATGAGTTTTATCCCAGGGCAATGAAGCTGCCAGAAGGTTTAAGCCAATTTAAAATAAGTGACCCCTCCGAGACTCGAATCCCCGACCTTCCGGTTTGTTGCGCATTGTCTTAACCTACTACGCTATGACTGACCGAACTATTTGGAATATTGCTACGTATGTGGAATCATTTTCCATTTAATTAAACTTCACTATAAAGTCCGTCACGCAGGATCTGATTGAACAAAACTAATTCCTCGAATTGATGGACCGTTTTTGCTGGTTTATGGAAAATATATGTTTTGTTAATTATACTGTATGTATCTAGTTACATTGCGAGATAAATATGCCCGCTACTATAGCGATTTTTAAATTACGGCTATCAGGTGAACTCTCACTGGTCGGATTTCGTAATTTTTAGTTTTACGAGAATATATTTCTCGTTTTTGTAATGGCATTTACCGAATTTCTTTGCCAAAAATCTAAAATTTCGGCCCGTAGAGCGGTGTTTAAATTTGCGCTTCTGGTGAATCTCTCGTAATGGTTTGATTTTGCTGGTAAACTAACTCTATTTCATATTTCTTAATTGACTGCTATATGTCAGGTTTAGTTCCGGAAAAAAACATGCGGTCTCTAGAGCGTTATTACACACACACACACACACGCACGCATATTTTTGTCATGGTCATTTTCGATGTCTACTAAGTGTGATGAAGATTGTAAAAAAATTTCAAAAATATTTTCATGAAAACAATGATAGCTATATTCCTTCCTTTTGTCTTAAACAAACATCACTAATTTAGGGACGTAGAATTTATGAATATGATCACAAACCCCGCTGGGACTGATAGGCGTAAAAATTCTGAGTACCATCAGTCCCGTGTCCAAGACTTGTATATACGGCACCTAATTATTATCAAGCCTCAAGTAAGAGGCCTCTGAACAAAATTCGTTGTCCTTTCATGGCCAAATTTGAATTTGACGCTAATGACCAGAGTGGTTAAAAGCGTCGTTAAATAAAATACTACCTACTTACCTGTTTTGTGTAGGCTATATTTTTAAATGTTTATTACTCTTGTGATTATATTAAGGTGGATTAAATCTGCTATTGGAACTAAAATTACACTGATGGGACTACACTAAGTTAATTGAGAAAGAGGAAATAATAAAAAAGGATGCCTGCAGCATG
Source organism: Diploptera punctata (assembly GCA_030220185.1). Lineage (NCBI taxonomy): Eukaryota > Metazoa > Arthropoda > Insecta > Blattodea > Blaberidae > Diploptera > Diploptera punctata. The sequence goes on from JASPKZ010007254.1 coordinate 212,802, forward strand.
AAGTTGTTTAGCATAATGTTCTGTGTCATATTTAGGTCTACGATAAGCTGCAGGAGCGTCATTGGCCATCACTTCTGTTAGGCACTTTTATCACATTTGACACGGAACAGATGGCTCCAGTAATAAGCGTCGCTTTGATTTTAAATATTGAAATGATAAACATAGTTTACCCACTTAATTTCAAACATTAAACTGTCACGATATCCTTTTATAGTTTACTGACTATTTAACTCATGCCCCAAATGGGAGTCAATGACCAATCACGTTTCAATGATTTCTGTTTTACAACCAATCAGAGTCGTGTTTCACGAAATATTTATCAGTGTTAGGATTATCATATATTAAACAAAGCTCCTCCTTTTTAATATTCTGAACAGGTCTGACCGTTATTTTGCAGTGACTGAGCCTATAACAAATACGGCTACCAGATTGTATATAATAGTGCTTACATGTCAACATTTGTAGCAATTGATTATACCACCAAAAAAAGAAACCACTGTTTGCACTTTCTTAAATGTATTTTTTCCCAGGTAATAATCGAGAAAAATATAATTGTCATATTTACATCATACGACATCAAAAATGAATTAATATACAGATTGATGTGTTTCATTTTTTCTCCACTAGAGAGCATTCTTACAATATTGCGTTCCTTTGGCAATAAATAGTATGATCTGGTTGCAGTGATAAACAAAAGAAGCAGTAGAAGCGTACCTATCGTTTCTCATTTGTTTTCAAACATCGCCGTTTACATTAAATATATAAATATTTTAAAATAACTATAGTTAAATAATGATTTGTGAGTAAACAGCTTAATTTTATTCGTTAAATAGTCCTAACAAATGCCACTCTTGATTTCCAAATTCTCTAGATAAATTCACTCCTCACTTCGTGAGTCGTGAATTTATCGATAATTTGGAAATCACTCGTGGCATTACTTATGATAAATTTTGCGATGAAAATACATAAAACTTTGAGTGATTAGGCCTATTTCTAGCTTTGTTTTTTTTTAAAATAGATTACATGGTTGAGTGAAAAAGTTTTATAACCTTAACTCTGCCAGAATAACAAAACAATATCAATGGTTTATGGATTACTAGCTAATGCCCGACGTGCGCAGCTACGCCTAAATAAATTGAATATGGTTTTTAATGTTCGTTTCAGGCGAACTCCTACATCTACTGTTTTTAGTCTCTGTATCTGGTATACACGAAATGCATTGCGACGTATCAAACATGGCAGTTTGCTGGAGTCAGTTGATATTTTCGGATTTCTGGTAAACCTCCACTTCTAATAGTTGGATCTCACTGAGTTTGGATAATACCTACATCTTTGTAGTTGAATGCAGGCTTTCACGGCCGGTAATCATAATGTTGAGTGATTCCGGGTTATGTGGCCGTGGTCCATAGTTGGTGTTGATACCAGACGTTTCGCCCTCAACTGCGGAGGGCATCTTCAGTGGCGAGTGCTTCTAGGCTCACTCTCAGTAGATCTTCCGACCAGGAAACACGCCTAGAAGCACTCGCCACTGAAGATGCCCTCCGCAGTTGAGGGCGAAACGTCTGGTATCAACACCAACTATGGACCACGGCCACATAACCCGGAATCACTCAACATTAATACCTACATCTGTTTATTGTAATAGCATACACTGAGTTTCGTTGTGAAACATCGAATATTGTGACCGGTAAAGCGACATTTAAAATTTCTTTTCAGGTCAATTCCTACACCTAATGATTTTAGAGAATAATAGCGGCTAAACACTCAGCGCACTTGAAAACATGTTATTACAGAATTTCATGAAGATCGAATGAGGGGTTTAAAAATACGTAAGTCACAAACATGCGGAGGATGAATGATTACGGGTGACACATTTGTCGCTGTGGCTTAGGTAGTAGAATTCCTACCTGCTAGTCTCCACCGACCCGAATTCGATTTCCGGTAGCACTAACGAAACCTGAGAATCAAGCTGTCCTTAAATTCCTACATTGAGCTAATGTTTTCCAATTTCTGTATAATTCATCTCTATCAAATCATCTCATACCTAATGGTCGTTTTTCCTCTGGTATTCATACAATAAATTCCCATGCTCCTCTGTCATTCACCACACATACCACATGTCTTACTTAACGCAGGCTGTTCTTATTATATCTAGTTTCATAGATTTTAAATATTCATCTTGAGTCTGGGAGCGATGTCCTATACTTGGGTGAAAAACGATAAAAATGACACTAACAATGTAAAAAGAAATAGGAACCGGACGTAAACATCAATGAAATTAAATATATATATATATATATATTTTTTTTGCAAATGCCCCAGGTTGTCTTTCGACATTCCTGGTGTTCTCTCCTGGCATGGCGTATTTTTAACCCACTGTTGAGGTTGGGGCGCCTGGAAGGCGGGGTATCCTTGCCCCGATGATATCATTGGTGATGATGATGATGATGATGATAATGGTGCGCCAGGAGAATTCCTAATCCTAAGCTTAATCCAAGATGAATATGAATGATGATGATTTCGAGATTTCGATTTCCATATTATTTCGGGGACTGTTTGGGCCTTAAAGTTTTCCTGACATTTGTCTTACAGGTGAGGAAAAACCCCGATAAAAACCTCACCCAGAAAAACTGTACCGACCAGGGATCGAACCCGGGCCCGCTACGTGATAAGGCAGCACGCCACCTCGAGACCACCACGGTGGACATAAAACTAAATATATGGTTACACATAGAAATAGGTTACATTATATAATGGAAATGGACAGCTAATGACAAATGAGGGAAATTTTGAAGAAGTGTCTGATTTCAAATACGTAGGAACTATAAACACAAATAAGAATGAGATGCAGAAATAAATTAAACTAGGATCAATTCTGGAAATACATACTATTATGCATTGCAGGGACTCTTACGTCCCAACTCCTTTCAAATAAACGTTAAACTGGAAATATATAAAACTCTTATTCTACCAGTTATATTATATGGATGTGAAACAAGGTGGAAAGGAAATAACGAGTATTTGAGAATAAATTTCTTATGAAAAAGTTTGGACCAAAGAGCTATGAACAGGCAGGTGAATGGAGAAGACTGTAAACGGTGATCTACATGATATAATAGGATGTCAGGTATAATAAAAACAGTTAAATCTCGTAGACTGCGATGGGCAGGATATGTGGCACGAACGGGGAATGAAAGAGGTGCATGGAAGCTTCTTGTAGGAAAACCAGGAGGAAGACACCCAGACGGTAGAACAATAACGAGGCGGGAGAATAACATTAACGATGATTTGAGAAAAGTAGATTATACAGAGATTGATTAGAAAGAAATAGGTAGAGCTTATGTCCGTGCGGTCATGAACATGCGGGTTAAGTTAGTTGTATATATTTTTTCTCACATTTCTTGGCATGTTCATATTCGGTGTCTACTTGTAAAAGGGTCGATGAAGAATTGTATTTTTTAAAATATTTTATGAGGATAACCTCAATAGCTATATTCGCTAATTATGCAGTTGTTTGTGCAACTAGCAGCGAGCCGTTATGTGTATTTATGCAACGACAGACATACTGTACAATAATGCATGCTCTATATAGCGCGTGCATGGGTGCCAAGTGTATTGATCACACACGTTATGTTTTAAAGTATTAATTTCTGTTACCTACCTAGGTCTGCAATCTACTAGAAACAACCACTTCAGATTTTTTAGGTGAGGGAAGTATGACGCAAAGCGAAAATAAAGAGCATTACATAAGTACTCCATAAAATCAAATGTCAGAACAAGAACATTATTTTATTTTCATTAATTTAACCTTTTTCTTTGTAGGTACTTTTTCATGACCACGTCTTCCGGCCTTGTTAGACTCGTCTCTGATGCCGGGTGTTGTCGGTTTAAATCCAACTGGGGTCGATGGAGTTTTAGGATTGAAAAATCCAAGAGGAAATTCGTCCGGAAGGATTTTATGCCGTGGGTCACGAATCTGAAGATTTTTGGGGATCTAAAAGAACGCAAAGCCATTAAATCTATATTACAGTCTCTGAACAAAATGAAATCGGCGTGTTCCATCCAAGTTCTACTTTAGTTCCCTACTAGGTTTGTCTTTCAGGCGATTAGCTAAATTTGTCTCTTGTTCACATCTTTATGGATATATAATTACCTTTGATAAGTAACTGCCACGTAGAGGGAAGTACGGGTACTGACATCTAGTTCTCTACAAGGTGCCTTTTTCAGGCGATACTTGTCTCTCGCTGACATCTCTAACAACTAAATAAGTTTTGATAAGTAACTCCCACTTGGGGATGTACGGGAATAGACAGAAGTCTCCCAGTGCTTACAGGGATAGCATAATCTATCAGGATAAGATCATATAATACTTTCTGACACAGAAAGACATTGAAGGCCTCATTGGATCAGCGCAATGCAAATGACCATCTTTGAAATTTAAGACAAGCAAACTTCATTCATACATTCATAAAAAAAACAAGGCAAATATGATGACCAGATGATGTTCGGGGATATTTGTCTACAGGTGAAAAAGAAAGTGGCCCGATCGTGGAACGAACTGTAGACTCTTTGAGTCCGAGACAACGACGTTACCTGTAGCTATGGTCACAAGAACATTCATAGAGTACATAAATATTCCAAACGAAGATTTCATTTATCTATTTGCATTCAAAATTTCATTCACAACTTCATGAAATTTAATTTGGGAATCTTTAACATTTTAGATCTTATTATCGCGTATAAGATTTTAGATTTTCTGTGTTTGTGTGTCTTTTGTAAAATGAAGGTAAGATAAAGTAGGTTATAATAATTATTGTAAAATGGCGATTAATGACAAGATGCGTTTTAATTTTATTTTATTTGGAGATGCGCGAAAAAAATCGCTTTTAGAATATTTCTGTACAGGCTGTATATGTGTACAGGGTGCACAAAAAAGATAGCGGAACTAATACGAATAAAAAAAGTACAAGTAATCGAAAATTGTAAATATCTGGTTACAAGGTGTCACTGACTTCAATATTTGTAAAACAAAAAGTATGTTTTACTCCTTGCGCACTATTAGTCAGAAAACGTCGGAATTACGAATGGTACACATTTATTTTAGAGGCTGAGTCGATCCCGGGACCATGGTCCCGCCAGAAAGTTTAGGTCAGTTAAAAAATCCTCGCCCCATCGGAACACGAAATTCCAACCTTCTAGCTCATAGCGTATTGCCTTAACCACCATATAGCTAATATGTTTAGTGCATATGTCAGCTGATTGGAATATTTGCATTTAATATGACATTCTTCGTTTTAATTCATACTGCTAGTCGCGGATTTGAACGTATTATCAAAAAAGAAGATTAAAGTAATGAAGAATATGCGAACTTGCATTTCGTTTATGGTAGGACTAACGGCAAACCACAGGAGGATGTACAGCCTTTGAAATAATTGATGGCGCACGGATAATTCTCAAGTCTCAGAACGAAGCCACTCTGCGCATGATCACTGATCAGCTATTTGGTTCACAAGTGTACAACTATTTGAGAAACTCGATTCGTTTTATTTCGTTGTGTGTCGTGCAATGGAAAACAATTTCGTGTAAATAAGTAGTGCAGTAAATACTGGAAATAAAACAAAGCAAAAGAAATGAAACAAAAGAAAGAAAATTCATTGAAATAAGGACGACAGAGAGAAAAAAAGCATGACAGTAGGATCGAACACGCGACCTCATGCACGGGAAACAGATACTCCCTGCATTAGAACACAACCATCTCTTCTAGAAATTGTCTATAGGAAGCGATGCAGTACTTCAGGACTTGACTTGTATAATTAAATTAGATATTAACTTAATTTAAATTAATCAGACACATCTTGTATTAGTAATGGAAATAAATAATTTTATTATGCCACGTGTTTTGTAAACAAAGTAATGAGACGTTACAATCGTTATTCATATTATGTATATATATATATATAAGCTGTTTCCTTTAATTTATTTATTTCCATATATTCCATTCCATAGTAATTCTGTCAGAGGACAGATCTTTCACTTCAATCATAGCATTTTCATGCTATGCTTTGCAGCTTTACAAGGGAACCGTAGGTGTGGTAGCTTCCCGTTTCTTTCCACACCGGTGAAGAATGATGATGATAATGATAAGGATGATGATGATGATGGCCGGATGATTTTCGGGGACCGTAGGGCCCTAAGCTCCTTAACATTTATCTTACAGGTGAGGAAAAACCCCGAAAAAACTCACCCAGGAGCCTGTCCCGACCGGGAATATTTCCATATATATATTTATTTATTTATATAACGAAGCCTGGTAACATGTAGGCATTATGAAAATTAACGACGTTATAAAATAATAATAAGTAAAAAATATATACCTGAACAAAATCGAACGTGGGCCCGCGTCGTCGGAAAATAGTATCTTACCGACTGCTCCACTGAAGATAACGGACTTACGCCGTCCGTTTTATACTCAAACGAGCCAGAATATGTAACAACGTACTGGTGTGAATCGCTCTTCAAAACTCTTAACCTACCATCATCAAGAGCTGCGCCATCATTTTTTTTCATAGGCTGTTTCTAATGGAAGATATTCCGAATGTAGCTCATTTACAATGACCCAGAGAATATGGGAGCTTGGCACATGGAAGAGTAGTAGGTAGGTGTGTCGGAAGTGGAGGATATGGTTTTTCAAGCAGTAAACTCGCTCAAGGAACTTCCTATTGCCACTAAAATGTTTTTACCAAGCCATAGCAGTGTACAGATAATTTTACGTCTTAATTCACTGTACCGGACATCGGAGTTCTAGAGGTTAAGTTCCTTGGCTCTGGTCCCGAGGATCGAGGGTTCAAATCAGACCGAGACCATGAGGAAACCAAGCGACAAGTCTTCCAGGCTACCCTTTAATTCATGAGTCCCGAGTCTGAATATTGTAGTACAAATTAAAGAATCTCAAGCCTAAATTAGAGCCTCTGAGTAAAATTTAGTCGCCCTTCCTCATCCATCTAATACCTTAATTGCCTACTACACTGCTCAAAAAATTACGGGATATTGTAGAATAACCTATTAAGACTATGTTTTTAGGAACAGTATTAGATGTAATCACTTTCTATTACTCCAAAAGAATGTAAACAAGGGTTTGAAGTCATTACATAACCTCTGTACCACACCAGATGTCAAAGAGATCCTGATTAGGAAAATGGCAAACAAACAAAGCAACATTAACATGGGTGAAAATGTTTCATTAGTATGGTGTATGGTCTCCTCGAACGGCCAGCACTGCCTCACACCTGTGTGGCATTGATGCAATGAGGTTAGCAATGAGTTCTTGGAGGATACGTGGCCACTCTTCCATAAGAGCAATGTGCAGCTCTGGAACAGTTGTGGTCTGCCTGCAATGCGCCCCACACATGCTCAATCGGATTTAAGTCCGGGGAGGAAGCTGGCCATTGCATACGCTCGATATCTTCCACCTCCAGCATGTCGTCCACCAAGCCAGCTCTGTGGGGTCGTGCATTATCGTCCATAAAAATAAAAGAATCACCTATGGCACCAGCATAAGGCACGACAAAAGGTCGGAGAATCTCATCTCTATACCTTACCGCAGTCAAAGTACCACCTTGGATGACGTAGAGGTCCGTACGTCCACCACTACTGACTCCTGTCCACACCATCAATCCACCGCCACCATATGGGGATCTTTCACGTACAAAAGCTGGATTGTTTCGTGTCCCTTTTTCCCTCCAGATGAATACACGCCGACTATCACATTCTGCGTTGAATCGCGACTCATCAGAAATAAGAACTGATCTCCATTCGGCATGCCTCCACCCACGATATTCCTCCGCCCAGTTTCTGCGATCTCTACGGTGTTGTGGATTTAACCTGGTACACACCATGGGCCTACGGGCATAGAGACCACTTCCCATGCAGTCGATTACGGACAGTTTGAGTTGACACCCTGCGTCCTGTTGCTGTTTGAAGTGTATTTCGCAGTTGAGTTGCATTCTGCTGTCTATTCCGACGGGCTGTTATCAAGAGGTAACGGTCATCCTATGATGTTGTTGCCCGTGGTCGACGTTGTCCGGCTCTTCTGTGAACAGTATCTATTCTTTGAAAATGATTCAAAAGTCTGTAAATCACGCTTTGAGACACCCCAATGGCTTGTGCCATCTCTTGTTGTGCCTGTCCAGCTTCCATCCTTCCTATGGCCCTCCAAGCTATTGGTTCAGGTAAATCACGTTGTCGAGGCATTACTGTCCCTAAGGTAAGTCATTCACTAACTGAAAACTGGACTGGATTTAAAAACAGCAACAAAACATTCACTCCCACACCACCCTTTCACATCAACAGTACAGATACTGCCCTCTGGTGTGGTACCGAGGTTACGTAACAACTTCAAACTCTTGTTTACATTATCTTGGAGTAATAGAAAGTGATTGCATCTAATACAGTTCCAAAAAGCATAGTCTTAATAGGTTATTCTACAATATCCCCTATTTTTTTTAGCAGTGTAGATATATTTGCGGCGATATGCTAACCACATGTAACTCGTAATATCTGTAGGAAGGTAAGTGTAAATAAATTTGTTTGATTAAAACAATTCCCATTATGGAGCACCCCTTGTCTCCATGTGAGGATATGCTTGTATAGGACAGATTTATCTCAATATTTCAGTGATTTGGATTTTGTCTCTAGAATACTATTTTGTCAGTAGATACAACAAAGCGAGATTCAGACGTGATGGTATTTTTTTTCTCTTTATTCTATCTCTCCCTTTATTGGTACTAATACCTGTTCCATGTACTCGGGCCTTACAGGGACACAAGCTGTCAAGAGGGGATTTTAAACCCTGGATCAAATACATACTTTTTTAAGTCACTCAACGGTACAAAAATATGGAGGGTCTCCACAGATGAGTGATCAGCTCATAGCCAGGAAAGAGAAACAATTAAGACAAGACACGACATTCATTCACAGGGCTACATTACTACAAGGCGAATGTGATATAGATGATTATGTTGATCAAATTGTTTTAGGACTATTAGGGCATTAAAGTTTCCTGAAATTTGTCTTAAGTGTGGGGAAAAAGCCCGAAAGAAACCTCTTCCAGAAAAAAATTATCCCGACGACCGCGGCGATTGAATCCGGGCGTGGTGCTTCTAAGACAAGGGAAGCCAAGATATTTTTAATTAATGAAATTCACATTATTTGTGTGAAGTTACCCAAGTCTAATAATAATAATAATAATAATAATAATAATAATAATAATAATAATAATAATAATAATAGTATTATTAATAATAATAATAATAATAATAATAATAGTATTATTATTAATAAAATAATAATAAAAAATGTTTAATTGGCTTTATTAAGTATGCTCCATTACATAGCGTAATACTACATACTACGTAGCGTAGTGGTTAAGGCACTGAGCTACAAGCCTGAGGGTCGAGGGTTCAAGTCCCGTTGGGGTCAGGATTTTTAAACTGACCCAAACCCTCTGGCGGCACTATGGACCTGGGGTAGACTCAGCCTCTAACGGAAATGAGTACCAGACGCTTGTTCTGGGGGTAACGGCGGCCGTCACGCAGGGCTGACAACCCAGCTGACATAAAGTGCCGATTGTCTAGAAAAAGTGGGAGCCTTAACCTCCTACTACCCCAAGGGCCTCCGGGCCTGTTGTTGGATCACTTTTACATTTGAATTAAGTCCACCGCTGCGCTGTGGTCTTGAGGTAGCGTGCTGCCTTGTTAAGCAGCGGGCCCGGGTTCGACCCCGGTCGTGGCAGTTTTTCTGGGTGAGGTTTTTATCGGGGGTTTTCCTCACCTGTAAGACAAATGTGAGGAAAACGTTAAGGCCCAAACGGTCCCCGAAATCATATGGCCATAATCATCATCATCATCCTTATCATCATCATCATCTTCATCGTCATCCTTCACCGATGTGGAAAGCAACGGGAAGCTACCACACCTACAATTGCCTAGTAAAGCTGCAAACATAGCATGAAAATGCTATGATTGCAATGAAGGACCTGCCTTCCGGCAGAATTACTATGGATGGATGGATATTTGAATTTACATCAAATTAATTTGAGATTATGGTTCTTATATAGGCCTATAGTACATGTTCTTAATTGCTTTAACCTTATCTAATATTCTCTGTCTATTTGGTAACACAAAATATACAATATATACAAAGATTGTTTAGGGTGTTACAGTTTGTCTATAACGTGCCAAACTCTATGTTCTTAATAAATTTTAAACACAGTGACTGCCCGTGCGACCCATATTTGTAAATAATATTGTAAATATCTTACTTTTTGTCTAATAAAGTCCTCCTACTATTGCTACTAAATAAATTTTAAATGCTGTACGTGTCTTGAGAGTAGTTGTTCCTCAGGTACTGGCCACTGTGCATTTTCCAGTTCAATCGCCAGTTTCATCTCGTCCCTTTGTTTTTGTAGTTTTGGACACCTGTAGAGTAGATGCTGTACTGATTGTTCCTCTTGCAGGCAAGTACAAGTGGGATCATCTATTGCGCCAATCCTATAGAGATATGCCTTTGTTTTGCCGTGTCCACTTATAATTGCTGTTGTTGCTGGATTTGTAGGGATGTTTAGTTTCATTCTGAGGATGACGGAACGAAGGAATCGTTTGTATTGGGAGCATTTGGTTGTGTTGTCTCACTGTTGTTGCAATTTCGCAAGTCCATCTACCTTGACAGCACTCACGATTGAGGTTTTGGGTTGTTTGGTATAGACTAGGTTTGTGCTGTTTTCAAGAGTAGCTTCTTTTGCATATTTGTCAGCTAGCTTATTCCCGACGAATCCTGCGTGCGCTCTGATCCATGAGAAATGTATGACCCATTGTTGTTGTTTAAGGCTTCTGAGTTTGTTGTGTATTTCCCCTATTGGAAAGTTATGTTTAGAATTGTTTCTTAATAAAGCTAATGTTATTAGGCTGTCCATGTAAAGGGTGATGTTTCTTTCCCGATGCACGATGTCCAGTTCGAGTAGGGTTTCCAATGCTTTTAAAATTGCAATCTGTTCAGCCTGATTGTTGGAGCACTTATAGTGCAGTTTGGCTTTAATCCTGTGTAATAATACACCCTGTTTTTAGAATACTACTGCAGCCGCAACCGTACATTGTATCCTACTTCCGTCACTGTATATTTCTAGATTATACAAAATGTTTGTATTCAATTCCTCTATGGTTATTCTGTCGGCTGGATGGGGCCAGGTACTTTTTTAGAGTGGCGTGTCTAAATCCACGCCGTCTAGTGTCGTTCCATGTGTGATTCTGGGAATTTTTGTTGCTTCATTAATTGTTATGTTTATAGGTTTGACACCAGCAATTACACATGAATCTTCAAAGGACAGTGTTTTGTAGGCCTTAGCTATTTTTACGTTTATTAATCTCCGAACTCTCTTCAGAATCTGTAAGTTCTGCTTCCTTATGGCATGTTCCCAGACTAGTGACCCATATGTTAGAATAGGTACGATTGCACCATTGTAGATAGTCCTTAGAGCTTTGTGGCCTAGACTCCATTGCAGTTGTGTCGTGTTGCTCGGAGAAGAAGTGACTTCCCGGATATATAGTCTACGTGCTTATTGAAAATGAGCTTTTAATTCAAAAATATACCTAAATATTTTCGTTCTGTTGTCTGTGTAAGTTTTCTGTGGTTTAAGTAGATATTAATAGGTTCTTTACAAGATTTCCTTCTCCGTGTCAATAACAGAACTTTTCATTTGTTGTCATTAAACTCGACTTTGTTGTTTTTTGCCCAAGTTTCAATTTTCTTAACGTCAGAGTTTGCTGAGTTTTCAGCTTCTTTATTGCTTCTGCCTTGAGTGAGCACTAGAAGGTCGTCCGCGAAAGCAATAATTTTGGAATGGATGGAAAATTCCTAGCTGAGCAGAGAGTTGTACATCACATTCCAAAAGCCTGGCCCGCAGCAAGACCCTTGTGGACAGCCCTTACTCACTTCTTTTGTTATTTTGCAAGTATATGTTTGTAGTCTGTCTCCGAAGTAGCTTTTTGTTAAATTAAACAGGTAATTGGGGCATTCAAGCTCTTTTAAAGTAAGTAGAATTCTGGGCCACCAGGAGCGTCGAATGCTCCACGAACGTCCAAACTGACAGCAATAACAGGGTTCTTCTTGTGGAGAATTTCCTCAATGAACTGAACTGCCGCCATCACCGCGTCTACCGTACCCTTTTGTGGCATAAATTCGTATTGGTTGTCACAGAGTAGAGCATTGGTGTACAGCCAGTGTAGAATCCTATCAATCAATAGCTTCTGAAGGACTTTTGCTCCCATATTTATCAAACATATTGGTCGATATTTTGTAACTTGTTTGATATGTTCTTTTCCTGGTTTAATTATGGGAATAATGATTGATGTTTTCCACTGCTTCGGAAAACACCCTTTATTTAAACAGTCGTTATATATTGCTGTCACGAACAGTGGGAAGAGGGTAAATACTTTCAGAAGAATCTGGCTGGTTAAGCCAACTTCACCAGTGCTCTTCTTAGGATCAAATGTTTTGAGCGAATGCAGGATTTCTTCCGGAGTAAATTGTTTGTCATCTTCTGTTGCTGAATGTTCCATCGCTAGCCGTCTGATTTCCTTTTGGTGTAAAGCATCTTCCTCGGTGTTATAGTCTGTTATAAAACGATCCAACATAGTTTTTAGGGTGTCATCCAGGTCAGTTGTGTAAGTTCCATCAGGTTTCTGGATTGTTGTCATTATTGTTTTAGATCTGAGTTTTCCTGCTGCAAATTTGTAAGCAGCGTTCCACGGATTTGGACCTTCAGTTGAGCAAACGTTTTTCCAGGAGTTGATTTTTTCCCGTTGGACGTTATCTTGGTATTGTCTTTTCTCTTCTTGATATTGTGTTTTCCTGAGCGCTCTTAGGGCATCATCGTTGCGCGTTCTTTGGAATTGATGTCTTAGAGCGTTGACTTGTTCCGCTGTATTTTTAGGTTTATAGTCCACCATGGAACAGTCCTCCCTTCCGATGGCTTCTTTTTGTTCTAGGAGTAGCGAAAGGCTGCTTTGCATGCGGCCGTCGCACAACTGTCAAACTATTCAATTATAAGTTCTGTGTCCGTTGCTCTCTTTACTTTGTCGTTTAATTCCCTGTCAAGGGCTTTCTTGTTTGTGCCGTCGTTTTCGGATTCGAACGTGGATATGATTTCTCTTATGATGCTAGCTTCAAATTCTGAACAGTCACTTTCTTGACGATGTAACTTGTGCCTGTGTGATGATTATTGTAACGATCACTGTATATTCTTTGGTTGTCTGTTGTAAGGTTGAAACTGACGTCCTTGTGGTCTGCGCAGCTCTGTTCCTCGTCAGATTTCCATTCTGTTACCGGGATTTGAAATTGTTAGATCAATATTGCTTCAGCCTCTAGTGGATTCGAATATGGGTAGTCTATTGTTCTCATTGAGGATGAGGAGGTCACTAGTCGTTAGGTATTCTTCTAGCAACTGCCCTCGTTAGTTTGTGACTGTATCGTACCATATTTCACTCCTGGCGTTTGAATCGATTGCCATGAGAATACCGGATCCATTGACGTGGTTTTATATCAATTCCATTTTATGTATGGTAGTTTTCATATTTATCTCGGAATCACAATACATTCTCACGAGGTAGACTTTTGATTTACCAGTTCGAACTCCTATCACAACACAGTCTTCGTGTGATGATTGATTAATCATTAGTATGTCCAGTGCGAGATTGTACACTATAATGCTGATTGTACACTCTCTTGCTGCCTTGTGCGAAGATTCGGAATATTTTCGGTATTCCTGCGATTTTGTTTTGAATTACATATGGTTCTTGAATAAATGTAATGTTTAATTTGTTTTCGTTTATAAGTTGGACTAGGTTGTTTGTAGCTGGTCGAGAATGTTGTGCATTAAGTTGCACGCATCTCATGGGTTCAGGCATTTTTTTGCTTCCTGCGGATATAGGGCGTTTATCCATATTTAGAAGTCAATATATTTAATAAACTTTCTTAATGCTGTTTTGTAGCAGCGGCAGTCTTTTTCTGGTGATGAATGGTTTTCATCAGCTGGTTGTTGTTTGTTGAATTTGTTGAAATTGATGCAGTTAATACACCTTAACTCGACTCTTGTCGCTGAGCAGTCTTGAATTTAGTGGTTTCCTGCGCAGTATGGACATGTTAAATCTCCTCTGCAGTCCTGTGCTCGGTGATTGCATTTGATGCACTTGAAGCACCTGTTTATTTTATATAGTCTGCACTGCTGCACACGTTCCATCCTATTTTAATTTTCTTCTCTAGAAGTTTCTTTCGACTTTCTGACCTAACTTCCATGACTAAATTTGTGTTTTTCTTTTTGTCTTTGAATGCAACCTTCGGTTCAACATCATTCTGTCCAAGGTTTAGTTCACTAATTTGCTCTATTATTGCTTCTTTAATAATGTCCAGGCTCATCTCTTCTGGTACGTTATAGACTATTAGTCGGGGATTTCTTGGTTTTGTTCCATTAGCTTCCAGTTCGTTTTCACATCTTTGATTAATATTGCTATCGATTGTTTCCGTGTCTCTTTTGTTTCCTGTCTGAATGAGTAAGTTGCCGTTCCTGAGAGAGTTGTATGTACTCACTCCAACCTTCATTTTAGTAGCGTTCATTTTAGATTTTATTCCTATTAGGTTCGTCTTCCGGGCATATAGGCCGTGGTCCAGTCGTTCTTCTACTCGACGTTTCGTCTACTGCTGCGGTAGACATCTTCAGGAGATACTGCGTGCTCTCTGTGAACTCCTCAACAGTCGGCTGCGGACTGTTGAGGAGTTCACAGAGAGCACGCAGTATCTCCTGAAGATGTCTACCGCAGCAGTAGACGAAACGTCGAGTAGAAGAACGACTGGACCACGGCCTATATGCCCGGAAGACGAACCTAATAGGGATCAAGACGCCGGCCGTGAAAGCCTACAGTTATACATTAGATTTTATTGTTGTGTTGATATACTCAGATGTTTGGTTGTTCTTTGATTTGACTACGATGTTCAACTGCCTTGACTGTACAGTGTTTATTGTTCAATATTTCTGAGTAGAGCTGCATATTCCTGTTGGTATCTATTGCCGCCTGTTGGTAACATTTCGCCTGAGGTACACGGTGCTCTTCTGATTCTTTGATAACTTTATCCTTTTGTGATAACTTGTCCATTAGCCTATTGTAGATTTCCCTGAGTTTGCTTACAGTGTTTGTTATATCTTCCTTTAAGTCCTTTCGAAGTTTTGAGCTTTTATCGTTTACTCCAAGAAATATGTTGAAACAATTCTCGATTTCGTTTTCATCTCGGTTTTCAACATCAGGGGCTAGGTGCGCTGACCATCTTGTTCTACTTATTACCTGTGCACTGCGCTCTCTGCAGAGTCGCGACCACTGCGATGTTGAACAGCTAATATTGCTCTCAACTACCATGGCAGTACACGGGTGGTCTAGTATGCAGTGAGCTTTATTATGACTGTCGTGCGCAGTCTTTTTTGCAAGTGCTCTGTTACTTTCCCGCAAAAAAACTAATATCATATTATCTTAAATAAAACAAACTAATAGGACTATAATTTAGAAACGTACCTAACAATAAATAAAATTGAAAACTTTACTATATGTGCTACTTCAAAATTCAATACGTACAGTTTTAACCACTATTTTCTCACTAAGTGACGGAGCATTGAACACACGCAACCGTTTACAGTCGCCATACACTGATAGTAATGATAATAATAATAATAATAATAATAATAATAATAATAATAATAATAATAATAATAATAATAATCATCATCATCATCATCATCATCATCTGGTATCATGGCAGCTGCCGCCGTCTTCCGGAAACCAAACGCCATTCCTCTCTGTCCATCCATTTATCTTCCTCCAATCCTCTGATATTCATAGCTGCTTGTACCCATTCTATCCAAGTTTTCTTCGGCCTTCCCCTCTTCCTCCTTTCTATTGGGATCCATTCCATAACAATTTTAGGCAATCTTTGCTCTGGAATTCTTTTGACATGGCCCTACCACTGTAATCTTTTCTATAATGCCTATGATGCAATATTATTATTATTAATAATAATAACAATAAATAGTAATACTAATGGTAATAATAGATAGATCATCGGTTGATCAATATCTTTGATATCGTCCGATTCCTAATAGCCAGTTTTGTCGGTCTATCCAATCTCCTGGTTGTAGATGTTTCTCCTTCATATATAAACATATTCTCTGACTCCAGGACGTTTTAGGTCTTCCTCTGCTTCGTCTTCCCTCAGGTTTCCATTCCAAAACAGATTTTGGTAGTCGATCCTCTCCCATTCGCTGGACATGTCCGTACCATCTTAATTGCTGAGTTTTAATATAATCTAAAATAGTGTCTTCAATCTTCATTTTCTCCCTTATAACTGAGTTTCTAATTTTTCCTCTTCTTGAAATTCTTGCGGCCCTTCGTATAAAATCCATTTCCGTTGCCAAAAGGTACTTATTTGTTTTTGTTGTTAATGGCCAAAGTTCTGTTCCATAAGTAATGATGCTTTTAACAATTGTATGATATATGTTTATTTTATTTTTATTACTTATATTTTTCTCCCACAATATTCCATTGAGCAAGCAATAGCAAATTTTCCTTTATTATTTATATTTCTTATTTCCTCTTCATAACTCCCATTTTTATTTTTTTAATTCCTAAATATGTGATCTCACTACAAGATTTTATTGATTCTCCAGTCTCTAAAATTAAATTTTGTTCTGGTTCACCAATTGAAAAATATTTTGTTTTTCATGTTCAAATTTTTCATATTCTTCTATTAATTTTCTAGTCATATATTCTAAATCTTCATAATCTTGTGCAATTAACAATTGATCATCTGCAAAATGTAAGTTGTATAAAGTTTTGTTGTTTGAAATAGGAATTCCCATGCTTGAAAATTTTCTCCTCCAATTCTTTAATATTTAATGTACATATATTTTAAACAGAGTCGGTGATAGACAACAACCTTGACGAATACCTTTATTTATCGAAAAACCATGCGAAAATATTTACAGCCAATTTTAATTTTAGACATGCAATTATCATATAAATTTTGTATACTTACTTACTTACTTACTCACTGGCACTATCGAACTCGTAGGTTCATGTCCGCACGGACATAAGCTCTCCATACATCCCTATCCTGACCTAATGCTTTCCAATCATTCCCTGTATAATCTACTTCCCTCAAATCATAGTTAATGTTATTCTGCCACCTCATTCTTGGTCTACCAACTGGGCGTTTTCCCTCTGGCTTCCCTACAAGAAGCTTCCATGCAAGTCTTTCATTCCCCATACGTGCAACATGTCCTGCCCATCGCAGTCTATGAGACTTAACTGTTCTTATTATATCTGGCTTCCTATAAAGACCATGTAGTTCATTGTTATGTAGTCTTCTCCATTCACCTGTCTGTTCATCTCTCTTTGGTCCAAAAATTTTCCTAAGTACTTTATTCTCAAATACTCGTAATCTCCTTTCCTCTCTTAAAGTAAGAGTCCATGTTTCGCACCCATATAATATAACTGTTAGAATAATAGTTTTATATATTTTCAGTTTAACGTTTTTTGAAAGGAGTTGGGACATCAAGAGTCTCTGCAATGCATAATAGCACGCATTTCCAGAATTGAGCCTATGTTTAATTTCTTTGTGCATCTCATTCCTATTTGTGATTATTGTTCCTAGGTATTTGAATTCAGCCACTTCCTCAAAATTTCCCTCATTTGTCATTAGCTGTCCATTTCCATTATTTAATGAATTTCTACGTGTGACCATATATTTAGTTTTATTGATATTTACTTCCAGTCCTAATTTCTTAGTGTTACTCAATAGTGTGTCTGTGTTGTCCTTTAGTATCTCCTCGCTATCGGCCAACAATACTACATCATCAGCATAAACTAACAGCTTATTAATACCATTGAGTTGTAAGCCTTCCTCATTCTCCAAAGATTTAATGGCATGCTCTAGTACAAAATTAAATAGTAGAGGAGATAGTGCATCTCCTTGCTTCAACCCATTCTGGATTTCAAAAGTGTCCGAAAACTGTTTGCCTACATGCACCCTATTTCTTTGTACCATTTAGACACATTCGTATAAGTCTAACTAACTTTTTAGGAATTCCGAACTCCAGCAGGATACTATATAACTTCTCCCTCTTAATTGAATCATATGCTTTTTTGAAGTCTACATACAGTTGATGTACAGTACCATTATATTCCCATTTATTTTCTAAAATCTGTCTTATACTAAAAATCTGATCTGTTGTAGACCTGTTTCTTCTAAATGCACATTGATGATCTCCTAGAATGTCATCAATATAGGGAGTAAGTCTGCTTACTAATATATTTGTTAGAATTTTGTACGAAGTTGAAAGTAATGAGATGCCCCTGTAGTTGTTGCAATCAGTTTTATCTCCTTTCTTATAAATTGGTACGATAATTGATTCCTTCCATTCATCTGGAAGAGCTTCTTTTTCCCAAATCATACTAAGCAACCAGCGTATCTTGTCCATCAATTTTTCTCCCCCTGATTTTATCAGTTCTGCTGGGATCTCATCTGAACCTGATGCTTTATACATCTTCAATTTTTCAATCGCCATTTCAACCTCTAATGCACTTGGCTCTGCGACTAGCATTTCTGCTGTCTGTAAATTATCCTCCTCAATGTCCTGTTCTGTATGTACATTTAATAGCTGATTAAAATAACTTTTCCATCTATTTAATATACTCCTGGAATCTGCAATCATATCCCCATTTTCATTCCGAATTATGTTTGTTCTAGCCTGAAACCCTTTCTTCTCTATACTAATTCCCTGATATAATTCTCTAATGTTCCTATTTTTTGCATTCATTTCAAGATCATTAATCTTCTCTCTCAAATATTCCCTCTTTTTACTCTTTAGTAACTTGGTGGTTTCCCGTCTAATACTACCCAATTGCTCTAAATTTACCTCATTTGGCTCGTGTAACCATTTCATTTTTGCTAGCTTTCTTTTCTTTACAATGTCGGCACATTCCTCATCAAACCATTTCTTGTTTTGCCTCTTTTTTAAACAACCAATGCTTTCTGATGCTGACAATTTAATAGTATCTCTTATAGCCTCCCATTCTTTATTTATATCAGTTTCTTCTTCGTTTGCCACATTGTCATCGGAAGATTCCAGTACTTCAAATCTATTAGCAATTTTGATTTGGTATTCTTGCCGCATTTCATCATTTTTCAAGTTTTTTAATTCAAATTTTACAGAATCATCTTTAGCGTTTGTTCCTCTCATAAGCGATAGCCGTTGTCTGATTTTCACTCTGACCAGATGATGATCCGAATTGCAGTCTGTCCCTCTAACTGATTTAACATCGATGATGCTACTGTGCCAGCGTTTATCCACTAATACATGATCTATCTGGTTCCGAGTTTCTCCATCTGGGGACGTCCAGGTGTATTTATGAATATCCTTATGCTGAAATGTTGTGCTCTTAACAATGAGATTCTTTGATGTGGCAAATGTGACTAATCTAACCCCGTTGTCGTTACTATCTTCATGAAGACTGAATTTGCCTATTGTTGGTTTGAATATATCTTCCCGCCCCACTTTTGCATTAAAATCTCCTAAGACAATTTTCATATGATATCGTGAAAGGCTATCAAATAAGCATTCTAATTCTTCATAGAACTCATCCTTGATCTTGTCATCTTTATCTTCTGTGGGGGCATGTACATTTACAATTATAAAATCATGTTGTTTACCCTTTAGAATTATGTATGATATCCTATCACTAACAAACTTAATATCTCGGATAGCGGATAGGATCCTCCTTCTGACTAAAAAACCCGTTCCAAATGCAGGTCTTTCTGCACCCCCGTAGTATAATGCAAAGCTTCCTGATTCCTGACTACCTTCTCCTGGCCACCTAACTTCCTGTAAAGCGACTATATCCAAGGGCGATTTATCTAGTTCCCGCGTTAATATCTCTAGTGCCCTGCTATTGTATAAAGTCCTAACATTCCATGTTCCTAGGAACATGTCCCTGTGTTTGAGCCTTTGGCATGGGTTCCCTGAAGTAGTCCCCGCCCGGAGAACCGAATGGGGGACTATTTGACCTCCGGAAAATTTTACCCCAGTTGAACCCATGTCCGCATTTCTTGACGGTTGTATTTTTACGGTGAAAGATCGTCACTCTTTCGACCAAGGTACTTTTTTCGTCTGGCTTATCACCTTCGACCAGTCCGGCATGGGTAACCCTATCGGCAGTAATGCTATCGTCGGCATAGCTCTCAGGATCATTTAAGCACGCAAGCCACTCCATCACGACAAGGTAAAGATACCATAGAGGGATACATTTTCTATAGCTTCAATTATTATAGTCTTAATTCCCATACGTCTTAAAGAAATCCATAGTTTCTCTATAGGGACATTGCCGTATGCTTTCTCTAGATGTACAAATAGTAGGTACAAAAGTTGTCCATATTGCATTTTCTTTTCTATTACCTGAGTAATGCAAAATAAATTGTCGGTTGTGGAACGACCTGCTCAAAATCCTGACTGTTCCTCTAATTCCATATCACTATAATTTTTTTACAAATAACATTTTAGTATACGTCCATAGAGTCTACTCATATTACTTATTACTGTTATACCTTTGTAATTTTCACATTGATCTTTTTTTTTTATGGATTGTCAAAATGTATCCTAGTTTCCATTCTTCAGGAACTTTTTCACCATTCATAAATTTTGTAAATAATTTTCTCAGTCGTTCAAATTAATGGTCGGATCCATGTTTTAAGAGTTCTGCTGGTATTCCTCCTGGACCACTAGCTCTTTTATTTTTAATGATTGAAAATTCATTTTAATATTCCCTATGTCCAATTGTATATGTTCATCTTCATTTATTTCTGGAATATTTTGAACGTTATCTAAATTAAATACCCTGTTTTCTGATAGTAACGTTTTAAAATAATTTCCCCATTCAGTCATAGGTATTGTTTGTACATTTGTTTGTCCACTTCTTTTATTTCTCAAAATTTTAAAAATTCTCCAAGATTCAGAACTTCGTTTTCCTCCAATATATGTTTGAATGTTTAAACAATTTTGTTCCCAGCTCTGATTTTTAGCTTCCGTAATTTTCTTTCTAACTCTTGCTCGAGCTTCTATATATTGTATTTTGTCTTTCAGATCTTTGGTATTCAACCACATTAAATATGTTTCTCTTTTGTTTGCTATTTCTATAGCTAAGTTCTCATTCCAAAAATATTTGAATTTATTTATTTCTCTATTTGCTTATCCTCAAGCTTCTTTTGCCGCCTGATGAATACTTTTTACTATATAGTTGTATTCTTCCTGAGCATTGTCAAACATAGAGATTAGTAACTGATCATCTAACCTTTTCTTATACAGATATGATATGCTCTCATTCTCCAAACTATCCAAGTTGTATAGAGTTGTTGATAAATCATGGAAACTGCCCTCTTCATTTTTAGTTTTATTTAGCCTGTCAATTTTACTTTGGAATGGAAATATTATTTTTGAATTCAACAAATAGTGATCACTTCCGCATGATAATCCTCTGTATGCCCTTAGATCCCGGGTCTTTAAAATTGAATGTTTCTTAATTATTACAACATCTATTATCGATTGTAGATTAAGAGTATCTTGGTGCCAAGTATACTTATGAACATCTCTATGTTGGTAAAATCCATTTAGGATTTTAAGTGAATATTGTTCACAAAATCCTATCAATCTTCTACCATTGTCATTTTTCTCCACTTCCCCATATGGTCCGACTACATCATTATCTATCTCTTTGCCGATTCTGCTATTAAAATCGCCTTCTAATATAATTTCTCTTGAGGTCCCGATCTCATCCATAATAGAATTTAATGTACTATAAAATTGATCTTTTATTAAATAATTTCCATCCTCACTAATTCCATATATTTCTAATATACAGCATTTTGTACCAAAAAGAGATATATTAATTTTAATTATGTTTTCATTTATTGCTTCCCAGTTTGTGATATCATCATCATCATCATCATCATAAACAAATTCGTTTTAGGCCATGTGGCCTGTACGGTAAACCTAGCGAAGATGGTCTTGATCTTTCCACCGATGTTTTGGTCTTCCTTGGTCCCTAGTTTGTGATATATCTCCTATATTTCTTCTTGATAAGTATTGAAACCCCTCTTTTAGCTCCTCCATTTTATTCCTTATGCCTTGTACGTTCCATGTTCCAATTAGCAGAGTTCTTTCCGTAGCTTGATTCGTCTTCCTTTTAATCTGACCGGCTTATCTCTATTAGGTTTTTTAGCATTGCATTTTTTTTCTGATGGGAGGGAGCTGGCCTACCGCATCAACCCCCAACCTGGAGGACCAGGGAGTTTTTCAGGTGTCCATCCTTAGATTAGTTGCTTTCAATACAGCTAAGAGCCTGATCTGTCCTAAAGGAAGAATTTGACAGAAAAGATAAGATGAAATGATCCCCTCGGCCTCGAATACTCTAATACCATCGGGGTCGGAAAACAACAAGTGTTCAGTCCAGAGAGACTGGATAGGAAAGATAAAAAAGAGATATGGTATGGAAGTGGAAGTAATACCATATCGGTCAATATCTCACCATGCTGACCAGTGCTATTGGTGAGTAGCCCATCCCGTCCGTTCACCACATAAGTTATATGTATAAATTATATGGTTACTAACAGCCGCACCACGTGAAGGTGGGATTGGACACTAGGAAGATGTGCAGGTCGGTTCCTCTTTGTCTAATAGTAATAATAACAGTAATAATAATAATAATAATAGTAATAATAATAATAATTGTGTTGCATTATTAAAAGAACCCTTAAAAAACAATAAAAGAAACAAAAACGAAAATTTATAAAGTAATGGCTGTTCCTGTATTGATGTATAGATCAGAATGTTGGACGATCACTAAAAGACTAGAACAAAGATTTGGAAGCAATTGAGATGAGATTTTTAAGAAATACGCTGCTGGATAAGAAAAGAAATGAAGATTTAAGAAAGGAACTAAATATTTTCAAACTTACAAATCGAATAATTAAATATAGGAACGCCTGGAAAGAAAATGTTGATAGAATGCCAGAAGAAAAATTTCCATAATTATTGCTGAATTATAAACCACACGGAAGGAGAAATGTTGGACGCCCACATATAAGATGGTCTGAACAATTTTAACAATTCTAGCTTTTATGAAACCGGAACGAGCCAACAGGCTTAATCCCTGGATGAATAATAATAATAATAATAGTAATAATAATAATAATAATAATAATAATAATAATAATAATAATAATAATAATAATATAACAATATTAACACTAAGTATTTATCCTCTAATATTATTACTCTTTTTATATAAAAACGAATGTATGTCTGTCTGTTTGTCCTTTATATATTTCTAAACCGTTCAAACGATCTTTGTAAAAATTTGTATATACAGGTTTTCAGACGCGGCGAGTGTTTTAGCCGTCATCTATTATGTTCTAAAATCATTATGTGTGGGAATTCACCTGAAAAGAAAATTTAAAAATCTCTCAAGCGATTACTAATAATAATAATGATAACAATAATAATAACAATAATAATAATAATAATAATAATAAATAGTAATAATAATAATAATAATGGAAGGTCCAGGTTAAATTAACATCGGGTAAACAAATATATTTACTCTAGTAAAAATGCCATAACTTGTGACTTATGTCCCAATTTTTCTTTTTTCATATGAAGACAAAGACCTTCTTTATGTAACTTACGTACCAATTATTTAACGATTAACTACTTTTTAAATTGTAATGAGAAACCTTTCTTATGTAAATTGGTGACTGATCTGTTATAGGGCAAATTAAAGCGAAATAAAAAACAGCTTGTACATGAAGTGAAGTGCAGTAGCTAATGCGATTGCATGACTACTGAATACGCAGAATAATGTTTTTCATTTATTTCCCAAGAGTGTGTTGAAATAATATTTAAACACAGCTCTATACCGCTAATCGTGATACAATCTTACGTACGCTTTGTTTCTCACGTGTTAATCATCGCAACATTCAGTATGAAAACAAAATTAATTTCACTCAAATATATGCCGATTATCAAAAAGATAAAAAAATAGAGTACACAAAATATTAATCTACTCTCAATATAACAAATGAAGGGGAAAGAGGTCAAGAAGAATGACCTGAGGGAGAGTAGAGCATGAAAGTGATAGAGGTAGGAATTAAAACGACAAAAAACCCGAAAGGGGTTAAAAATAAAAAGAGAAAAAAGAAAGTCATACAAGAAAGAAAATCAGAATAAATGTATATATATATATATATATATATGTGTGTGTGTGTGTGTGTGAGAGAGGGAGAGAGAGAGAGAGATAAAGGAGAGAGAGAGAGAGAGAGAGAGAGAGAGAGAGAAGTGAAAGCAGATATATAGGAAATAAAAATAAAACATATAATAGGCCAATAAGAGAGAAAGAAAGAATGAAAGCCAGTGAGATATAAAATAAAACTTGAGAGTTGGGAGATAGCAAATAAGATTGTAAACGAGAAAGATTAGAGAAAGAGAGAGACGATCAGAAAGTAAAGAAGGGATATACATATCACGGAAGTAAATAGCGAGGAGAGAAGAAAGTTGGAAGTGAGAGAATTTATACAGGGTATTCGGAAATTCCTATTACAAACTTGTAAGGGCTTGTAGAGGGGTCTGTATAGATAGCGTTTTTGAAAAATAATAACCTATGTCCGGAAAAGTACGATTTTCGAGCTGAAGATACAAATTCCTTCTAATGTTTAAATTCTTCGCACCTATCGGTAGTAATTTAATGATTTATTACTTAATTAGTTACATTTACACAACTCAACATCCACTAATTTGATGACAATGCCCAATGTTATGACGGAATTAAATCAACTTCACTTTGTCACTGTAAGTGCAGTGACTAGAACTCATACAAGTAGATATTCTACAGAGTCCACACGAGTCTGATACATCAGAGACTTAATGTGACCCCACAGAAAAAAAATTAGTGGAATTAAATCCGAGGATTGTGGAGGTCATACAATCGATCCGCCTTGGCTGGATTATCAGTTAAGGTGATCGTGAACGGGGCGTGAAAAATGGGGTGGTGCGCCGTCGTGTTGAAACTAGAGGTGACGACGAATATCCATTATCTTCCAAGAATGCATTCACTACCTCTTCCAGGAAGATAAGTGTCATAGTTAGGCGGGGTGGAAGAAAGTAAGACCTAACGAAACGACCGTTCACAATACCTGCTCACATATTAATGCTGAAACGTTTCTGGAATCCATGAACATAATTTGGCATAGGGGTTGTCGACAAACCAAACTTGCCTGTTTCTCGAATTTAAAACAGCGTACCTACTGAACCTACATACAACGGTAAAGAGTATCTGTTGTTGAAACTTAGCCTCGTCGACACGACGAAGTAGGAAACACATGCAGAAATTAGCACGCAGTGTAAAAAATCGGCGGGATTCTGTGCATAAAATCTCTAGGGATAGAAAGGGACCCTTGCTCCTCATCGAGAACCTACCAGACGACGGTATGAGGTACCCCATTGCACGCGGAATGGTTCGAGTACTTGTTGACGAGGTCTGTTCAACGTGATGCAGTACGTTCTCTTCAAAGTTGGGAGTGCGACGCCTCCTTGGGGCACTAGAGTGAGCCCTGTTGATGGTGATATGCGATGAGCCACACAATAAAGTCGACGAGCAACTCTCCAATATCCTGAAGCTTCGCCGTATAATAACATGTTGATGCATTCAATATTTGTATATTCAACCACTGTACACAAATGAATGAGGTATAACATGATCGTTTGTTACGGTTAATGACGTAACGTAAGCACTGACAACCTGATTCTAAACAGTACAAGTAATCTTAATTTAAACATTTCAAGTTGTACTTGAACGGCACGTTCCGTACAAGGGTTTCTATTGAAAACAATATCTACCCAGTCCCCTCTACAAGCCCTCCAATTTTGTAATGGGAATTTCCGTACATCCTGTATACTAAATTCACTTATGCAACAAATCACATTGCGAACTGTAGTATAATCAAATCAAATTGGCGACTAACAGTCTTACTAATAAAAAATCTCTTATACAGGCTTTCATCAGTTGTTTAGTTATACAATGTATAAGCATTATATAGATCATGTATAATTTCCTTACTAATAAACGTTGTACAGAAGTCATATAACAGTACAATTCTTATACACAATATGCAATATTCGTCATCATTATGACGTCAGAACATATTACGCGCCATTTGTAACGGAAAGAAAACAAGATCAGCTAGTGATTAATTGTGTAAGAAATGAGTTGGATAAGAATTGATACAGATTCCCTAATTGGGGAGGTACGGAAAGAATAAGTCTGTTTTAATTTATTTACATTTTTCTTTAGGCTATGTCTAATATATCGTAGAATATGTTTCACAGATAATGTGCTGCCATCTAACGACAAGAACTTCAAACAATTTTTGGAAACTAATAACATTTTTTCCTATTGCTTATGAATTATATTCAGTGTTTTAATAATCGTTAGAAAACGTTCAAAATCATAAGAAACGTTAGCGACAACAGAATAACTCTTTAAAAAAATCACCTTTAGTTTGATCGGGAATCGAACCTGGTAACTCACGGACTGTAGTCGGAAGCCATAACCACAAGACTATCATTCTAATGATTGGTTTGTTGCAATAATGCTACCTTTATATTTAAAAACATTTTTATATCGGTATGTTTGTTATATTATATTAATTATGTAAGAAAGTTTTGTTAAAATAATATTACGAATCATTTAAAGTGCATTCAGGTTAAATCTTGTCTCACAGCAACTATTATTATTCTTTTGTGAATCAATGTTCAATTTTAAAATATTATTAATCGAGAATTAATGCAAAAAAGGCATTTTATGATGCCTTTATTTTCCTACCCGCTGTATTAATATTATTTTTGTCCTGTGTACCCATTAAACAGTCGTTAAAGTTGCATTTCGGCTAAATTTAAAGAAACGTTCATCAATATCATATGAAAACAATCAGCTGATCTTAAAGTCCGCCATTTCATCTAGTTATACAATCCTTAATCAAGGCTGAAGGCATATATAACGATTCCCATGTAAAGTTGTACACCTCTTATACACTGAACAGCTAATGCAGTGTTTATTAGTAAGAATTTTCAACAGAGATGTGTATAAACCTTGATTGAAAGTTATGTATGGATTATTAATAAGAGGGTAAATATATATAATTTCTTCACGGATATCACTTCTTTACTATTATTCTCAACCTTCTCTCCTCTGTGTTCATTGTGCCGGCGGAAGAGGGACCAATTGTTTTACATGAAATAAAGGTAGGACTTGGCACTGATACGTCATTTGGAATTGTGTCTAGTTTAATACTTCTTCTTCTTCTTCTTACTTCCTGTAGTTCCTAAGTGGTACATAGGGTAGCAGTAAAATTCCTCCAGCGCACTCTGCTTCCAGGCAACCATTTTACTAGTTTCCCGGAATATTATTGGGGAGAGAATACACCCTTGTCTTACTCCAGATTTGATTTCTATAGATTCTGAGAGATTACTTTCATTAATACAGGTGATCAAATATTTTCGGACGTCCCCGCGAGTAAATTGCAATAGATGACAAGTGTTAGGGGAGTGTGAACCTAGTGTACCTCTGCACTGGAAATTCTGTTCCACCAGACAGCTCCTTCTATGGCTTTACTAACGGTTCACTAAACTCGCACCGCACAAATGAACGTTTTATGGTTTAAACGGGCTAACAGCTGTTTGTTCCGTGTATTTAACATTTATATTGTTTAATTCTATAAATATGGAGCATTTTTCAGAAAATTATAAGATCAGTTGTTTTACGAGAGTGAATTACAAAAAAGAGTTTTTTTTATTGTGTAGCGTTAAAATTTTATAGTTGTACGGACATAAGACACGCAGTTAATATAATTACAATAATAATAATAATAATAATAATAATATTATTATTATTATCATCATCAACATCATCATCATCATCATCATCATCATCATCATTATTATTATTATTATTATTATTATTATTATTATTATTATTATGGAACCAACAAAACAGAGTATGAGGTAAAGAGGAATAATTTATTTAAAAAAGTATATAATTACCCACTTTAAATTTTATTACTAAACAAATCGGTGCAAAGTTCAACGTACAATACATGATCAAAGATGTCTTGTTATGTACCATGGACTACGAAGTGCTATTAGCCATGCATAGGTAAGTTTACCAAAGCTAAGTTGATGGCTAATCGATTGTCCATTAATGAGGAACCCTAGAATTTTTGAACCAAACTTTATCTCCGAACATCTGCCAAATCGAGCAATTTAGGATATGGGTTCTCTCTCATAAAACGATTGATCTGTTGTTTTGAAATATACGCTGCACACTGTCTGCTTGCGTACAGTGTCGAAAGCTAACTTGAATTATATGCGTATAAAATGGTTGTTGCTTGTTCTGTTTGATTGCAGGGACCTACCAGGGCCAGTGGCTGCGAGGCATGAGACACGGCTATGGCGTGCGGGCGAGCGCTCCGTTCGGAATGGCGTCACACTATCGTCCCAACAAGAACATGCGCGCTTCCATGACATCGCTCCGCAGCACGGAGGCGGGCGCCGGCAGCACAGTCGGGGGGGCTGCAGACCCTGCGGCAGAGCGAGACCGCAGAGTGGACGATTCCCGGGGGGGCTTCGTACTCAAGGCGCGCAGTGACGAACCTCCCGCACGCCGCCGTTCACTCGTAGAGAAAGGCTCCAACATCAAGTCCATATTCTCGGTAAGGGGAAATCCCCTAAATTTACTCCATTCCATACATGTTTAAATGCTCTACTGTATCTTTCAGAAACAAGAAAACAATGGTTATGTTGCATTTAAATTTACTTACGGACAATAAAAAATGAACAGTAAACATAACAAGAAAGGATAAAACATATTAAAGGGAAGTCACATTCCTTACCTGGTCGTGATTGATAATAAAGGCAACACTACATAGTGACATGATTTAGTTAGAGTAGGCTATTGCAACACAAAACAGAAGGACCATATTTATATTAGACTCATTATTACCATTTTCACTTCTATTTTTAATATTAAATTCTGCAGTGGTAGCTCGTGATTTTAGGCTAGGCGACGCCAGGTTACAAATAAACGCATTTCTTATCTGTTGACACCTCTCGATGTGTAGTTAATTGACCCAATAATAAAGCTTTCCTTGGGTACAAGCGAATTTTTAAATTCCAAGGGGGAAAAAAGTTTGCTATGAAAATAGGCTGGTCTTAAGCAATGCAAAGAAGACTGTGACGGTGGGAGAAGGCGAGAATTCAATCCGACAATTAGTAGTAGGCCTATTGAAATGAACTTCGAATAGGGTCTCTTTTTCTAGGATCAGTCAGACAATTGCAACAATTCATAATTTACTTTTTGTATTAATATGCATGAAGAAAGATGGTTTAAATATGAAATATACTATGCCTACATCACATTGTAATTTACGTCCTGAAAAAGTTGACTTTGGCCTTAAATAGGAGCCGTCCCTGATAAATATGATTAAAAATAAAAACACAACAAAGTATATATGTATATATGGTATAGACATAGAATATTCTGAGAAATATAAAAAGTTTTTAATTTTTATAGGATGAATACAATGCTTTATAATAAGGAAAAATTCCTACGAAATGAGCCCTAAATTTAATATTCGCTGAGTAACATCTCAGAGTTTAATATTCTCACAAACTGCATAACTCAAGAGTAACAAACAGATCATATTGATCAGTATTCGAAACAACATGCTAATTTAGATTTCCGTTTATTACGATGCGTTCTTATGCCCTTCGTCTGAAGGAAAAATGCATTCTATAAAACAATCCTTATTTTTACCAGATGAATTGTTTTTCCTGTTAAAATATACAAAAGCAACTGTTTTCCAAATCAGTTTCGGTGTTGAATAACAAGAAAATCAACAATAATTACTTATTTAGGATTATTATGTTGTAACTCGTCAAAATTGTTTGCAAAATTCGGTGCTATAGAAGTATAAACTAATTTTATACTAATAAAACATTGTTACGGTTTACTTCCTATTTTCAATGTTAACTGTCTTTTAAATTAATTTTGTTTTGCTAACAAAAGATGTACCCCAACTAGAGCAGCTAAAACCGTCGAGAACATATTTGATCATTTGTATAATTATATGTGTATCCTATAGCTTCATTGTAAATAATTTGTATTATTGTCTCACTATGATGGTTGTCCGTTAAATAAAAGAGGGTGCCGCGCGACAATGCTTCCCAGTGAATAACATGCGGAATTATTATAGAGGTAGTAGTCGGCATCTCTGTATTTAATTATATTTAATTATATATAACAGCTGCGGGGAAACAAAGCGAACCGCTGGACAACCATCATAGTGAGGCGATAATACAGGCAAGACCTACCCAATATATTGGTATGCATTTATGTTTAGTTCCATATATACACATATATATATATATATATATATATATATATATATATATATATATATATATAGAATGTAAATTAATTATACCGCACAAATTTAACTACGTATAAAGCGGTATTATATAAGCATTTCGATATAATGAACTAATAATCTACGAATAAAAATGTGCAAGTTATGATGCAGTTTGTAAAATGGTTGGCACGCCACTGATTATTTCAAACTAAAATGGAAATAATATGATACAGTGACTGTAACTTGCAACAAGTATGCGCCTTTAGCTCAGTGGTTATAGTAGTCTTACAGCCGACGCAAATGTAAGATTGATGCATCACGTTCGAAACTACCTACAGTATGTGTACACTTTTTTCCCTTTCTTCCTTTATTATGTACGTACTGTAAATTAGTTACGTAGAGTTACTTCTGGTTTAATTGTTTATTCATTACTTTGCAGAATACGGTATTGTAATGTGCAGAGTTGCAAAACTATCTACGTACGTATTGTACAGGCAGTTGTTCTAAAAGTTGTAATAATAATACACAGACTCTAGGGTACAATAGGTTTCGCAAATAAAATATGTAATCGTACTGTACAGTTCTTATATACTTAGATAATGGTAGTACAATGATCACAAGAGTAATAACATGAAGAGTTATAGTGTATGTACAACACATAACATGCATAATGCTATTGGGAAATAAAAATCAATACCGTACATTTGATTAAACCAGAAAAAAGTAAAGCACCTGCAGACCCATTAGAAGAAATTGTTCAAATTGGCCTCCTCCATTCTCACAACACAGACGACATCGGCGACTAAAGGATTCTCGTACCCCGTTCAAGATACCAGGTGTCTGGAGGATTACATCACATGCTGCGAATATGAGTGCATCTGTGTCAACAGGGTCGCGTACATCAATGTTTTCAGATGTCCCCACAAAAATAATCAAGTGGACAGAGATCTGGAATCTGGAGAGCGAGGTGTCCACACTACAGATGAACTACTTCTTCCTATATCCAACAGCCCGGATACACATCATCCAAAATAATTTCGCACATTCCGGCAGAAATGGGGAGCAGCCTGATGTGAAGAGGAACTTCTTTTAGCAATCTAGGTAGACGTGCTCTAAAAGTCTCATAAATGACACAATTTAATCTTGTAACTTGTAATCAGATGTTAATGTAATAACAAATATGGGAATAGGTATTTTGCGCATGCGTACGCTGAACAAATTTCGTGTCAATATACCACAGTACACACGCAGGGAAAGAAAGAAAAAAGTAGGAATGGGAAAAAAAGCGGCCTGCCGTTATTTGAACCACCAGTGTTCGAACTCAAATCCGCAGCTTTGACCATTAAGCCACATGTTAACTACACAGATTCTGCCTGTTTCACTCTGTACCGATTCTACTGTAACCAGTGCAGTGGCGTGCAACCATCTGCTAAGTTCGATATTTTAAGGAATTTGATAACCCAATATTTCTTAAACGTTTGTTGGTGAATTATTAGCAATCAGGATCTCGGAATTATTACCAAGATCTGAAGATATTGTAGTACCGGTATAATTTCCTTTCCTATTTTGGTCTCCTATTGATGTATCTGTCTTAATTGTCGATAACTTTGATTCCCTATAACTAGCCCATTTTCCCTCGTAGACCATTCGTTCCCTATTTCAAATTACTTGTATAATACCCTTCTGTAAGCAGTTAAATTTGTGCGGTATAATTCATTTACACTCTGCATAAATATATTTATTTATTTATTTTATATCAGTTAACATTCTTGCAAATTGTTCATCTTTCATCCAAATTAAATTTAACACTCAAATGCTAAGTCCGCCGTACCTCTTTCCTGAGCAACTTAACATTCATAAGTGGCTTCTGCTAACTCATGCCTGCCGCTATTAAGTGCACTTATAATCTCTCTCATAGGCCTACTGCCTATTCAGCTTCGAAGCAACAAAGCTAGTATGGGCATTTAGTGTTCCATTCAACGACGCTCTTTAAAAACTAAGGTATTTAGCGTCACGATTCAAAAGTGAACTTGAATGGAAAGAAACATTTTGCTCAGGAATCTCTTATTTATGCTTGATGTACTCTTATGTACCGTATATCCACGACACGGGACCTACGAGTTTAATTCCCTTCCAAAGGAAGCCATTATCGGGATTTTTACGCCCGAAAAATCGATCGATCCCGGCGGTGTTTGAAAGTGAGAGCCTGAAGCGAGTATGGGAACCACCAATGCACCAGAACCGACGCAAAGTTCATATTCTCACTTTCGGAAGGCGCTAGCGGGCGAACCAAAATTTTACAGATACACTAGTATTAGAATAAGGGTACCGTTTTAATGTTTTAAACTGTTTTAGTCGTTGGAGTTGGGGTATTATAGCATTATAGGCCTTATTTTACACCGATAAAAATAAGCATAAATCACAACATTAATAGAAAATAATGTAATGTAGAATTAAACTTTTGTACATTTTTCTGAGAAAAATTTACTTTAGTGGCATAAAATCTATAACGTATATTTATACTCTAAGGCAAGGGATTCCAAACTTTTTTGTGTCTGGTCTCCCCTCAACCGTCATAAACTAAAGGTACTTCTCTGTCAAGAGTGAAATAGGCCTATGTCAATAAAACCTATGAATGTTCCAAAAGAAAATGTCATCAATATGGTAAAATAGTTAAAAATAAACAGTCGTTAATATTATTTGTCATTAATACAGATGGTCTACATGTTTTTATTGTCATTGGCCCTGTCTGTTAAGTGTGGCAAGTTATTCATGTTAAACTGAGAATTAACTTAATATTAAGAGATGTAGGACTACTTACTTCTTTGGATACACGTTCATTTGTGCAGAATTAAGTATGAATGTGTTTATATATAGTACAGACCCTACACTATGTCATTTTAAGGGCTTTTATTTTAATTTCTCACGTACCCTCTCCTGTCTTCTTCTCCAAGGAAAATCCTTGTTATATATATATATAAAGTTTATCGGAATTTATTATTTACAGACTGTATAAAAATATTGTATTCTATTCCATTACTGGTGTTTAACCTTTCATCTTTATAGGTATTTTTACATGTCACGCGCCACCCGGGTCTTACAGTGACACGAACTATCTGGAGATGATTTTAACTATGGATCACATACATACTTATTTGACCACACAAGGACATGGAAGGCCTTCCCGAATGAGGGAAAATATTCTATAATATAGGTAAATTCGTAATGTCATATCGATATAATGATTTTCAAAGTTTGTCACTATATTACTGCACTTACATTCATTAAACGTCCTGTTCTTTGGAAGCAACATTTTGAAAACTGCATCTTGTACCCCAATGGTAATATGTGACAAACTATCAGATTAAATTAAAAGAATAGATATTATAATGTAAATTCCATGTAGAAGTGGACATTAATGAAAATTAAATTAATTGGCTATCTGTTTCCCTTAATAGAAATATAGGTCTCGTATTTGGCGTTTGTAAACGTGGGTACTAACAAATATTACTGCCACCTGGAATTATTCAACAATGATATCTAAACATGAACAATATCTAAAAAATATTTATGTCTAAAGAAGCCTGACACAATAATTATCTCTGTTATTAGGTTTCATGCAATAGTATTATGAAAATGCAAGTGGCTACCCCCGTAATCTTCTTGAGTAATATATATTTGATTTTATCTACACGCAAATTTAACCTGTCAAACACATCTGTAAAAAGACTTTCTCCATCTTTTAAATTACCTTAGGCATCACTGGTCAACAGTGATTTTGTTACATAAAAGATTTTGGGTGATTCTTATGTAGGCCTATTTTCATCTGCTGATTCCAAAGATGAAGTCAGAAATTTTCCATCACCCACCTTTTTGTTGTAATTTTGAAAACAATTATTTTCCTATTTATTAGCATTTTTGGTATATAACATGATGAGTAGAAGGATTATTTACATTTATATTTAATTTCAATGTGCCAACAATGGACTTATGTTTTGCGATTGTTGCCTTGAATTCATAACTTACAACAATGCCATTCTCCTACAAAACTGTGATTGTATGTTTTAAGTTCGCAGTTGAATAGAAGCTTTCTTAAAAGAAAGAAGCTAATTCTGTTCTCACTTCCGTAGTCAAGTGAATTGTGATAGAAGTGTATTGTAAAGACTAAGTAGTATATTGTATTGTAGTGTATTGTAAAGAGAAGAGTAAAATTGTATTTGTGTAAGAAATATGTCTCGAAAGTGTGTTAACGATAGAAACAACTTCTGTTTCGTGTGTGGTGAGCTCACTTTCAAAGCGCAGAAGCGAAAGTTTACTCCTCTAATAAGAAGAGCTTATCACTGTTATTTTAACAACAAAATAGACCAGAACAAGATATGGGCCCCGGAAATCTGTTGTACCAAATGTGTGACACTATTAACTGGCTGGCTGAAAGGATCCCGTCATATGCCTTTCGCAGTCCCAATGATATGGCGCGTACCTAAGGATCATTTGACAGACTGCTACTTCTGCTTGACAAATATATCTGGAATAACTTCCAAGTCAAGACACACCGTTAAATATCCAATGTTAGATTCAGCAATTCGACCGGTACTTCATGGGCCAGGTTTACCCATACCAATTCCACCAGATCACATAACAATGATTGAAGAACTTTTTGATGTTCAGGATTTACAGAATGATTCAGATTTTGCGGAAGATGATGCTATAAATGAAACTCACTTTCTAACACAGGAGGATTTAAATGATTTGGTTCGGGATTGAAAGGATGGAAGCTACTGCAGGATGACATCAAAGTAGCTTTTTACCGCAATTGCCAAAAGGAATTTGAGGATTTCTTTTCCAAGGAGAAGGACCTAGTTTTCTGCAATGATGTTGAGAATTAGTTCCAGTCACTGGGTGTTGAGCATAAATCTGAGGATTGGCGTTTATTCAGACTCCTCGAAAACAAGTTTGAAAGGAGTGTTACTACATAATGGAAACATATATCCATCCATTCATTTAGCCCATGCAGTTGGTATGAAGGAAAATTAAGAGAATATGAAGCTCTTACTATCCGCTATAAAGTATGACAATTTTTCTTGGCAGATATGTGGGGATTTGAAAGTTATAGCCATCTTACTTGGGTTACAGCTTGGCTATACTAAATTTTGCTGCTTCTTGTGCAAGTGGAATAGCAGATATAGAAGTAATCATTATATTAAAAAGAACTGGCGAAAGAGAGAGTCACTTAATCCAGGACAAGAAAATGTTCTTCACCAACCACTTGTACGTTCTGAAAAAATCTTATTGCCTCCAGTACATATTAAACTAGGCTTGGTTAAAATTTTTGTGAAAGCAATGGATCGTGATGGCAGTGCATTTCTCTTCCTCAAAAATAAATTTCCAAGGATCAGTGAAGCAAAGGGATATTTGTTGGCCCTCAAATACAGGAACTGATTAAAGATACGCAGTTTCAGAACAAGTTAAATATGCAAGAAGCAGCTGCATGGCAATCTTTCAAAAATGTTGTATCAAATTTTCTGGGGAACTTCAGGT
This sequence comes from Diploptera punctata, assembly GCA_030220185.1. Classification (NCBI taxonomy): domain Eukaryota; kingdom Metazoa; phylum Arthropoda; class Insecta; order Blattodea; family Blaberidae; genus Diploptera; species Diploptera punctata. The sequence continues at coordinate 248,943 of JASPKZ010007254.1, forward strand.
CTGATAACTACAGAGAACTCGTCAGTGAGATGATTGAGAACTACAAGATAATGGGATGTAATATGTCTTTGAAAATTCACTTTTTGCACTCCCATCTTGATTTCTTCCCTGAAAATCTAGGGGCTGTGAGCGACGAACACGGGGAGCGCTTCCACCAAGACATCTCGGAAATGGAAAGGCGCTATCAGGGTAAATGGTGTCCAAATATGTTAGCAGACTACTGCTGGACACTGAAGAGGGATATTCCTAAAGCGAAGTACAGCCGAAAATCCAATTCACATACATTTTGGGTGAGCAAATATAATTTCAGCTAAAATATAATAAATTGTAATGTATAGACACGAAAAATGTTTTTCATATGATTACTCGAAAACCCTGGGTGATGGAAAAGTTCCGTAAAAAGATTTGAAATCAGCACAAAAATCTAAAAGTTAGAAACACACATTTTCTCCCTTGTAACATAAAAAAGTTCAAATTTTGTTGGCCAGTGCATTTAAAGAAATTTCTCCCAGTTTCATTGAAACAAACCCTTGTGCAGAATCCTATGTTGTCACACTTCGATTATTCTGACGTTATATACAGGGTGTAAATGAATTATACCGCACAAATTTAACTGCATATAGGGGGGTATTATATAATCAATTTGAGATAATGAACTAATGGTCGGCGAATAAAAATGTCCAAGTTATAATCAATTTGTAAAATAGTTTGTACTGCACGCCACTAATTATCATCATCATCATAGTACATTCACGAATTTAGGCCATTTGTTGACCTGTTTCGGCCTCAAGAGAAACACCATCCAGAAGTCTTTTGAGTGGACGTCCTGGTCTTCTTCTTCCTGCAGGTTGATATCTTAACATTAGTTTGGGTATTCTGTGATCTTCCATTCGATGAACATGTATCCATCTTGACTTATAATCAGAAATTTTGTTTTCTAAAGATTCCATGTGTAATTCTTCTAAGATGTCTTCATTTTTTTTGTGATCTAGTAGTGTGTATTCCTGCAGTCCTCCGAAGATATCTCATTTCAGCAGATCTAAGTCTCTGTATATCCTTCTGTTTCAACGTCCATACTTCGCTACCATACAAAAGAGTTGGAAGAGCCAGTGTTTTATACACTTTCAGTCTTGAATGCTTTTGGACTAACTGTGGCTTGAAGATAGAATTTATTAACCCTAAAATTCTTAAAAATTTAGATAAGGGGTAGTGACGTGTGTATAACCTCTCCTACCCAATTCTCATCCTCACCTTCTCGTGGTACAACCTGTTTTCACAAACGAGGCTCTGAGGACCGAGTCACGGCGGTATAACCGTTCCATCAGGTACTGAGTAAATGCGGTATCCTAATGTCTGTCCAGAGACTAAAAGGTAGCAGCCCTACCACTGGACTACTTAGCGTCGGTCCAGTAACCTGTCCTAAGGAACTTCAAAACTACTTTCAAGTCTCAACACGAAAAAAGCCAGAAGGAATTGAAATATGACGACCCACAGCCACTAATTATTTCAAATTAAAATGGAAATAATATAATACAGAATGTAACTGGCAACATATGTGCGCCTTTAACTCAGTGGTTATAGCAGTCTTACTACGAACGGAAATGTAAGATTCATGCATCAATTTCGAAAATGCTTACAATATCTGTACCTCCCCCCCTTTTGTTTTCCTTCCTTTAATATGTACGTACAGAAAGTCAGTTTTACGTACGTATGTAGATTTACTCCTGGTTTAATTGTTTATTCATTATTTTACAGAATACGGTATTGGAATGTCGGCGCAGTACATGAGTCACAAAACGTATTATTTTGAATTGTTTGAAGGGTTGTAATAATAATGCACATACTGCATAGTACAATAGGTTTCGCAAATAAAATGTGCAATTGCACTGTACAATAATTATGTACTTAGATAAATGACAGTGCAGTGATCACAAGAGTAACAACATGAAGAGGAACAGTGTATGTATACATGGCATACATAATGTTATTGGCAAATAAGACAGAATACACTCGAGTAAATAAAAACAAGTCAGTGTTCGAATCTCAAATCCATCGCTTTAACCATTAAGTCACACGTTGACTACACAGATTCTGCGTGTTACACTCTGAGATAAGGCTCTCATAGTACCGATTCTACTGTAACCAGTGCAGTGGCGTGCAATCATCTGCTAAGTTTGACATTTTAAGGAATTTGATAATTGAATATTTCATAAACGTTGTTGATGAATTATTAGCAATTAGGATATCGGAATTAATACTAAAATCCGAAGTTATTCTAATACAATTTTCTCTCATACTTTGCTCTCCTGTTGATTTGTCTGTATCAAATGTCGATTACATTGATTCCCTATAACTCGTCTATTTTCCCTCGTAGACCATTGTTTCCTATCTCAAATTACTTGTATAATACCCCTCTGTAAGCAATTAAATGTGTGCGGTATAATTCATTTACACTCTCTATACTTATCTAAACTATGACTTGTCGCAGAGACTGCAGCTTGTACATAATGCTTCGTTCGATTCATTATCAATTTTTTTATTTTTACTTATTTCAAGTTTCTGAATTTCGATACTCCTAGTTACCTGGCGTCCAGATTTGAGAAGTTATCTTCTTATCACAGTACTGACACTAGATCACAATATAACAGTATGCTAACAATCCCTCTTCATAGCACTTCCTCTTATTCTATTTCTTTCACAGTAACTTCTCCCCGCTCCTCGAATTCCTTCCCTCAAGGATCAGGAGTTACCGCATACTTAACACTTTTAAGTCACGCTTATACAATTACTTGTTTTAAATAATTGATTTTTCTCGAGAACTGAATTTATTCTATTTCATTAATAGTTTTGTTTTCTATCTTGCACATCTTATATTTCATTCGTTAAATCTAGAGTAAATAAAATATATTGCAAATGATAATTGTATTGTAGATATACCATGTAATAATTATGTTTATTGTAATTTAGATGGAAGAATAATTTTTGTATTTTTTCCTTAACCTGGTTGAGTGTTAGATAAGGCTTTAACTCTGCCAGATAAAAAGAGCTATTATTAACATTACGATTATTATTATTATTATTATTATTATTATTATTATTATTATTATTATTAATATTATTACGATTATTATTATTATTAATATTATTACGATTATTATTATATTATTAGTATCATTACGATTATTATTATTATTATTATTATCATTACGATTATTATTATTATTAGTATTATTACGATTCTTATTATTATTATTATTACGATTATTATTATTATTTATTATTATTATTATTACCAAATACATTTGATATTCCTGAAAAACAGTATCAGTATCTTGTCAAAAATATACATATGGCAGTTAGGGAGGCTTTGGGAGAAAAGGAAATGGAGAATAAGAAAACTTATTTTTGGAACAAGGAGATTAAGAATGATGTAGATGATAAAAAAGTAAATATCTTAAATGGTTAAGCACAAAAAATTTGACGGACAAACTGGGGTATAAAAAAGCACAAGCAAAGGTAAGAAAGAAGGTGACAGAAGAAAAGAATAAATATTGGGAAAGAACCTGTCAAAGAATTCAGACTTATATTGGAGGAAAAGGTATTCAGAGGCATGGAGAACTTTAAAAAATTTAAGAAAGCCAGGACACAATAAAATCAATATTCAGAGAATTTCTTTAAATGAATGGAAATTATATTTTAGCAAGCTATTGACTGAAGATCGTTTGGAATTTTTAAGAGGAATTGCAGAGAAAACTGATGATCAAAACAGAACGAGTATACATTTAGATATTGAGACAGTAGATATAGCAATTGGAAAGTTTAAAAAATGGAACGGCTTGTGGGGAAGAAGGAGTACAGCCAGAATTAATTGAATATGGTAGAAGGAAATTATTTGAATTGTTAAGGAGCCTTTTTGAGAGATGCCTAAACGGAGAAGATGTACCAGTAAAATGGAAAATTGGGTTGATATCAGTCATTCATAAGAAAGGAAGAAAGGATGAGTGCAATAATTATAGAGGAATCACCGTAATGAATGTTTTTAACCGTATATATGGAAAAATAATCAAAAACTATTTGGAAGAAAATTATAAACATAAGGAGAATGAAGTACAAGCAGGCTTTAGGTCTGAGAGATCTAAAATTGATCACATATTTGTGGTAAAACAATTGATTGAAAAGACGAATAATAACAATCAACAAGTTCATATCACATTTGTGGATTTAGAAAAGGCATATGACACTGTACCTTTACAAAAGTTGTGAGAAGCATTCGAAGATATGGCGATAAACGATACAATTATTAATGCAATAAAAAATTGTATAAACATGCAGTATATAAAATTAAAATTGGAAAATATATATCAGAATAAATTAAAGTAACAAAAGGCCTTCGTCAAGGTTGTAGCATATCACCAACATTATTTAAGATATTTATACATAAAGCACTGTCAAACTGGAGCAAAAAATGTTCAGGAATGGGAGTACCAATTGGAGATGGATCAACAGATACAATATATACACTGTTATTTGCAGATGACCAGATAATAATTGCTCAAGAATATGAAGACATGGAGTTTATATTCAGAAAATTATTGGACGAATACGATAACTGGGGTTTGAAAATAAATTTAGAAAAAAACATTTTATATGGGATGTGGAGCCGAAACCGAAGATTTGATATTAGAAGATGAAAAGGGGTATATTAGAGGATGTGAAGAATTTGAGTATCTGGGAGTAAAATTAGATAAAGAGGATAAACAAGAAAGTGATATGAAGAACAGAATAAATAAAGGTAGAGCAATAACAGCAATGATGAATGGAGTCTTATGGAACAGACATATAACCAGGAAAAATAAGTTACAAGTATATCATTCAATAGTGAGCAGTATAGTCACATATGGAGCTGAAGTTTGGAAATTCAACAAAAACTTAGAACAAAAACTTATGTCGATGGAAATGGATTTCTTGATCAGAGCAGCAAGATGTTCAAAATTAGACAAAATAAGAAATACTGCCATAAGAGAAAAAATGAATATTGGTTATTCAATAGTACATTATATACGGTACAAGCAATTAAATTGGTATGGGCACGTAAGACGAATGCAAGAAGAAAAATTACCCAGGAAAACATTGGAATGGTGTCCACCTGGAAGAAGGAGGAGAGGAAGACCTCGAAACTCGTGGATGCAGGAAATAAGAACTGGAATGAAAGCAAGAGGACTGGAGGACATGGATTGGAGGGAGAGAGACGAGTGGAGAAGAAAAATAAAACTTTAGTCACAGAAAGATGTGTAAACATTAAAATCCTGTGTATAAATAAATAAAAGTATAACCAAATAGCATTGTGATATAAGAAAGTTTTTTAAATAGTGATTGATGAAAAAAAAGGGTTATGTGAGCTGGTTATGTGAGTTATCTTTATTATTTTCAATTTTTAGCCACTTGTTTTAATGACAACCTAATTCAAGGATTTTTTAAAATCTTTAGGCTATATCTAAATACACATTCTATATATTTGATGATTTCAAATATAATTGAAAACTTCAATGGAATTAGTTTTAATCCTCCTTTCCTGATTATTTTGTCTTTTTAAAGTTACACCAGTTACCGAAATAAAAACATTAATTAAAATATTATAATAATAAGCACAGAAAGCTGTATCTTTCTCTATTATTTACAGATTGTACTATCTCCAGGCGATTTTAGGGAAAAAATAGTTTCCAATTATTTTAAGGCTTAAAAAAATTAAATATAGGAGTGAAGTTTATGCAATTGTTACGTCAGTTATTTCATGATATTAACAACCTTTACAGTGTAACATTAATTTTTTCGAAAATAAAAATAAAAACCCATGACGCGACAGAGCCAGAAGGTACTTGGCTCACACCAACAAGTAATGACGATTATGTAGCTAGTAAAGTGGTGAGTATATTGGGTCCTCCAGCCGTTATAGCTGGTTTTCTGAACCTTGTTCTGTCAGGTATCCAAATGGTTCACCACACTAGATGGGTTACGTGCATTGGCAGATATTCTAGGAGAAATTTTCTTCCTTTACGGGGACTCGAATCAGCGGGTCCCGTAGCTCTGTATCAAAGCTTAGGTGTGTGAAATTTAAAAATGAAGAAAACAGAAACATTTCAAATCTAAATATTGTTGCTTTATTATTTTAGTAATCTTATGCAGTCTTGCCATTTATTTCATAGCTTGTAGTGATCTATATATTTAAATAATGAAAGTGCGTATATATTTGCAGAGGATGCGCAAACAAAGGAGCACGGGGGACCTGGTGAAGGGAGGTGGCAACTCGGCGAGCATGCGAAGCACTAGTTCCAACATGTCGTGGATCAGTACAGAGAGCTCTCAATCCGGTATGACCAACGCTTCGGTCCACACCGATTCCAACGCTAGCTTCGTAGTAGAAGACGAACAAATGGACGAGAGTGTCACGGAAACTTACATGGGGGAATGGAAGAACGACAAGAGATCAGGTTTCGGTATTGCCGAGCGTTCGGACGGTTTGAGGTACGAAGGAGAATGGTTTGCCAACAAGAAGTACGGCTACGGTGTAACAACCTTCAGGGACGGTTCTAAGGAAGAAGGGAAGTATAAGAACAACGTACTCATCACCTCACAGAAGAAGAAGCATCTGTTCCTCATCCGCTCCGCCAAGTTCCGCGAACGCATTGACGCAGCTGTCAACGCCGCCCAGAGAGCGTCTAAAATTGCACTCCAAAAGGCGGACATTGCGATCTCTAGGTAAGTACAATTAGTAGGACATAATGGGTTATCCTACTTGTTTAGCACTCCTGTACTTCGGTATTGCAAGGGACTCACATCTACAGGCCTGTACCGTTACCTTAAATCCAAATATTTATACCTTGAATTTTAAAATAAACATAAGAATCATTCTTGAATATTTTACACTTATGTATTTCAAAATAACCCGTTTTTACAGTACAACTCAGATTCTGTTAAAAGAGTTTAGATCTTGCAGAGGAATTGAGGTTAATACAAACAGACTGTAAACAACAAGTGCAAGTAAAGCGATTACGTATTAGCAGTGAGTTAGATAATCCAGTGGGTCTAAATATTGCACAAAATTAAACGTTATTAAAGAACACGAAGTAAAACTAATCTGACCCCAATTGGAGTTTGCCTTTCGACACAAAGGCCATATACAATTAATTTTGTACAAGAAATAAAATTGTAACCAATAAAATAAAAATACATACCATATAACTTTCTACATATTTACAGTGCCTTTTTGTGCTAGCTGCATACAGTGCATAAGGATTTAGTTGTCACTATTTCTACTATTCTCTTCTGACCTCAAGTGCCGTCCATGTCTATCAATATTCACAATAACATTTATGGTCAATGGTCTTCTTTTGTCAATATTGTTAAAAATGCATGTGTGTTTTCACGCCACCCTCCTAACACATTCCAGCACATGATTATTTAGTTAGACACGGCTAAGTCCCAGTGGCGTACTTTCTATGAAAGAGTGGGTTAGTTTACATGGAAGTGAGTGTTAGTTTATTGTGCTGATGTTATACAATTGAAAGAAATGTATTTTTGGAGTTGGGGAGTTACTGTGTGTTTGAATATTGTAATGTTGTATTCTTGTTGTTAATTATAACGATATGCAGTGTTCGTAAATGAGGGAATGCTATAGCATGGAGATGATGGTTAATGTACACAAGTTTTTCCTCATGAATTCGAGGCCCTAAATACGGAAAGGAAACTATTGCCGTGTCCACTGTTATCGACAGAACTGCAGCAGCTGCTGGTGTATTGTCATGTACTGTTAGCTAAATTTTGAAAAAAAAAGAAAAAAAAAAAAAAAACAATGAAGCAATTGCAAGCGGCAGTGTTTTGCGAACACCAGGAAAGAAACGACCGAACCGAACAGCTAAGAAAACTGTAATCGACTCCTTCAGTGCCGCCGCTATAATACGTGTAATCTTTTCTCTGTATAAGACTAATTTTATACGTAGTTTGAACGATATAAGTGACATATTATTTAGAGGAAAGTATTTGGAGTTTGAGGCAAATTCTAAAAAAAAAAAAAATGTTCCGTAAAAACACTCAGGGAAGAAAATTTTTAATAGAAAGGTCAGATATTGTTTCAAAAAGCTTTACATGTTCACGGAAAATTATGGAAATAAGAGCTACTGTTTACCTCGATGAAACTTAGCTAATGATTTGAAAGACAAACACAATGAAACTGGTTCTCCACTTCAAACCCCAGTAAGGCTTATTATTTTACATGCTGGATGTTCAACTGGCTTCATCCCGAATGCGCTTCTGGCTTTTAAATCAAAATAAAAGAAGGAATACCACGAGGAAATTGTCAGCACTATTTTTAAGAACTGATTTATTAATCGATTATTGCCAAATATTCCTCCCAAAAGCGTTATTGTTATGACTAAAGCCCGAATCATTCCAGACAACTCGATGAACCAGTTTCATCGACTAGTAAATCTATAATGCAGTCTTGGCTCCGTAATAAAAACATCTAGTTTGATCCGCGATCCACGAAACTTATGCTGCATGAAGGCAATTTCACAACATACGAGATAGATGGAATTGCGGCAATGTATTCGCATACCGTAGTGAGACATATCATTGCGACTTAAATGCGATAGTGTTAATTTGGGCACAGATAAAAATTATGTTGCGAAGCATAACCAAATATGTGAACGAGTTATTTGAAATGCAATTGAAGTGTCAAAAGATAACTGGTGAACACTTTAAAAAATAGAACAACGATACTGGGAGACGGATGGGTTAATGAATGAAGCAAGTGGACTATTTGTGATTAATTTAGAGGGCACAGACAAAGAAAATGATGAAAATGCGGATCAGCTAGAAGTGTATGATGAGGAGGCCGAAGGGTCGGAACAAAAAGAAGAAATATCAACCACTGATACACAATGCTCACCGGAAGAAGTGAACACCTTCCCTCTGTCACCATAATATGCCTCAGGGAAGATCGGAAGCGAGAGAGAAAAGTGACTACCCGTCTCTTTCTTAAACCGACCAGACTACTACCCTCTGGGCAACTAAATCATCACAGACTATATTAATAAATTATTTTAATGTTAAGATTGCGTAATACCAGGATACAACATTATCTTTCGAATTCGATTTTAAAGAAACAATATTATTACATGAGCATAAATCCGTAGGACAAACCGAGAGCAGTGTGTTTCGGGGGTTCGGATAATAATCAGTGTAGAAAAGGGGGAGGTATACGAGGAATTATATAATTGTTTAGAGGAAAATTAGGAATATGGTAGGCCTATTACATAAAGTCAGTAAAAACCCAAATCACCAAATTAAAAAGTTAAAAGTCAACGCGTTTCAGTAGCGACACTAACATTATCAAGACTTAATATTGACTAATATTAGTCTTGATAATTCAATATTAAGTCTTGATAATGGTAGTGTTGCTACTGAAACGCGTTGACTCTTTTAACTTTTGAAATTGGTGATTTGAGTTTTTGTTGACCTTGTGTAATACAATTTTATCACCAAGAAGATCCTATTTATTAAAATTAATATGGTAATTTAATTGGTATATCTATAGACATGAGAGCAAAGAGGCCAGTGTAGCCAGAAAATATCACTCACGCTGCAGTCTATATTTAAATTATCCTGGGGGAGAGAGACGTACTTTAATGCTTTGGGTGAGGATGATAGGAGTCCAATTGCATGGTTCCACTTGGGGGTGGATGACTCATAATTTAAAAAGCGAGGACTGCATTACAGTATGTCCTCTGTCCAATGAGTCAGAACACTGGCAACATATTACGAAATTTTGTAAAGAGACAGTACAACTTCGATAAATTAACGCAGGTCATCGAATGAATATAATTGAAAATACTCTCACGATAATACACCGAGAAGCTAGGATAAATATACTTGAAGACCTCGAAAGTATAAAGGAAACAAACAAACTTCACTTCTTAAAGAGAACGCACCCCAGTCAAACCCATTATACGAGGTGGTCAAAAACAAGTCAGTTGCTGCTACAAACAGTTGGAGTATATATCACCGTACACAACAACAACGAGTAGCGGAAGCTCAACCTGCAGAAGATGGAAGATAACTTCCGAAAGCCTTCCAGTTAATTTTATATACAATATTTTAACAAAGTCGAGGACGACGGCACCTACCAACAGGTAAAATTTAATTTTTAACTTTCATCATATGACTTCACCTCAACGGAATTTGATATGAATTTTACTGGTATTGAACTTAGATAAAGTTGTTACTTTAGATATTTCTCAAGGCCAATCGTGGGAGAATATGGTAGTAGAGGTTCGAGCGCGAAAATACAACATGTACGGTAAATAGTTTGATCCTGTAAAACGATTGAAAAACTGGCGTCCAATAAAGAAATTTATGTTATTGGTAAAGATAACTTCAATATGGTAATTGTTTAGGATATTCAATTTTTATTATCCATTAAGTTGTATTCATTGAATAGCTTTACACTGTATATGTTTATGTGTGTGTGTGTGTGTGTGTTCTTTTAAGTTTATTTGTAAGCTACATATTAATTGTAGAAAGGACGAAATAGCACTACAATGAGATATTAATGATAGGTATATGGATGAGAGTGAGGGAAAGTTAATATGTACTTCATACACATTTTTACGTACGAGTAAATACAAATGCGGCCAAACAGGCCCTGCGCACTCTTATTGTAATGAATACACTTTTCTTCGAAAACAAATTGTTAATAAATTCCATTGATATATAAATGATAAAACTGAAGCAGTGCTGTAAAACCTTGGCACGTCAGTGACTATTAGGAAACAAAAGACAGTAAAGGGATTCGCATGGTTAACCTACGCAATCTTTGAACATTGCTTTCAATTTTCTTTAGAGGATTTCACTACTTCCAATAGAAGTACACACACCCACTCATCCACATGAGGCTGAGTGGATCCTTTTTCAGGCCCTATAATCTATGAGCTTATAAAGATAATTAAAAATGATATAGCCGATTTCGAACCCAGGAAACGTAAGGTGATAATTAAAACGGCTAACCCTTACATCACAGAGGCATTAAATCCTTATTGCATATGTAAAACATTTACAACTATGGTAACGTTGTATAATGTTAAAAATTGTGAAAAGAGCTTACAGCTATTCAACCAATATACCTTACGAATCTAACAGTAGTGTTTATATATTCGGGTGAACTAATGGTTCCCATGCTCTGCGGTATAGGCCTACATATTTCGAACATGGCATGATCGATGGATTTTTGAGGGCGTAAAAATCCTGAGTATGACTTCCTTTCGAATGGAAGTAAAGATGGGAGTCACGTGTTATATTTAGGGCACATAAAAGAACCTCAGGTCTAATATAAAGACCTATAAACAAAAGCTATCGACCGATTTGAATTACGACGTTAATACCTAAATTGTTAAATAGCATCGTTAAGTAAAAATACCAGCATGTAGGTGAGATTGGAAGAATAAGGCCGTTTGTAATTAATAATTAAGTTTTCCTAACTGTCAAATAACTATTAATATTTTTTAAAAAATGTTCACTGTCCTTTAACTAATTAGCCAATAGATTCATGGCCGCTCTGACAAAGTTCCTGAGCTAACATTTTCCAATCATTGTGTATAATTAATTTCCCTCAAATAATGATTAATGTTATTATCCCATCTCATTCTTGGGCTATTTATTTCGCAGTTTTTCCTTCTGACTCTCCTAAAAACAGTTCCATGCTCCTCTTTCATTTTCTATTGGCCTGCCCATTGCAGTTCACGAGACTTTACTTTTCTTATTATACTTGGTTTCCCATAAAAATAATGTAGCACACTGTTACGTGGTTCTTCTCCATTAACTTGTCTGTTTGTCTCTTTTTGGTGCAAACATATTTCTAAGCACTTTATTTTCAAATCTTAATATTTGTTTTCCATTCTTAATTCAAGAGATCGTGTTTCGCTCAGTATGTAACTTTGAAGAATCGCCGTTACTTGCCTATACCGTGTTTCGCTTATAAGTATAATAGAATAAATACAGTAGTTAAAATTTCAAAATTATGCATAAAAAATGGCTAAGGTTTCCTCTTTGAAGTTCTAAAAGGAATCCCTTATTTTTTTTACAAGACCAATATGTTATTATTAAACTATTAGAACCTATTTGAAAGTAGAGTTGGGACTTTAATTTAATGTTTTTGTTAATTTTAGAAGCGCCACGCATTGCGCGCAAGCACAGGTTATTTAAAGGAGAATTCGTATAGCATCTTTCTTCTTGTGGACACCACAGCACAAAGTGTTTTGTGTTTTATCATTAGCACCTGTATAGTCGTCAGTACAACCTGCCGTTCCAATGTATATGCAATAATGACAGCTCAGAGAAACGGAAAGTTTGTTGTCCATAGCAGATAAAAATTGAAAGCTTAAAATGATGAAAATATCAAGCGCATTCACGAGCATTTTAGAGAAGCTCGGGAGATCTATATAACAGGCCAGTGTGCAGTTGAACGACCCACCAACAACAGTCCATACGGTGTTCATAAAATATTACGTTTGTGAGCGTACAAGCTGCAACTTCACCAGATGATGACGCCGAATGATAAACGGGAACGAAAACGTTTTGCGGAAACAATGTTGAAAATAGTGGATGATGACGATACATTCCTAAATCGAGTATATTTTCCAGATGAGGCAACCTTTCACGTTAGAGGAAAAATAAACAAATACATTTGCCACTTTGTTTTTCTGAGAAGACGGTTACTGCAACCATGTACCTGGATATGTTAAGCTGTATGTTGTGCCTCAATTCCTAAGGCTCTCCACCACACTTTGTCAACATAGTTCGCACATTCTTAATGATGAAGATGGATCGGAAGAGAATTACCGTACATCACATGACCTACCTGATTTTTTTCCTGAGGGGATTTATTAAAGATCCCAGATCTACAATACACCAGTACGTGATTTAGCAGACTTCCAAGAAAGAATGTATGCTCCTATCAACAATGTAACCACGAATGATTCATAACACATGGGTCGAGGTTGAATATGATTTGGATATTTACCTTGCCACTAAAGGAGGCCATGTTGAGGTTTGTGGGATATAAGGTAAAAATAATCCAAGTTTTCACTGTCTGTAGCAATTAGTTTCATCTGGATTCGTATGACTTCAGAAGTTACAGCTATTTAATTTATTATACATATAAGCGGAACACCTTATATATATATATATATATATATATATATATATAGATAGTTTAACAATATTTTCAGAGAAGTTGGGATTATACGTCTCCGTAATGCTTAATAGTATGAGTTTCCAGAGTTGAACCCATGTTTAATTTTTTTTCTGCATCTTACCCCTTTTCCATTTGTTATGTTTGATTTATTATTGATATTAAAAAAAGGTCTCTTGCAACACACACCTTCTCAAAGTGTATGTGATTACGTGGTATTTGTAAATTAAGGGAAGGTATTTCAAAGGCAACTAAGTTTTACAATTAAGTTTATCAAAATCTATTTAAATGCGAATGTGTAAATTTGTGACAAATGTTTCATAATAGAGATAATTTATCATTTCATTTATATTTTTCTCCATTCCGTTCATTAATCCTTTTCATAGAAGATTATTCTCCAACTTTCGTCTTTATTACTTATTACATTTTTATTTTCTACAATTTTAAGGGGTAATATAAAAATATTATATTGAACTGTAGAAGTACAATTTGAATGTAAAATATAAGCAAGTGTGTCCATATAAAGAGTTCCCCTTGTGATTAATTTCATGATTTTAATTTAATCAATTTAGTAGCGAAACCCAGTGCTGTATACACGAAGATTAAATGATTGTAAGCAGCATAGATAAATTAATATATATTTACTACAGAGTCACCAATTTATCATACTAACATTTGTAACATTGGCGTGTCTGTACTTTTGTGTTACTCGTTTAATATGTCTTCCATTTACAGAAGTTACTGTCAATATTTGCAATATGTAAGACAATAATTTATTAGATATAGTAGGAAAGAACATAGTGCAGCAATGTATGTTACAGCGGATATTACTTTATCCCATAGAAATCGTGACAAATTTCTGAAACACGAATGCTTATTCAATAACGTACATTTGACTGAAAGCATCAAATACAAATTTGACAGTGGTTTTATGTAAAGTTTGGGATTTAAGTACAGCCCTAGACATGGAATTTGACCGGAACTCAAAAGTCAAGTCTCTTTCTTTGTGCTAGTTTCATGAAGCGGTATACACGCATGGATATATTTGGTATATAGTGAATTTTTAAATTGTTTATTTCGGCTCATATGTTTCCTCTGTCGTACTAGTATATCACAAGTGTTCACATTGTCGGAACTTAGAAAAGTTTACCATCCGGAAGATCGATCAAATTCCATATCTAAAACTAACCATTCAGAAATGCAATGTACAATGAAAATGCAAGCAAATATAAGTGATATGTCTGCATATATTTATAGGACTGCCACAGCTCGTGGAAAGGCTGAACTTGCAGACATGGCAGCAGACCACGCAAGAGAAGACTCTGACATTGCGAGGGCAACAGCTAAACAATTTGCTCCTGACTTCCAACAACCTAGCTTAGATAGATTCCGCAATAGAGAAACATATAGAAATAAACAACAGCAACAGCCTGCAGAAATCAAAGCAAACGATCAATCTGCACTCCAACAGCAGCAGCAGCAACAACAACAACAGCTCCTCCAACAACAACAGCAACAACAGCTCCTCCAACAACAACAACAACAACAAATGCTTCATCAACAACAGCAACAAATGCTGCAGCAGCAACAACAGCAACAAATGTTACAACAACAGAAATTGTTGCAACAACAAAATTTACAAACGCAACAAGCACAACCTCAAATGAATCAACAACCGCCTTCAGTAAAGCAACCTCAGTATGCGCCTTCGATTAAATCAAATGCTCCACCAAGTATAGTTACAACGGATGCGGAGAAACCGTACATGAATAAGGTGGATCAGATGCCGAACCGAATCCCGAATGCAGTCAACCCACCACAGTTGCCTTCCCAGAACGAAGAGATGCCTAACACTGCGTTCTCCGTTAATAACCCAAATGTCACGTCCCTTGGTATCCCTGGAGGTTCGAATTTAACTATGCGTCGACCTTCTAGGGTGAAGGTAAGAACTTTATATATTCAAAATATTAATGTAAATAAGATATAAATAATGTTAAATATTTTAAAATTAAATAATATAACTACCTCAGTATTCAAGAATGGATAAATGCAATTGATTCCCCTTAAGAGGATCACTATTAGCTATGAGTTATATTGTTGTGCATTTTTTCTATTAATTTTAATAGAATTAAGTAATATAATGTACGGTTAAAAACTATAAAATAGTTACCTTGTAGGTCCGTCTCCTCAACGTAAGTTCTTTTCAAACTCTGTAGGCCTTTCGTGACTAGTCCCATCATCCGCAGAATGCATTAGGTCCGTTATTGTTGACCCTTGTTGAAGCACTGACTTGGTTGTGAGAATTTTGTACAGAGGATTGTGTGGATTAGGTGGTATTCATTATGAATCAGGTTGTTGTTGATTTCTCTTAGGATTGTGATTTCCTCCAGCATATTTATTCTCGTTGGAATGTTTTCTCCATGTACTATTGTGAGGGTGTTATCGATGTTATGCATATGGTGTCCAGCCTGAATTACATGTTTTGCGTAACTTGATTTTCCTCCATTGTAAATTAAATCTCTGAAATGTTCCTTGAATCTAATGTTGAAGCTTCTGTTAGTTTTCCCAATGTAGAATTTATTGCAGTCTGTACATGTTAATTTGTAGATGCCTTTATTGTTGGATTCATCTATTTCTTCAATGTTGTTGTTTATTAAATCGTTTAATTTGTTATCAGTTCTGTAGGATATATTAATATTCTTATTGAGCTTTTTTAGTGTGTTGGCCAATTTTAATGTTTCTTTACCAGTGTACGTGAGAGTTATCCACTAAAAAAGCTCGATAAGAATATTAATATATCCTACAGAACTGATAACAAATTAAACAATTTAATAAACAACAACATCATCGAAGAAATAGATGAATCCAACAATAAAGGCATCTACAAATTAACATGTACAGACTGCAATAAATTCTACATTGGGAAAACTAACAGAAGCTTCAACATTAGATTCACGGAACATTTCAGAGATTTAATTTACAATGGAGGAAAATTAAGTTACGCAAAACATGTAATTCAGGCTGGACACCATATGCATAACATCGATAACACACTCACAATAGTACATAGAGAAAACATTCCAACGAGAATAAATATACTGGAGGAAATCACAATCCTAAGAGAAATCAACAACAACCTGATTCATAATGAATACCACCTAATCCACACAATCCTCTGTACAAAATTCTCACAACCAAGTCAGTGCTTCAACAAGGGTCAACAAGAACGGACCTAATGCATTCTGCTGATGATGGGACTAGTCCCGAAAGGCCTACAGAGTTTTAAAAGAACTTAAGTTGAGGAGACGGACCTACAAGGTAACTATATTATAGTTTTTAACCGTACACTATATTACTGTGAACTAATAACTCAACGGAAACTTACCATGAATTTTACTAGAATTAAGTATGTACACTAAACAAATAGACCATTAAGTGGCACATTAAAAAATAAAAAGTTTCATACAAAAAAGCCATCACATCGGTGAAGATTCCACACAATTAAAGCCGTCAGTCTAAAGTAAAACTAAATCTACGGCAATGATTATAAAATTATGGCCATAGTTCAGATTGTTTTGCAATTGACAGTTGTGCATTTTGAGACATTTATTAACTTCTCGTGCAAACAATTAAGGAATCATTAAACTGCACCCGAGTTTTCAATCTTGTTTTGAGAATTCTATGCCAGAATTCAGCTAGCATTAGTCACTGTTCAAACAGAATAGCTAACTTTTTCCTTATGGTGTACCAGATTATTCAATAAACTGAAAACTAATATGGTGTACACTAACTTGCAAATTTTCTCATCTAACGAAGAAAAATGATTATAAGTGGACTGGACACTTGGCATACAATATCACTTTTTTTTTAATTGACTATTTTTGAAGGGTATAGTCTTCAGTTGATTAATATTTTACAAAAGTTGCAAATCTGAATAATTTGGTTTCAGCCCGTGTCGGGCCCAGAAGAGACACCTGCCTTTGGGTACCAGCAGTCCATGAACGACCGCTTTGACCACTACAAGAGGCCTCCCAGTCGGGACTCTAGCGTTGACCGATACCAGAGAATAGCGACCCGCATGGGGTCCAGACCCCCCTCGGTGGACAAACCTCTGCCTCCCGCTGCTACTAGAGAGATGTCTGTGGACCGCACAGGACGAAGTTCCATTGTCCGCGGCACCACTCCGGCTCCCGGTAGTAACGGTGCTGTAGTGGGAGCTCCTCTCTACACCATTCCCAACTCACAGGGACCCTTCGAGGACGTAGTCCTGCGCAACAGAACTCTAGGACAAGACATTCTTCCGTCTCCTGGTCAGCCAAAGAGAACAGAGTCACTTTTTATTGGAGGAGGTGGCGTAGGAGGAGGAGGCGGCGGTGGTGGTGGTGGCGGCGGAGGTGGTGGTGGTGGTGGGGGCGGCATGGGTGGAGGTGGAGGAGCAAAGGCACCTAAGGTAAGTTATTAAGCCTAAATGTTTTTTTATATTAATTTACACTTGCTTTCATTTCTTCCTTCAACTCCTGTACCTATCAACACTTGCTTTCTTCCGTTTTTTTATATTTCCTTCTTCGTCGGTCTCATTTTTTTTATTTCCTCTTTGTCTTTGCCTTTATGTCTTTACTACTTTTATTTTTACTTGCTTTTCTTATTCTTTCCCTAAATTTTTCTATCAATAATATATTATCTATACTACATATATCTTCCTATCCATCCATAGTAATTCTGCCCGAAGGCAGGTCATTCACTGCAATCATAGCATTTTCATGCTATGCTTGCAGCTTTACTAGGGAATTGTAGGTGTGGTAGCTTCCCGTTGCTTTCCACACCGGTGAAGGATGATGATGATAATGATAAGGATGATGATGGCCATATGATTTCGAGGACCGTTTGGGCCTTAAAGTTTTCCAGACATTTGTCTTACAGGTAAGGAAAAACCCCGATAAAAACCTCACCCAGAAAAACTGCCCCGACCGGGGATCGAACTCGGGCCCGCTGCATGACAAGGCAGCACGCTACCTCGAGACCACACGGGTGGACTATTTCCTATAGGATATAGAATAAATAAAACATTATTATTATTATTATTATTATTATTATTATTATCATTATTATATCTTATTTTCCTATTAAAGCTGCAAAGCATAGCAGAACTACTAATGGATGGATGGATATATATCTTCCTATAGGATATATATATATAAACAAATTTAATGCTTTGCATCACCTGCAAATAAGTTTCATAATAACGATGAAGAAGAAGAAGAAGAAGAAGAAGATGATTAATAATAATAGTAATAATAATAATAATAATAATAATAATAATAAATAACTTAATTTTATGTTGGAAATCACATGCAGTATAACTTCTGCGAGTTTTACTTCTAGTGTTATATAGCTGTGAAACATGGTTAAGAGGGAACAAAGTTTTTTTTTTCGAAAATAGTATTCTGAGGAACCATAAGGGATGATAATGGTGAATGATGGAAACTTCGGAACAATGTACTTCCTTTGTTATTATTATTATTATTATTAATATTATTATTATTATTATCAACATTATTATTATTGTTATTATTATTATTTATTATTATTATTATTATTATCATTATTATTATTGTTATTATTAATTATTATTATTATTATTATTATTATTATTATTATTATTATTATTATTATTATTATTATTATTATTATTATTATTATTATTATTATTACGAGAACACAACACCAATGGCCTCTCTCACTCTCTCTTTCTCATGGCAACAATGCGCCGTCCAGTGTGCCAATTCTAAGGTACCAATACCATTTGACAACAAACAAAATTCATGGCTATCTCTAAGGGGTTCAACTTCTATCCCTTGCCTATACGGCGTTGTTGGTGGGAAATTAGTTGGTTGGTGAAACAGTGTTATATAAAAGTGGGATACACACATTAGGCAATGAATTTATTATTTCAATGTAATGAAAAAAGGGAAATATGCTAAGAAGAATATAATAAAATAAAAGGAATTCCAATAATTAGTACGGTATGTACTAAAACTATATTTATAATGAGAATTAATATTTTTCAGATATATATATATATATATATATATATTATTATCATAATCATTATCACCATCATCATCATTATCATTATCATTATTATTATTATTAATTATTATTATTATTATTATTATTATTATTATTATTATTATTATTATTATTATTATTATTATTATATACAACTTTCCTCATTAGATGATTGCCTCAAGGACAAAGTGATGCAGACAATTCATTTTTGGAATTGATGAAATACATTTTGTAAATACATTTAAAAAAATTCAAATTGTAGGCATAATTGAATTATACATACTATAAAGTAGAAATGTTGTAAATATGGTTTCTTAAAATTGAAATTGATCCTCTAATGACAGCGATGGCAATTTTAGAAAGATGCACCCTGTCCAAATCTAAGGAATTCCAAAATTTGGCGAAGAATCCTGGTATAGTACCTTATTGCCCCGATCATCAATCCTGTGACAGTTATACTGTTGTATAAATGACATGATAAGAAAAATAAATGCCTGAACGGGATTTGAACCCGGGCCTTTGGATTGATAGTCCAGTGCGCTACCACTTACGCAACCAGGCAAATCTAGTACAAACATTTACTTTTCTTATATATTATATATATTGTACTTTTTATATATATTATTTATTTATGTTTTACTAATAAGTCTACATTTTGGAATCCCCTTCAATTTTGAAAATATAGAACACTTTAACAGAACTCATAATAGTAGCAGCTCTTCACAGAAAAAATACTTTAATTGCTGTTTTTTTTAACACTTTTATTCCAAGATAATATAATCTAAATATCAAAGAGCTACAAGTACAATGGAGTATGTTGTATAATCATATCAGTTCTGGTTGTTCCGTCTATACTCTAGTGAACACTTTTTATCAGTGGTCTTGAAAATCCAGGTTAAAAAATCATCTCAAGAAGATTCAAGAGTTCGTTTCCTGCCTACGTTTACGGAATTCCAGGATGTGAAAAGAGAAAAATAAAAACCTAGGTTATGTGTCACGTAAGTTGCCTGGCACATTAGATAAGAGAAATTCTCGTATGCAGAGACTCATTCTAAGATCAAGAGACACTCAAAGGTTAAAAAGTTACTCTGACGTCTTGGAAGTCACCCGAAGCTTAAGAATTCGATCTCGGCGAAAACATTACTTTTGCGGCAAAACATTTCGGGGATGCGATTTCTTTCAGAATCAGCTTTGGTGGTTCAGTAGGGATTCAGCTCAATGCCTCTGTCCTGTTGGTCGCGAGATCAAACCCGGCCGAGATCGATGGATTTTGTAAGATGGAAAAATCCAAGAGACAAATCCTCCGGGAGAGATTTTAACCCAAGGGTCGCGAGATTGAATATTTTTTGGGCACTTAGAATAATTTCAATCCTAAATTAGCAAAGCAAAATTTAATCGACATTTCTTATCAAGAAAATAATTTAGTTCCCTATTAGGTGTCTCTTTGAGGCAATGAGCTAACCACTTGTAAATTCGTTGACATTTGTATGGAAATAAGCGTACCTAAATTGGATTGGTTAATTAACTCCCGAAAGGTACCATCCTTGTTCCACATTGATGTTCGAGTTTAGACATTACCTCTCAGAAGTTAAAAATATATATATATATTCATTACTGGTCACATAACTGTATGGTATATTAAGGAATCCAAAATTTATAACTCTACACGCCCACTTTATGATTTAAGATTTGCCTCTTTACAGAAATAGACAAAAAACAAACAAAAAGGCAATAAGCTAAGGAGTATGTTTTGAAGAGCAGCTGCACAAAATGTGACCGACATGGGAATTGCCCTAAACAATGGGTTGCGTCATCGTTTGCGCAACTTCCGCAGAAATATAATTCCAGACAAGGTTATAAAATGACTAAATATATCATAAGTTCACAAACAAACATTGATATAACAACAAGCCTCTGTACATAAAACTGATTACTTTGCTTAATGTGGCTACATTTATCACAACTTTAAATACACACAAAATTAGTACAAAGCACATTAGTTAGATACGATCTCCAAAAAATATCATATTTGTATATAACTTTTTATGTCCAAAACTGTATTTCTTAAAAGTCTTCACTTCGCATATAAAATTAATCCTATAGAACAATTTTTTGAGATTTAAAAAAAATCAACTTGTTGAGCGATTAACTGTTTATGAATGGAATTGCTTATGAATGGAAATATATTAGGAGGATTTGCTATATTTAATGAATTGAAGGTAACAAACACATTTTTTAAGAAAAGAGATGTAAATAAATAGACATGATAGCTAGAGGATCAAAATCCCTTACAGACTACATAATTGTAAATGACAGATTTAAAAATTGCATTAAAGATACAACAGTTTGTAGAGAAGCAGAATTATACACGGACCACTACTTGGTAATTTCAGAAATATACAAATTAGCTAAATGGAAAAATCAAAACACATGCAAAATAGAAAAAAGAGAAATGTAAAGGAAGAAATATTTAATACACAACTATTACAAGAAAAGAGTATAAGAGATGTGTTCCAGTATAGGATGACACAGTATTTAGCGACGACTAAAATGGAAAATGAATTAGAAAAAGAATATCAAAGTATAAAAAATATAATATGGAGAACAGCAGAAGAAATTCTTGGTTATAAAAAGAAAAGAAGAAGAATAAAAGGCTCCAGGTATTGTAAAGAAGATATACAAGCAGAAGTAAAGGACAAGAAAGAAGTATATCTAAAATATCTTCAAATAAATACTCATGAAAACTGGGAAGATTATAAATCAAAAAGAAATATAGCAAAAGCAAAAATAAAAGAAACCCGTGTGAAATCTTGGAACAGATTTTTTGTCACTAATTTAGCATGATACTTATGGAAGGCAAAATATATGCATGGAAAGTAATGAGGCATCTTAAATCAACAGAAAGGGATAATGCTATACTATCATGTACGTGGTACAGTCATTAAGTTTTGAGACTGAGCGCATAGTGGCGCTGTATTGCACGACGCCATGGTATGGTACCTTGTCAGTTAGTCTCTCGTCCAAGCAAGAGACAGTTAAGTGCATGCACTGGAAGCAGAACTACGGTCTTTGTTGTGACGGTGATTTGAATGCGCACGTCGGAACTCGAGATTTCACAGTTTGAGCAATGGTCAAACATCAAGTTCTGTCAGAAATTAGATTAGACCGCTGCCGAAATGTTTGAAATGATGCAGCAAGTTTACGGTGAGTACACATTGAGTCGCAGTGTTGTGTTTAGGTGGCACCGACGTATTTGCAAAGAAGAGACAGTTTGAAAGATGAGGTACGTACTGGTCGGTCACAAACAATTTGAACTAAACGCAAGACCGTCAACATGCCTCGTGTTACCTAGCACAGTGTTCCAGGAATCCTGTCGCAAGACCAACGTGATGATCACAATACGTAACGATTTGTGGTGACCCCATCGGTAGTGCTGACGATGATTCGACGTTAGTCAATCGGATAAAAACTGGAAACGAAATAAGGCGTTTCCTTTACGATCCGTAACTGAAACGCCTTTATCACCATGACAGATAAAACCGCGACAAGACAGGTCAAAAGGCAAGGTGATGCTTAAACTGTTTTATGATTCATATGGAATTGTTCACATGGAATTCATCCCAGAAGGTGCAACTGTAAACGAAACGCGCTACAAAGAGATCCGTGGTCGTTTACATGATTCAATTCGTCGTAAGCGTTCTGAGATTTGGCGTACAAAGATTTGGATATTGTTACACGACAACGCCCCCGACCATCGTTCTGTCCTTGTCCAAGAGGAACTTGCAAGGCAACGGGTGACAGTTTTGCAAGACCCTCCGTACTCACCTGATCTCGCACCATGCGATTTTTTCTCTTGCTCGTATAAAAGCAATCCTACGTGGCCGTTGATTTCATTCTTCCAAAGAGGTCATGGCTCCCACAAGAGAAGCCATACGGAACCTTACCGCCAACACCTTTCAGCGGTGCTTCCAGCAGCTATACCACCGTTGGCAAACGTGCATAACGGCCAAACGCGACTATTTTGAGGGAGAATGTGGTTATGTTTAAGTGTACGCCTAGTTATTGGCATCTTGTGAGACATTCAGATTCTTGTGGGTGCCTACCCTCCTGCGTAAAGTCTCAGAACATTTTTTAATATATATGATAATGCCTTTTTTTCAGAAGAAAGAAAATACATATGCATTTACATTGCGCACGGGCCGGCTTGGCGGTACGTGCATTACTTTTCCATGAATAAAAATAAATAAATTAAAACATAATGATAATACACTGCTCAAAACAATTAGAGGAACACTTGTAATAAATTGAATAGGTAATTGTTTTTTAAAGCTATGATGCTGACAGTTGGACAATATGTAAATTGAATTATTAATTTTATCATTGGATACAAATTTTAAAGATCCATGGCCTAAATACAGAGAAATTACCTCAAATAACAAATATAGAGATTTTTTTTTATTTTGGAAGGCACTGGCCACTTCTAATTGGTAAGCTTCCTGATGTTGCTATAGTGACGAATGTTGATTATTGCCTTGTTTATTGAAGTCTCTGACAAAATGAGTCATTTAAATGAGTTTGAAGTGTATCATGCTCCACATATTTTACGACAAGGTCAATCTCTGCGACAACTAGCTTGGGGTTTCTCCTTCCGTGGTGTCCAGGTTACGCAACAGGCACAGACAGATAGGTCAGTATTGTAGAAGACGTGGCCAGGGCCGTAAATTTAAAACAAGCCACCAGGATGACAGATACGTTGTTCTTTCTGCTCTTCGACAGCGTACAAAAACTGCAAAAGACCTGCAGAATGACCTTCATATTGCTTCCGGAATCCGGGTTTCAGACCAAACCATAAGGAACAGATTAAGGAAAGAGAATATTCGTCCAAAAATGCCCGTTAAAAAACCACGCTTAACAAATGGGCATAAGGCAGCAAGACGTACATATGCTGAAAACCATGGTGATTGGAACCTGAACCAGTGAGAGTCTGTGCTCTTTTCGAACGAATGTGATTGGAACCTGAACCAGTGGGAGTCTGTGCTCTTCTCGGACGAATCAGGTATCGTCTTACACGTTGTGATGGTCGATTGAGGGTGTGGGGACGCCAGGAGAAAGATTTTCTGCAGAGGCTGTACAGGAAATTGATAGATTCGGAGGAGGTTCCATAAAGGTGTGGGCCGGAGTTATGTACAACAATCGTACGGATCTTGTACTTGTTCTCCAGCGACTGAATGCTGTCCGGTATATCGAGCACGTTCTGGAAGAGCATGTAGTACCTGCTGCCATTGGAGTAGGCCCTGGATTTCTGTTTATGCAGAATAATGCCAGGGCACATTTTGCAGCTGTCACCAGGGATTTCCTTAGGAGGAAAGAAATTGAGGTAATGGAGTGGCCAGCGGTCAGCCTAGACCTCAACCCTATTGAACACTTGTGGGATCTTCTAGACAGGAAGGTCAGGAACCGACATCAAGCTCCACAAACTCTGCAGCAACTTTGAGATGCTCTGAAGGAGGAATGGGAGAATATCCCGCAAGAGGAAATCCAGAATCTTATTGGGAGCATGCCACGAAGGTGCCAAAGTGTCATCGAATGTTGTCGAGGCCATACACGATACTAACTCTATATAACGATTGTTTAACTTTGAAAAATAAGCACAATATTCAATTGCTTTCATAGCGGAATTATTTTAAAAGTTAATTGCCAGCATTATTCATTTGTTTTTACTGACCTGAGCAATAAATAAATAAATAAATAACCACAAATAATGTACTTTATTAATTTCATGTTTGAACCTTTATCCAATGAAAAAATATTTGCATATTTCATAGTGTTCCTCTAATTGTTTTGAGCAGTGTATAAAATGCCTACAAATACACCTGTATCAAAAACAATAATAGGCTATATATAAGTAAAATCTATGTCTACACTACATCACAATAATACATATCTACACTCATCCATGAAAAGACCGTGTATATAAAGAAATAAAAAAAAGTCTCATTCTGTACATAAATAATTAAAAACAAATTGATAGAAACAAATTAGAAAACAACACACATACACCCACACACACATCCACACATATACACACGCGCACGCTCATACCCATCTCCCCTCGTCACTGCAGACATCAAATGCACTATCAGAGTATTGAACTTATCAAACCTACTTATTATATAATATAATTAAAGATCGAAAACGAAGACCATATTGAGATTCTTTTTATTGATAATAATACCGCTATATCTTTATTGATCTACAATTGTGCTATATCTCAATTTCCTTACTGTATCCAAAAATTTACATGGTTTTGATTCACTCTCGATCCGTCCTTAAAGATTCCAACACACCACTCTCCCACGATCCGACCTGAGAAATCTCTCCAACAGCAATTGTAATCTAAGTTGTTCTTTCTCTCTACAGAATTGTATGATATGCTGCCAATTTTCAAGGTCATCGCATAGCGGGCATAGTTTAATGCCTTCTTCACTTGTTAAATTATGGGCCATCCATCCCCCCAAAAGAAACCATGCAATAGCACTTCTATCATCCCCATCCAAAGAGTCATTATACTTCTCCCTTCCCTTCGAAAGTTTCAGTTCCGACTGCAGGGTGAGCGATCTAAGCGAGTCCTGATTCCCGTTTATTATGTCCAACCAATACTTAATAGCCATAATTTTGCCCCTTATTGTGTCCGAAAATGTACCGAATTCTTTCAGTGTGCCACAAATTGAAGTCCCCGTTGCTAATCCCATCGCTTTCTTAAGGAACATAGTTTGAATTTTATCTAGTATCCACGTTCGTTCCCAACCCCATAATTCTGAGCCATACAGCATGGTCGCTCTCACAGTCGAAGAATAAACCTGTTCAAGTGTAGGCATCGGTATGTTTCGCAATTTTGACATATTAGTAGGCATTTCGCTTGTCCGGCTCCTAGCCCTCATTGTTGCATTCTCGATGTGTCTCGTCCATTTTCCATTCATTGTCAAAGTCATCCCCAAGTAGACAAAGTTTTTAACATTTTCTAAATTCTCACCACGGTATGTCCACCTTTTCCTCCCGCTGTATACGGATCCGTTTTTAAAACTCACGGCTTCAGTTTTTTAACGTTTACAGTAAGTCCCCAAGTCGTACAGTATGTCGGTAGTAAATATAAACCCTTCTGCATGCTATCTATTTTCGTGAAAAAGAGGCATAAGTCGTCTGCATACATTAGAACAGGAATACTTCGCCCACCCACTGTCGGAGCATCGATCCGCTCTACTTCCAGCATCAAAGCTACATCGTCTATAAATAAGTTAAATAACAATGGTGACAATACGCATCCCTGTTTTACACCCTTAACTGCCTCTTTATATATTCTGAAACTTGGTCCATCCCATATTTAACATAGAACCCCACTTTCTTATAAATTCCCATTAGCGCCCTAATCATAGTTCCCGATACCCCTAGTTGCCATAATTTCTGCCACAGAGCATTGCATTCAACAGAGTCCATGGCTTTTTTCAGATCTATAAAAGTACAGTGTAATCTGCCTCGTTTGACACTCAAACATCTGTTAATTGCAGTTCTCAGGACAAATAGATAGTCCACCGACCTGAAGCCCTTCCCTGAATCCGGCTGGTATTGTGATTTTATTATTTTTCATTTACCCAATTTTTTAGCCTGTTATAGAGCACTGTGCAATGCATTTTTCCAAACACCGGCAGAAGAGAGACACCGCAGTAAATGTCCGGATTGTTAACTCCACCCTTACCCTTGTAAATAGGATGCAGTATCGATGTGGGCCATTCATCTGGAAAGCTCCCCTTTTCAAAAATTCTGTTCAAAATACCTACTATGTACCCTGTCCATTTATCAGTTTTCAAGACTTCTTTATAGAACTCGGCTGGTATACTGTCTAGACCAGGAGCTTTTCCATTTTTCTTGGATCGAATAGCATCCCTCACTTCTCTTTTTGTTATCTCAGAGTCTATCATTGGTACGTCATGACCAACTAATAATAGCCGCGGTCCCTCCAGATTTCCCCTGCTGTAAACACCCTTTCAAAATGAAGTACCCTTGATTCTGGAGAAATTTGATTTACTTTTTTACGATATTTAATTTCCCTGATTACTTTCCAAATTTTGGTAACATCCCGTTCCTTCATAGCCTGATTAATTCTCTCTAAGATTTTTCCCTCCCAATTCTCCTTGGTTCTGGCCGTTATCTCTTTATATCGTCTCCTCATTTCTATGTACACCCGTCGATTGAAGTCGCCACCCTCCTTTCTGAACCTCATTAAAGTCCTCTCCGCTCGTCTTTTCCCTTCCCTACATGCATTATCGTACCAGCCTCCATATTGTTTTTGCCCTGATGTTCCTCTAATCTGCATATTTTCCCCCTTCCCACATTAGTAATCTATTACCTCTGGTGTCGAAGAATCTAGTTTGTTAAGCAGTTGCTGTGCCTTATCCTCTCTCCAACAGAACCGCCTAATAGTTCTAGTGTCTCCCCTCCTTACCGCATTAAAGCTCCCCACTTCCGTTTCCTCTTCTTCAAATTCTAATTGGATTTCGATTGGTGATCGATTCGATTCTGTCCGCCACTTTAAAAGCTGCAATTCTAGAAATAAAATTCTGTGTGCAGAGCATATAATCCACGACACTTCCTCTATTACCGTTTATCAACGTAAGTTCCCCTTCAATATCTTCCCCGTATTTTCCGTTTAGTATTTCTAGGTTATAAATGTCGCAAAACGTCAGACGTTCTCTCCCATACGTATTAATAACCCTATCCTTACTCGCCCGAAATCCCTTTCCTAATCTTCCTCTCCTTCTTCCGCCCCTAAAGTTATATATTCTCCCCCAGTTCTACCATTAAAGCCTCCCATTATAAGAGTATCTACCTCCGGGAATTTATGTCCGAGTTCTATCATTGTATCTCCCAGGTCATCAAAAAAGGTAGATATAGCGTATCGAGATCCGGACGGCTGACGATATACCGAGATGATACATGAACAAAGATCCCCGATTTTTACTTGAATACACGTGACACCCTCTATTTCAACATGAACATTTTCGACTTGTCTAAATGTATTATTTTTCAAACATTGTTAATATCCCTCCCGGATACCTTCCTCTTCTTTGTTTACTGCCCCTCCCCTTATTTATACAATTAAATCCATCAAGTTCAATATGGTCTTTGTCCCCCATCCAAGTTTCTATAAATGAAATAAAACTAAAACATTTAACAACATTAATGAATATGTCGGAAGACATTCGTTTTTTCCATCCTTCAATATTCCACACAGCAATTCTGAGAGCGGGGGTATGTCCTCTACGCTCTAATGGTTTTCTTTACCTGCTCTTGGCGAACCTTCTGCTTTGTATTTGCAAGTTTTTCCGACATTCTGCTTCTCGATTGTCGCCCCGGGCTTACCTCCCTCACACTGCTGTCTTCTGTCCTCTTCTCTGCAGGGTTGTCAGTTTTCTCACACTCTCCTCGTTCCCGTGTTGGTTTCTTGGAGCTCAAACTCTGCCTCTCAGGTCTCCTTCCCCGTGACTCACCTCATTCCCTTGTTGTTTTATTGAGGTTCGAACTCTGCCTTTCAGAGGTCGTTTCCCGTTGAGTTGTCCCTGCCGCTTCCATCGTAAATACAGACATCTCCTCCAGCTCCTATCGAGTCCTCACCCGTCTATTTATTACAAGTTTATCGAAACGGATGAATGCCTGAGCTCCCTGCTTCCATGCGTCCACTAA
The DNA here is from genome assembly GCA_030220185.1 of Diploptera punctata. Taxonomy (NCBI): domain Eukaryota; kingdom Metazoa; phylum Arthropoda; class Insecta; order Blattodea; family Blaberidae; genus Diploptera; species Diploptera punctata. The sequence continues at coordinate 277,993 of JASPKZ010007254.1, forward strand.
ATGTCATTTCAGGAATGCTCGCTCCTCTCTCACTCTCCGGCTGTGGTCTTCATTCACTGCCACTCCTGTGCCCTGTAGATATCTTGCCTCCCTTATGATTTCTTCTTTATCCCTAGAGTGAGCTAACTTGCACGCTATAGGCCTGGGGTACCGCCCGCGACCCACTCTATGAGCGCGCTCGATGTCTCGTTCTAGCAGAACTATTCCAATTTGTCTTATGACATGTCTTGTTATAATCGCCGTAGTATCCCAAGACTCGTCCTCCTCTTCCCCACACCACACAACACAATCTTTTTCCTTCTAGACTCATTTTCTGGATAGTCATTTTTTTCTTCTAGCCACCTAACTAGTCTTCTATACTACTCCAGGCTACCTCAATTTCTTGAACACTCTCCACGACAGAGTTTACCATAGACACCATGTCCTCCGTCTTCCGGAATCCCTTGGGCACCTCTCTCCTCATCTCTTCCAGCATTTTCATTATTTTCCTTTATTTTTTTATTTTGAAATTATCTTATTATATTTCTTACATATATTATTTAATTTATAGACCGCTTTTTTGTAGCTTGACGTCTTTTTAAAAAATTAATACTATATCATTCTGCAAAACATAATGCATTCAATGTTTTATTTCGTCCAATTTTGAATATAATATGATAATTTCAAAATCAAAAACTAAAGTAATGGCGTTTCATGGAAAGTACCCAGTAAGAAAAAAAATAGTAATAGAATATAAAGTGTTGGAACAGGTTTCAGACTTCCAGTATTCTAGTACAAAGTGTTAAGAACATTTTCTAGGACTATTTAACTCATGCCCCAAATGGGAGTCAATGATCAATCGCGTTTCAATGAATTTTGATTTACAACCAATCACAGTCATGTTTCACCTGAAATTTATCAAATACGTTTATCATATTAAATAAAGCTCCTCCTTTTTTAACATTCTGAATAGGTCAGAGCATTATTTTGTAGGAGAAATACGGTTGCCGGATTGTATATATATATATATATATATATATATATATATATATATATAGCACGAATTTAAACAGATTATGCTTGCGGGATATAATATAAAATATTTGTAGCATTTGATTATACCACAAAAAAACACTGTTTGCACTTTCTTAAACGTATTATTTCCCACGTAATAACGTTCCAAAAAAATGTAATTGGCATATTTACATCATAGGACATCAGATATTAATTAATATACAGATTGATTTTTTCATGAAGCAGAAGAAGAAGAAGATTGATTTTTTCATTTTAATCCACTAGGGTGCATTCTTACAATATTGCGATCCTTTGGCAATAAATAATATGATCTGGTTACAGTGATGAACAAGTCAAACATAACAAACGTTTCTCATTTGTATTCAAACATCGCCGTTTACATTAAATATATAAATATTTTAAAATAACTATATTTAGGTAATGATTTGTGAGTAAACAGCTTAATTTTATTCGTTAAATAGTCGTAACAAATGCCACTCTTGATTTCCAAATGTATCGATAATTTGGAAATCACTCGTGGCATTACTTATGATAAACTATTTAAAATGCGAAAATTCGGTGCTTTAGCAGTAATTTTTAATAGACCTTCGAGTATGTAAGCAAAACCCTAGCTGCTTAGTCATTATATCAAACTCCTGTATCCTCTCCATAGAATTGTACCATTATATTCAATTGCACACTATTGTTAAATTGTATCAAGTGCTATGTCTCCAAATTAAAAATTAACCATTATAATAAAATTTTCACAGATATACGTATTGAATTATTTCATAAAGAATCTCATGGTGATATGGTTGTCTGCGTGTTATTCTTCATTCGATATATACATCGATAATGTTATAGACCATTAGAAAATCTTAGATTCACTAAGGAAGACGTGTCAAACTCATTTTGAAGGCGGCCTATTCTTTATCAAATTTCTCACGGGCTACGTTACTAAACGTCTTTTCACAATCTACATCAGCTTTAAAAAAAATATATTGATAATATTACTAGATTTTAATACTGAAAATCGACAAATCATAAAATCTTGAAAAAGGGTATAGGCAAATTTGTATTCCTGGAATAAAGTGACCTTATATGCGATATAACATAATATATTCAAGCGTATAATTATATAAAATGTATAAACAATAGAATCAAAAACATTAACAATAGGCCTATAAATTGCACTGTTTACTAGCAATTTGTGTAATAGGATTTTAAATTTATTACATTTTCGCAGTAGCCTATGGATTTTCTGAATAAATGTACTTTTTGTTAATATTTTGTTGGGTTAAGGATTAGCATAGCAAATATTTGAATACAATAAAAGAAAGTCTGGCAACGTCGTTTTTGCGAGCCCGGGAGAAACGTAGGGGAAGGAGAATATCTTGGCAAGAGGCATCGCGACGTGAAGCTAAAATCGTCGCAGCAGAATCAGTGTGTTGCACGATGTGGTACAATGAAGACCAAGATGAGGAGGAAGACCTCATGTTCAGCCCTGCTCTCATGGCGCGGCGGGCTAGCGAGAGCTGGATTAACACACCCCCCATAGAGGTAACCGCCCCACATATAACAAGTGACACCTGCAAGAAACTGAAGGAAATTCATTTCTTGAAGGAAATATTTTCCACGCGACAAATCGATTTTTTCTTCGGAAACATTCGGGAGTATTCGGAAACATGTGCCCTCGAGACTAACACCTGTAAATGAAACCGAAGAGACCGATCCAAAGGGAAGGATATATTTTCGCCACGGTGAGTTATAAATTACTTTCTTCGGAGATAATCGGAAATGTTCGAAAGCATGTGCCCACGAAACGAACACCTGTAACTGGAATCGAAACGAATCGAAGGAAAGGGGATTTTCGTCTTGACAAGAATATATTTTTGGCGCGGTTAATCATTTTATTTTTTTCTCTTTTCGGAAGCAATTGAGAACGTTCATAAACGAATCCATGAGAAGAACATCTGTATTGGTAATCGAAGAGAAATTAAGTTATGTTATTATTTTAATAAGGATTCGTCCAGACATTGTATCTTTCGTAAATAATATTGAAAAACATACTCACGAGGTGAATGTTGTTGTAACAATAAATAAAATTGCACCAGAATGTTAATACAAGATTAATTCAAGGAGGTTGTATGGGTAAAATAACGTTGCATACATTTTGAAAAATGCCAGCCTATCGCGTTCCAATGACAAATTTTCATATTCGATTTCGTGATATATTGCGGGAAGACTATTTCCTCCTTCTTTTTTTTTTTTTTTTTGTCTCAGTTTCAACGAAATTTGTCTCTAATTTCTAACGCACACTTTCCAAATAGTGTCTGCCTTGTTTCTGCTAAGTGTGAATAGACCTTATTACTAACAATGTCTGTTATAGGCTATGCCCGCTCCCACTACTCTACAACGAAAGAAGTCGCTCCCGGACTTCCAAGGGTTGCCCAAGGCGACGGATCCAATGTCCCGAGAGGAAGTTTCAGTGTTAAGTTCAGCGCGACGCGAAGAAGTACGAAGACAGGCGGAGGAAGCCGAGCGGCTAAGAGCCAACCCACTACTTTATCTCGTCAGTCCACACGTCAAGGTGAGTTGAGTTACGTTACTATGAAAAGCCTTTGACGACCACTTTTTTTTTTATGGAAGTGAAGTTTAATAAAAATTATGTACAGTACCTGTGGGCCTTCTGATCTGATTAGTTCCACTTATCCACTCCATCATTTTTTGATAGAAATTTTATATTATAGAGTGGCTAGTTACACAGATATCCTCACTCATTTTACAATGCATTAAGTTATTTCTCTAATACGGTTTTATTATATTATATATATATATATATGGAGAATAATTATTGTAATTGAATACCAGTAGTGTATATCAATTTTCTTTTTGAACTAGAAATATTTAAATAAAAAATAATAATAAAGTGTATATAATTTTATCACTAAAAACTTAATTTATAATTTAATCATAATATGTTGACATTCCGTTCCTTGATAATTTCTATAAAAATGTTTAAACTAGTATTTTTTATAATGAAATCATATTACACAAGCAACAATAATAACATGCAAAATTTAAAAATAAATCTATAAATATCTCAAATTTCCTATGCTTCCTGAGAAATATATTTAGTATAATCTTAAATAAATAAATATATATGTGTATAATAAAGAAAGGTTCCTTGGGCTTTCTGTGTCGAAGATTCAAGGTTTGCCATCTCCCATTGATTTTGACATTTGAACAGGATCCCACATGCCGTTGTCAAAGACTGAAAGGTTCAAATTACTTGTATTACTATGATGTGAAGATGCAAACTATTTTAAATTCTGAAGCATACAAGCCATGCAACAGTTATCCTACAACTTACCTGGAGAAAACAATGAGGAAGAAATTACTTGATACATCTTTAGAGGAATAGATTGAAGAGGCACTTATAACATGAGAGAAATCATTACACTGCCCAAAAATCTATGGCCTTCTTAAGATTCACAAAACTGATGTTCCTCTTTGAACTATCATGAGCTTAATTGATTCACCACTGCAGATTATAGCTAGATATTTAGCTCAATATTTTTAACTATTTACAGGAGAAGCTGACTCTTATGTGAAGAATGTGAATATTTCTTACATATTCGGAATCAAGAAATCCAACCTGACAATCTTCTAGTAAGCTTTGATATTGTTTCTCTGCTCACTCAAGTACCTGTCAATGAAGCTATACAGTATATCAAATCAGAGATGAAAGTCACTGGACTATATCATCAAGTTGACACAGCATAGTTTAAATAACACCTACATCAGGTGCAAAGGCAGATGTACAAGCAAGTACAAAGAGCCTGAATGGGATTACCTGTTATCTCCAATTTATTTATGACCAGTTTAGAAATAACGACAGTTGAAACCTCAACACTGAAGCCAAAATTATGGTCGAGATATGTTGATGATACTTTTGTAATCTGGCCTCATGTTAGATCTGCTATTGAAGAATTCCTGACACACCTAAACAACTAACATGAAGAGATAAAATTAAACATGGAAGTTGAACAAGAACAGCGACTACCTTTTTTAGATGTAGTTATGATGAGACCCGGAGGAATACTTCCACACAATATACTGGAAATTGACTCTTATGAATAGATATCTGAATGCTACATCACACTACCACCAGACACAGAAAATTCAGTAATCTATACCCTCGTTATCCAATCATGAGACTAACAAACAAAGATCATCTTCATTAAGAAGAAAACTAACTGAAACAGGCACTTTTACCAATGGCTACCCAGAAAATGCAGTCAAAAGATTGTTTAAACGAGCAAAAAACAAATAAAGTACATCAGAAAAGAAAGAACAGATCATAGGTATTGCCTTCTTACCATATGCATAGGTACTACTGATAAAATAAACCGACTGCTAGAAAAACATGATAATAAAACTATCTTCTGCTCTGAAAACACAATCTCCTAACATACTCAGGTGTGCTGAAGAAAACATACCTTTAGAATCTCAAGGCATCAACTATATCCCTTGTACCTGATGTGAATAATTGTATGCAGAATGTACCAACAGAAGAATCTTCTGCTGAATAAAATAACATAAGGCTGCAATAAACTGTCAAATCTGATGCAACATGTGAAACAGGAAGGACATGAGATGAACCTCACAGGATTTAGAACTTTGGTTAAAATAGACCCTAAAAAGTCAAGAATTTACAAGGAAGCCATAGAAATTGAGAAAAGACCTCACTGTATGTTATCAACACCTGATTCCAAGAATACCACAGTTAAGAAACATGGAACATGGTCAATGTCTGGAGGGTGTTTAACTTTGCAAATGGACCACAGAGAAAAACGTAGTGTGATTACCAATCAGCACATGGATTGTTAACCAGTCTCCAATAGAATAACAGATAAGTATTGCTGATGGTATGTAAGATCGATACAAGTAACTTGAACCTTCAGTCCTTGACAACATCATGTGGGATCATGTCAAAACATCACAACCAGTTGCCAGCAACTAACCTTCCTTTGATGCAGAAAACCCAAGAAACCTTTCTGTATCATACATATATTCATAAAAATCTACAATACAACAATTATATATACCGTATATATTTCTAGGATATGATAATTAATTTTATTTGTTGATATTCTACCAATTTTCTTACCAAGCTATATATTCATTGATGGGATTGATTTTTAATTATATGCTCCAAATGTGACATGAAAATGTTATGTATTAACTATATATCATTCTTTAATGTTATTATTATATACATAATGATTTAGTACATTATCAAAAAAACTCATTGTAGGCCTATTTATAATCTATGTTCTTCTGGTCACTCTGATACTAAACAACAGAACAAAACACCTACAAATCTATTGAGAAAAAAATAAACTTACAATAATGGAAGACAAGTCAGGTGGGCTGCCAAGATGATATTTAAATATCAATCAACTAGGTCTACCAATTTCTGAAAACATAAAATAGGGAAACTGTGAATTATATAGAACCAAAGCACGGTGCTAGAAACAAAATTGTTAGTTGATTTCTACATGTGTAAATCAGTTTATACTTGAATATGTCAAAGTACATTAATAACTTATAGAACCTATATTACAATACTAACTAAACAATGTGTAACCTTTAATGAAAGAATGAGTCACTTCTAATCTTACCTCATACTCTATGTTTTTCCAAACATAGAACTGCAGTTTTCAAAAGGAGTCTCTCTTATCTTCTGCTGACATTATGATGTCATAATGCCGGCTGAAGATAAGAGGGACTCCTTTTGAAAATTGTAGTTCAGTGTTTGAAAAAACATAGAGTATTAGGTAAGATTAGAATTAACTCATTATTTAATTGAATTAAGAACCTCATAATGTTATTTTCCATATTTAACTGTGATTCTGTAGCCTTCTAATTTTATATCATGACTTATTTACAAAGCTGAATCTAATGATAAGGAACAAAATACTGATTAATATTTACAAACTTTTTGAAACATTTTCCAAAAAATAATAATACTAAATTAATATTTTGAATATTTTATATATAACTAAATAAGGGTGACAATTATAGATTCAAAGTATTAATGTAAAATTGAAGTTAAAAATTATATAATCTAAGTACTATTCCTATTTGCCTCAGAAGACATATATAGAATATACTTTAATATCCTTCAATTCTAAAGATCTGTAAGGTTTGTTCAACTCAGAATCATGCTTATTTTGTAATATTTCATATATTCCTTATAATATATTCTTTTTTTTTTAATATTTAGCAGTTGTGGAAGTTAGATTGTCTTTTCATTGTTTTTATTATTTATTTCATACATTTCAATGATGGATAAATTGTCCATTTTGTTACAATATTATGCTCAGCCATTATAATTTGTTAATTCTTAATGTCCTTACATAGAGACAAATTCAATGTAACTTTGCTTTTCCATTTCTGAAAGAGATCTTAAAACATTTAAGTTGAAACAAATAGGTTAAAACAAATACCAGATTTCTAGGAATCTCACAGATTCATTCAGAAGACAAACATATAAAGAAACAAACATTTCAAATTAAATTTCAAAAGAAAAATATATACCTAAATTGGGACTTGTGGTTCTATATTACCCGTTTAAGGAGTAAGCGCAGTTGTTGACGGAGGGCACTGCAGTCGTGTTTATGCAGGAATAGACCACGTGACATTGCTATCTACGAGTGCAAAGGGGAATGGGACGTGGGACGCTGACAGTGTACACTGCCTTATATGACGTCACGTGTACTAACAAACAGAGCTTCCTGATTCTTCCGCCTGCAGAGATACTTTGAACGGGTAATACAACAGTGTTGTTCCATTGTCATTCAGTGAAAAGTGATAAATTTAATAATAAACATAGAAATATTGAAAATTGTCATTTTCACTTCTTGCTACTTAAAAAGGTGTACCCCTAAGCATGTCTACATTCCATTGCCTTCCCCTGAACTTTTTATACATTAGGTGTGTATGAGGTCTGTTTTCAATTTAAAGGGGCTCATACACCCAGCACGAGGTACATATGCACACACATCATTACTTTACAATATAAAAAAACTATAAAACATACAATTATGAAAATTTGCACACAGGTAGTATACACTATTGGCTTTCATTTGATATTAAAATTGTTATTATTGAAGCAAAATTTTTGTAATTGCAGGAAAATAAATTTTGCATAATTTCAGTTTCTTATATATCATATCATACATTATTACTTAAAAACTAATATACTGACTAGTATAAACTATTTTTTAAATAAATATAACACCCTAATAAAGCTTGTGAACTATTATGATGTGCCCCAGATTTATTGGTTTTGAGCAAAAAAATTTTTTTATTAATAATTTTTAAAAATAATTTTTACACTATATATTCCCCATTACCTAACCTTAATATTCAAAAGATTGCAATGATTTTAGTATACCAGATACAGTCTAAGTAGAGGAGTGTGTGTGTAAACTTTCATGAAAATTGAACCATTAGTTTTTGAGTTATTGCATTTTATGTTCTTAAAATTTTAACTTATGGGAAAACAATGTTAAAATTTACGCATGTTTCTACTTATAGTCTGTATTAGAAAGCTCCTGCAGCATATGTTGTGCCCTCCTTTTCACTTCTCCTGCCATGTTCCTCAAGTCTCAGTCGTCTTCTAGTTCTCCTGGACTCCTTCGAGGATTCTTGTAGGCGTTTATCAGCAGATTTTATGCACAGGACATCACGATGACTAAAATCAGCCTTGGCATATTTTCCTACATTCACTTCAAACTCTTCTAAAACTTTTAATCTGCTTGTATCCCCATAATTGAATGTTGCTGCAGCATCAGCTGCTGCTATTTTGACAACTGTTTTCCCAGCATTACTTGTTTTAGGGCAAATTGTCCACACTTTATTATTATAGGACTCGTTTGAATTTTGAGTGCGGCACTTCAAGCATCTTCTTAGAAGTTCTGTTTTTGAAAGGTCTTTGAAGGGTAGGTCTTATGGCATTCATAACAGCCATTAGTATTGGATGTGGATGTTTATATACTGCTTCTCTACCCTCTGCCTGGGCTTGTCGATATCCACACCACGACGTTGCACCCAGTGGACACATATAGTGCTGGGGATAGGAGCGCACATTGGCATTCAACATTATATATCTCGACAAAAACAGAAGATATCATCACAAAATTTCAGAAATATGTACTTTCAAGTATGCTCTTTCAAATGAGACCAAAAACAAAAAATTGAAAATTTTGACCTGTAATGGTGTATGAGCCACCTTAATACTACTTCAGTACATCAGTTTTTAGGTGGTACATGGTTGAATTGTGTATAAAGAGGAGTGTACGATGAGTGTATCTTCCAAATGTTTTTGTAGTGTAAGTGTGTTATGTGAGGGATGTAGTTAAAGAGAAGGGAAAAGGTAATTTGATGCCAGCATGTAGCCTATATCTGACAAAATCACCAAAGGGACTGCCAAGCTTAACATCCCATATGAGAAATCATTATGAACAGCACACAACATTCATTCTCAATTTATATACTGCAGAGTGGTTTGGAATCTAATCCAGACATAAAATTCACAATCTAATGATCAAAATTATACATAACCAACCCTCCTAGACCTGAGATTAAAAATTTACTCAACATTCCAGCATATGGCTATTCATAAATACACCTGGATGTATCCAGATGGTAAAACTTGGAACCAGATGATATTGTATTAGTGAATAAACATTGGCACAGTAGCATCATTGATATTAGATCACTTAAAGGTACAGACTGCAATTTGAATTATCATCTGGTCAGGGTGAAAATCAGAGAATGGTCATCGCTTATCAGAGGAATAAACACTAATGATCATTCTGAAAAATTTGATAAAAAACTAGAGAAATAATGAACTGCAGCAAGAATGTCAGATTAAAATTGCTAATAGATTTGATATACTGGAATCTTCAGATGAGGATATAGCAACCAAAGAAAAAAACTGATATAAATATAGAATGTATAAATAGAGAATGAGGGATTATAAGAGATACTATTAAATTGTCAGCATCAGAAAACACAGGTTATTTAAAAAAGAGGCAAAACAGGAAATGGTTTAATAAGAATGTGTCAACATTATAAAAAAAAGAAGAAAATGATTAATAAATTACAATAGGAAGTAATATTATGATATTCTTTTTAACAAATAGGGTGGATCCAGAGTCATCTTACCTCATAACTTGTTGTGTTCTATTTGTACATATTTCAATATGCCATGCATACCATCATCAGCTTTTCAAGACTGTTGAATTTTATGTTGTTGGCCCTAGATTTTGGCTCCTGCTCCATTTTTTTGGCTGACCGAAGAACTTGTAATTCAAATCTTTATCCCTGGGAATTTCAAAATTCATAATCCTGTTTTTGTTCTTCTGGATGTAGATCTTTTCCCAAATGGTGAGTTCTTTGTATTTTCAAACTGTTTTAATAATATTGTGTTTACATTGATTTTATGCTTTTCTTACCAAAAGTGAGAAGCCACTGCATAATTTTTCTACTTTTCCATTTTTACATTTTTAACATAGACCGAAAGAACTCATTAGAAATGTAAAAATGTAGAAGTAGAAAAATCTGCAGTGGTTGCTCATATTAGGTCAGAAAAGTATAACATCGATGTAAACACAAAATTATTAAAATAGTTGGAAAATACAAAAGAAAATAATACATCCAGAATAACTAAAACAGGATTATGAATTTTGAAATTTGTGGGGAATGAGGATTTGATTTACAAATTTTTGGTCGGCCAAAATGTGGAGCAGGAGCCAAAATCCAGGGCCGACAACATTAAATTCAACAGTCTGAAAAAGCTGATGATTATATGTATGGCATATCAAAACATGTTCAAATAGAACACAACATGTTATGCGGTAAGATGACTCCGGATTCACCTTATTTACTAACAAAAATGAATCAGTAACTAGAGCCAAATGAAGTAAATTTAGAACAATTGGGTAGCCGAGCGGTTAAGGTAGGAAGCCTTGGCGCAGAGCTACGGGACTTGCGCTGGTTCGAGTCTCCATGGGGGAAGAAATTTTCTCATGGTATTTCGGCCAGTATGGGACCGGTGCCCACCCAGCATCGTGAGGCAATTGGGTAGCTACAATAAGTAGTGGCTCCAGGTTGAGGAACCAGCTATAACGGCTGGGGGACTTGACATGCTAACCACATGTCACCCGTACACTGGCTGTTGATCATCTACCTCTGTGATTGACACATGTGGATGTGAAGGGCAAGCAGCCGGCTGGTAAAAGGGCAACCGCTGAAAAGTGGAAAGACTCTCAATCGGAATCGGGTAACTTTAGATGGGAAACAACTAGGTTATTAAAAAAAAAGAGGGAATATTTGAGAGAGAAGACTAATGATCATAAAATAAATGCAAAAAATAGGAACATCAGAGAATTATATCAGGGAATTAGAAAGAGAAGATAGGGTTTCAGGCTAGAACAAACATAATTAGTTATAAAAATAGGAATATGGTTGCAGATTCCAGCAGTATATTAAATAGATGAAAAAGTTACTTTAATCAGCTATTCAATGTGTGCAGAACAAGAAATTGAAAGGGATGATTTATAGAGAGCAAAAATGTTAGTCACAGAACCAAGTGCATTAGAGGTTGAAATGGTGATAGAAAAAATGAAGATGGTTCAGATAGGATCTCAGCAGAACTGATAAAATCAGGGGGAGAAAAATTGATAGTCTAGATACGTTGGTTGTTTGGTATTATTTGGGAAAAGAGACTCTTCCAATTGAATTGAAAGAATTTATTATTATTATTATACCAATCTATAAGAAAGGAGATAAAATAAAAAAATAGCAACAACTGCAGGGGCATCTCATTACTTTGAACTACATATGAAATTCTAACAAATCTATCATATTTGTAAGCAAACTTGCTCCCATATTGATGACATAATAGGAAATCATCAATGTAGTAGCAGTAGTAGTCGTCTAATCATCAATGTAGTCGTCTAATGCCCATTAGCTTGGATGTGTTCCATTTGCTTTCTTGCTTCCCAATAGAGTCCAGCCAGAGTTATTGTAGGTGACATCTTGAGAGCCTCACAGTTAATGAGATGGTCTTTGTCCATTGTTAAGTTATTATCTTGACACATTATAGAACTGGGAGAGTTGAAGATACCAATTAGGTGTGCTGCCAGATAGTCATGGCCTATTAACAGTTTGAATGTTACTATTGCTTCATGCCTTGGTGGTTCAGGTATTAAGTTTTTATATATTCTGCAAGATAGTCGCCCATGATTTCTCATTACTTTGTGTTTTAAAGTACTCCATCAATTCTTTAAGGAAGTTTATTTTAATAATAATTTTTGCAGATTGATAGGGCAGTGTTTGATACTTTTTCTGTAAAATTTTAGTACCCAGATCATCAATGTATATACAATAAATCAGATAAATAGTATAAGACAGATTTTAGAAAATAAATGGGAATATAATGCACTGTGCATAAACTATTTGTAGGCTTCTAAACGTCATATGATTCAATTAAGAAGGAGAAGTTATAGTATCTTACTAGAGTTAGTTAGCCTTATACAAATGTGTCTATATGGTACAAAGAGTAGGGTGCAAGAAGACAAACAGTTTTCAAATACTTTTCAAAATCATAATAGGTTAAAGCAAGGAGATGTACTGTCTCCTCTACTATTCAATTTTATACTAGAGCATGCATTCAAATCTTCAGAGGATGAAGAAGGCCTACAACTCAATGGTAATAATAAGCTGTTAGTTTATGCTGATGATATATTATTAATATGTGATAGCGAGGAGATATACTAAGAGCCAACATGCACACTCTATTGTGTAATACTAAGAAATTGAGACTGGAAGTAAACATCAGTAAAACTAAATAAATGTTCACCAAAATTAAGATATACTGACCAACCACATCTGAGATCTCATAGGAACAGGCTCAAATTACCTAAATCTAAATACGTTCATGATGGTGATGATATGATCGCACATAGAAATACAATATAATTATAATGGAAGTGAACAGATGATGACAAATCAGGAAAATTTTGAAGAACTGGCTGAATTCAAATACCAAGGAACAATAATCACAAATAGGAATGAGATACATAAAGAAATTAAACATAGGCTCAATTCTGGAAATGCTTGCTATTATGCATTATGAGACTCTTGGTGTTCCAACTCCTTTCAAAAAACATTAAACTGAAAATATATAAAACTGTTATTCTCCCAGTTATATTATATGGTTGTGAAACATGGACTCTTACTTTGAGGGAGGAAAGAAGATTATGAGAATTTGAGAATAAGGTTCTTGGGAAACATTTTGGGCCAATAAGAGATAAACAGACAGAGAATGGAGAAAACTACATAATAGTGAGTTACATGGCATGTATAGGAAGCCAGATATAATAAGAACAGTTGAGTCTTGTAGACTGTGATGGGCAGGACATGTGGCACGAATGGGGCATGGAAGCTTTTTGTAGGAATACAAGGGAAAAAACCCAGTTGGTAGACCAAGAATGAGGTGGAAGAAAACATAACCATATTTGAGGGAAGTAGATTATACAGGGGATGACTGGAAAACATTTGCTCAGAATAGGGATATATGGAGAGCTTATGTCCGTGTGATCATAAACCTACAGGTTCGATAGTGACAGTTTAATCCATTGGCTATTGAACATGGAACAGCTAGTCAAGAAGCAGTCATGCTACCATCTGAGTAGTGTATCATATACATTGTTGTAATGCTAGTATAACACTCCAGTCATGCTACCATCTGAGTAGTGTATCATATACATTGTTGTAATGCTAGTATAACACTCCAGTCATGCTACCATCTGAGTAGTGTATCATATACATTGTTGTAATGCTAGTATAACACTCCAGTCATGCTACCATCTGAGTAGTGTATCATATACATTGTTGTAATGCTAGTATAACACTCCAGTCATGCTACCATCTGAGTAGTGTATCATATACATTGTTGTAATGCTAGTATAACACTCCAGTCATGCTACCATCTGAGTAGTGTATCATATACATTGTTGTAATGCTAGTATAACACTCCAGTCATGCTACCATCTGAGTAGTGTATCATATACATTGTTGTAATGCTAGTATAACACTCCAGTCATGCTACCATCTGAGTAGTGTATCATATACATTGTTGTAATGCTAGTATAACACTCCAGTCATGCTACCATCTGAGTAGTGTATCATATACATTGTTGTAATGCTAGTATAACACTCCAGTCATGCTACCATCTGAGTAGTGTATCATATACATTGTTGTAATGCTAGTATAACACTCCAGTCATGCTACCATCTGAGTAGTGTATCATATACATTGTTGTAATGCTAGTATAACACTCCAGTCATGCTACCATCTGAGTAGTGTATCATATACATTGTTGTAATGCTAGTATAACACTCCAGTCATGCTACCATCTGAGTAGTGTATCATATACATTGTTGTAATGCTAGTATAACACTCCAGTCATGCTACCATCTGAGTAGTGTATCATATACATTGTTGTAATGCTAGTATAACACTCCAGTCATGCTACCATCTGAGTAGTGTATCATATACATTGTTGTAATGCTAGTATAACACTCCAGTCATGCTACCATCTGAGTAGTGTATCATATACATTGTTGTAATGCTAGTATAACACTCCAGTCATGCTACCATCTGAGTAGTGTATCATATACATTGTTGTAATGCTAGTATAACACTCCAGTCATGCTACCATCTGAGTAGTGTATCATATACATTGTTGTAATGCTAGTATAACACTCCAGTCATGCTACCATCTGAGTAGTGTATCATATACATTGTTGTAATGCTAGTATAACAATTCATAAAATTCATGTGTAGTGTTTAAAAATAATGACAAATTAATTTATAAGAAATAACATTTAATGTTTCAGGACTGGTTTTCAAGACAGCAGCTAGTAATGTTGGTGCTCTTCATCAACATCTCTCTGGCCATCATGTTCTTCAAGCTGTTGACGTAGTAGTGACTGTGCGGCCAAGTGGGGATCCTTGCTATATTTTGTACTTTTCTCCTTACTTCTTCTGATTCTTCTTCTCCTTCTCGAAACGAAACATAGACTCAAACATAGAAATTGTACCAATTTTCTATACTTCTATAATAAGTGAGGGAAAGATCTTGCAAATATTTGTTGATTTTGTATCTTGTGTAAGATTTTAACTACCATACATACATCTATCAACTTGTAAATATTATTATTATTACTATTATTATTATTATGGTACGTATGAAGTACTTTTTTCACGAGTTAGATTTTTCAGATATTGAACTGTATTATAAAGCATATCAGTTTGGAGAGAAAGCTGCGTGCCTTTTTCTTAAATTGTGTGTAGATAAGTTTATCCTATTTTCAAAGAAAAAAACAAAATGGGAAAACTCCATCTTTTTCTACTTGCTGAATCAAAATATCAAAATATTTTGTAGACATGTAGTCAAACTCGCTTGCTTCTCTTACAGTTAGATTGGTAGGACTGTTGCTGCAGCAAGTTGGTTTTGCAGAACCCTCCTATACCCCAATCCAAAATCCATTTCTACCAATTTTATTTATTTATTTGTTAATTTTTTTTAGTGGTTATCTGTTTTTCTTTGAGTTTCTCCCCGTCGGAGGACATCTTCCATATGTAATTTGTCAGCGAGTGGAACACCGGGCTGTTTTATTTCCTTCTCCTCTTGCTGTGAACGTGCAGTTTGTTCGGTTATATTGGTAACATTTGCCCATTCCACACCGATGAGTGAAAATGTTGCGTTTCTTGGTTTATTCTAAGCAGCACTAACTATGTACACCTTGGAGCGCAGAGTCTGACATGAAATATAGGGCAACATTTGTATATAAACTACGACTATTTCTTTTCTTCCATTTCATCTTATATAATGTCTTAAGGGGGAAAAAATACCTACACCATTTTGATATAAATACAATATTCTCTTATAACGAGTATATTTATAAATAATGATAACATTTTTATTTTATGATAAAATTTTATGATAAAATAATTTATAAGAGTATTTTGCTGCAGTCAATTACACATCATTTTATTTTTCTTGATAATAAGAATAAGGTTCAATAGTTGGCTGATTATTATTTTCCTTCAATATATTCATCAATTTCTTTTATTTATTTAATTTAAACATTTTAAAACTTTTCTTTTAGGAAATGTAGTTGTATAAGACACAACAGAATTTTATATTTTGTATGATATACAGGTGCATATCAAATTTCTAGTATATTAAAATTGTGAGGAATATACTATACTGTGTATACCTTGGAATTTGGGTTATTTGGAATGTTATGTTATGCTATGTTTTAATTTCCACAAGTTGGCTACATTGTTTCAATATTATAGCAAATGTTTTATGTTTGTAATTCAGAACATTTGTAGGAACCAGGGAAATTAATACATATTAAACATACCCCATATAAACCTTTAAATCCATGTGTTCTGTACCTGGTTGCAATAAGGAAAATAAGGGGACAAAAAGTCAGTGATATATTGAAGCTATATTTATTTGTATACTTTAGATCATGTTTCAGAATGTTGTAGAAGTAACTATAATTATTTCACATAAAAATGAATGAACTTAAAAAAATAATAAATTGAAATATGTACTTTTTAAAGCTCATAGGTGCATTTTCCCCCCTTAAGATGGTCTTGATTTCCCATTAATAATATCCTGACTACATATCCCAATGTTTTTTATTGTCTGCTTTTAAGTTGTTATAAATGATTAACAGGTACAACATATTGGCAATGTACCATCCCTTCATGCAGTTCCTAATGTCCTTGCCTCAAGGGTTATCAAATTCCCAGTATCAACATAAGGTCTTTAAAAATAAGATATCGTACACCTGAAGCAAAGGTAACACTTTAATTCTTTAATAACATCTTTAAAATTTTTCTTCTCTTTAAAATTACTAGAATCTTCATACCTGAATTGATTTATACAATACTCTAGCAAGATCTATGTTTATTAAAGTAACAAAGCTACGTTAAAGCATGCCAGAAATAATATATAAGATTCCAAAATTTATCATAAATTTTATATAGCTACTTATGACTAAGGGCCGCATGCAAATACATTAGTCTCTACTCAAATTACTTCCAATCACTGGTGAGCTGACTTTCCGTGAGCAAGTGCAAAGATCGAATTAGCTACCCACTAACTGGTCATGCATGAAAGTCATCGTTTTCGTAATATTGGTAATAAATTACCCAGAATTCTCAGCAATAAAACCACTTCTGCATCGCGCAATATTATGCCGATTCTCCTGTTCTTCCAGTTGAATTCTTTGGTAAACTCTATCAAATTCCTCTTCTCTGTGTATACCGAAAACATGATCGAAGTCTTCAAGGTCCGACATCTTGGATAAAGCAGCAAGGTTTCAAACTACATCAGTTACCATCGGTTCCCATCGGGTTGCTCACGATTCGTTTCTTTGCTAAGTCACCTCGCCAGGTAGCTTAGGATTTTCAACAATTATTATCGCATGAACAGATTTTTGAGTATGCAAAAACGTATTTGGATGCAACTTTCTCAGCAGAGTACAGGCAGAGAATGACTTTTACAGTCTAATGCGTTCATAGATTCGAGTCTAAGTGTTAATTAGTACTGTACTTCAGCTATATGTAGATTTTGAAAATGCAACAATTCAGTTAAGAAAGAAAAATTGTATAGTATCCTGCTAGAATTGAGAATTCCTAAAAAGTTAGACTTATTAGAATGTAATAAATAAGTTGAGTCTGCTGTCATACTGGTTGTTTCTTGTATCTTCACTATTGGCAGCAGATACAGACTTGTTAGTCTGACAGCAGACAGCACACTCTCATACTGGTTGTTTCTTGTATCTTCACTATTGGCAGCAGATACAGACTTGTTAGTCTGACAGCAGGCAGCACACTCTACTTATTTATTAAGTACAACCTCATAATGTTACTTCCTATTGTATTTGAATGTGTCTAAATGACACAGAGAACAGGGTGCAGGTAGGTAAACAATTTTCAGATAATTTTGATAATCATATAGAATTAAAACAAGGAGATGCTATTCAATTTTATATTAGATCATGCAATACAATCTTTAGATGATGAACTCAATGCTATTAATCAGCTGATGGCATATGTTGATGATGTTGTATTATTAGGTCATAGTGAGGAAGTACTAATGGAAAACAATACCAATAAAACCAAATATATGGTCACAAGTAGAAACACATTATTGAATGGGAATGGATTCTTAGCAACAAATAAGGGAAATTTTGAAGAAGTGGTGGAATTCAAATGCATAGGAACAATAATGACAAACAAGAATGAGGCACAGAAAAAAATTTAATAAAGATTCAACTCTGTAAACACATGCTATTATACATTATAGGGACACTTGACAAATCAACTTCTCTCAAAAAGAAAATATAAAATGTTAATGCTTCAAGTTATACTGTAAGGATGCAAAACATGGTCTCGAGGTGAAAATATTATGTGGGTATTAGAGAATAAAGTAGTTAGGAAAAGGGAGACAAACAGAGTATAGAGAAAACTAATGAAGTAACCTATATGATCTTCAAGGGAAACCAGATGTTATGGGAATAATTAAATCTTGTAGACTGTGATGGACAGGAGACGTGACATGAAAGGGAAATGAAAAAGAGGTATGGAAACATCTTGTAGGTAAACCAGAGGAAAAGCATCCAATAGGTATGCTAATAATGAGGTAGTAGGGGTAAAGTGGGGGAATTTGGAGGTAGTTCTGCTCACAATTTTATTTAGAAACCACTACCGTATTAGAAACACATTCTGCATATTGCTGGCATTTTCAGTGAGTGTTTCAAGCATTGACATAATGCCAATGCCAGTTGAGCAGCATCTCTGCAGCATAGTGGACATTTTGTATACTTTTATTGTAAAGAAACTTAGCTGATTTATGTCAGATACGTTAGTTATTTATCATTAGTAATGCCACGAGTGATTTCCAAATTTATTAGAGAATTTGGATATCAAGTGGCATTTGTAAGGACTATGTAACTAATAAAATTAAGCTGTTTACTCACAAATCATTATTTAAATATAGTTATTTTAAAATATTTATAAATTTAATGAAATGGCGATGAATGAGAAACATTTGTTATGTTTCATTTGTTCATCCACTACAACCAGATCATATTATTTGTGGCCAAATATTAGGATCGCAATATTGTAAGTATGCACCCTAGTGGATAAAAAATGAAACATATCAAACTGTATATTATAACCAACATTGTAGGTTATTAATTAACTTCTGATGTCCTCTGATGTAAATATGTCAATTATATTTTTCTGGAAAGTAAATACCTGGGAAACAATACATTTACGAAAGTGCAAAAATGGTTTCTTTTTATTGTGGTATAATCAATTGCTACAAATTTGTTTTCTATTATATCTCGCAAGCAGTACCTGGTTGCATTCCTGGTTACATTCGTGCACTATATATACAATCTGGGAGCCACATGCATTCTAGGATTCATACATCTTAATATATAAATTACCATATCAACATATTTCTTAGAGAGTCAGTCACTGCAAAATAATGCTCTGACCTGTTCTGAATATTAAAGAGAAGGAAATTTCATTAATATGATAAATTTAAATTGATAAATATCGACGTGAAACATGACCATGATTGGTTGTAAAACAAAATTCATTGAAACGTGATTGGTCATTGGGCATGAGTTAAATGGTCAATTAAATGTATTAATTTTACAGATTGTGGTAACAGGATGAATATTAATATGAAATAATTACTTAGAGTTTCAACATGTAACTTCAATATGAAATTGTGCCAAATTATTTCCAACATGTCATGTTGGGTAACTCTGATCTGTACTGATTGGAATTACCCTGAGAGGTTGAAGTGACTGTGCATTGTTCCAATATATTTTTATTTTTATTATTAACATTCAAAAATACAATTAAGCACCTGATGATTTTAAGAAGCCACAGAATAGAGCACATACTATCCAAAAGCACTGGTTATAGATATAGAATTGGTTAAGAAGGGATAGAAATTGATTCAACAAGCTGCTGTATATAATGCAGTCCCATACACCACCCTGAATGACGGGCTGTGCCATTTCAAAAAAATTTCAAACTCTGGTATTTTTATGCCTGTATTACTTATATTAGATAACAATTTGAGGCATATTTCTTTGAAATTGTATGTTTTGTTGGCAGAATGGCACAATTATGCTATTGTTACTACCTCATACTTCACATAAAAAAAATCACTCCTGATGAAATTTCAGGACTCTTTAATATGGCCTACATACAAGTGGAAACTTTTGGGAAAGCCATTAATGGATTCAAAGAAATTGGAATTTTTCCTTTGAACCCTGTTGTGTTTTCTAAAGAGAACTCTCTTCCTTCAAGACTCCCAAGTTATTCATGATGAGAACTGAAAAGAATCCTATTTAATGGAATCATGATGTAATCCTATTCAGATCCCATTTCTAGCACACCATGCTGCCATGTTCCTTCCATACCTATGAAAATCAACATGTGAGTTCTTACAATAACAATTCAGATCCTATTTCAAGTAGTCCAATCAATCTGGGTCCTTTCAAGAAATTTTTCCATTGCCAAAATTGACATGAGTGGAACTATACGATGAAGAAGAATGCAATGACATTGGACCAACAATTTGTAATGTGAAAGATACCTATTGTGATTTAGGCCAGGACAGCAAATTGTACTACAGGTGCACTTTATGTTCAGAATGAAGTGGATATGATTCAGTATGTGAGACAGTAATTTTTGCAATTTTATGTATTTCAGTTTTTTATATAGCTTTCAATAAGGTACTAGCCTAATAGCATATTGTGATACAAGTGAGGTAAGCACTTGTTACTGATTGAGAAAAAGTTTGAAAAACGAGGTCTTGGGCCGAGTTTTTTTAATTTTCGAGATCTGTTACGTGCTTACCTCATGTGTATTGCATACTACTTTTTGGTCAATGTGACTAATTTTTATTAAATATAGTAATTAATTAATTAAAATATTGGTTGGATGTAAATTACTTCTATGAGAAAGAAACATTAGGTAATCGTTGCTATGTAGCTATTCATTTGTTTTATTATAAGCAAGGATTGTTGGCTGTGGAGACATTTTTATATGTAGTACCGTGATTTGAATCTGTTTGATAATTTTATTATGGAAGGAGTCATGGTAGATGATAGAGAAATTGAAGAAGCCTGGAGAGTGGGATGTTCTGCATTAATTCCGGAAAAGTCTAAAGAAAGGTACGAGTTAGTGTACAAACATTCAAGAAATGGTTAAATGAAAAAGGCGTGCAGATTAATGAGAAGAATTTGTTGGCATATTTTGTTCTGAGGAATGAGAAATTAAAGTCTGCAGGAAGTTTATGGTCAGAGCACTCAACGTTCAAAGCCAATATAAAGTTAAATGATGGTATTGACATTTCCTCACTTTGTAAATTAATTGCTGTCTCGAAAAAGAAGAATGTTTGGTCATTGACCAAAAAATTCTAGTGTTTTTAGCAGGGAAGAAATTAATGTGTTTTTAAATGAAGCTCCTGATGATGTGTTCTTAATGATGAAGGTAGTAATGATTTTTGGAATTGCTGGGGCCTGTCGGAGAGAAGAATTAGTTAAAATGATGATTGACGATGTCGAGGGCAAGGGTGCAGTTATAATTACTAATATCGCAAATAGCAAGACAAACATTAGTAGATGTTTTACAGTTACTGAAAAAGTTAATGCAGAAGTTAATTTTTTAGGAATTGTAAGGAAATATGTTGTTTTGAGGCCAAAAGTGTATAGGTGCAGACAATTTATTTTGACATTTCGCAATGGGAAGTGCGTTGGTCAACCTGTAGGAATTAATACTATGGGTGAAGTTCCTTAAAAAATTGCACATTATCTAAAACTAGAAAATGCTAGTTCTTTCACGGGCCATGCGTTCAGGAGAACATCTGCTACTTTGTATGCAGATACAGGTGCCGATATTTTGTCTCTAAAACGACACGGTGGGTGGAAATCTTCACAAGTGGCAGAAGGTTATGTAGAAAATTCTCTTCAAAATAAGATTAATACAGCAGATAAGATTTTACATTGTGGAAGCAAGATTGAAGTAGGGCCATCTACTAGCGGAGAAACAAATATGACAATAATGAACTTGAAGAAAATGGACAGTGTTCGTCCAATAGCATTAAATAATTGTATTAATTGTACTATCATATTAAATATATCAAAATTAACCTCCTATGAAACGCTGGAGCGAAAATTTTCTATAGGATCGTAACAGGCCTTGGCCTAATACTTGGAAGGAAGAAGAAGAAGAAAATTAATATTGCTACTATTATTTTACTTACCGCTTGTGTGCTTTTTGAGTCCATATCAGCATTGCGATTTCTTTTGTTTGCATAGCAACCAGGTTAGATATGAGAACGTTGACTTACTTCCAGTAACAACAATATTAGTAAGTATATGAAATTAGTTACATCGACCAAAAAAATATTTTTCAGGTTAGTTAATAGTATGATTAAATTAAAATGCTTCATACCTCTCCTCATATCCAGTCTTCTAAGTAGATTGCAATTTCAAAGCCTTCATGGTGTCATCTTCAGATGAAGGCTAACTATCTACTTTGGTAATGATTGCATTATTCTTGTTGATTTTTAAAGTACTTTCATGTTTCCCAGTTCTGTTTTATTTCTCGGAATTTCTTCTATTATTTTTCCACATTCATTCCTAATGAAAATGTTTTCTTCTCTGTTCATATCATCTATTATTACTTCAACGTCCGCTACATAGACTTCAATTTTGTTTGAATTGTCCACACATGTTTTTAAACCTTTTTTCTAACATTCCTATTTCCCTTTGGTTAGTAATTGTAGATTTAGTATCATTAGTAATTATCAGTAAGTAATTATGGATATTGAAGATTATAAAAATAGAATGGACAAAGTTTTGTAATCCACAGAATGCACTGAAATAAAATCCGACCCACTTCCCAAAAGTATTAAAGAAGTTGACAACACCTTGAAAAACATAAATAATATTTTAATAAAACAAGAAAAATTCAAGCTGAAGGTTTCAAACCATAAAAATCCACAAATGCACGGCCATCTCAAAAACTCATAAGGGTGAAAACAAAATGAGGTTCAATATTAACACTATAAGGTCACCTACATATCTAATATTGAAACGGTTATGTAGTGAATACAAGAAAGTTGAGGGATTTGATAACCTTTCAATTGATAACTCATTTCAATTGATATAAAAATTTGAGAACACAGAATTAGAACCAACAGACAGATTTGTGTCATTTGATGTAATTTTACTGTTTCCCAGTGTCCCTAGAGAAAAAAATGGTTAAACAGAAACAAATTAGAAAAAAAACATGAAGGAATATATAATTTTAACCAAATTATGCATAGAACAAATGTTTTTTATATATAATGGAAAATTTTACTTCCTATGGGAAATCCCCTATCACTCTTTTTGGCTAATTTTATTTGTGGGAAGTTTTGAGCAGAAAATAACAAGTGGACACTCTTTAATATTTAAATTTTGGAGCAGATATATTGATGATGTAATTTCTATTGTGAATCACAAATAAATAGGGGATGCTTTAAAGCTTTTTGAACATTCAGAGTAGAACTATAAAATTTACTATGGAAACTGAATTTGAAAGACAAATCCCATTTTTAGATCTAAATTTAACAAGAAATGGAGAAAACAGGGTAGAATTTGGAATATACAGAAAGAATACACACATAGATAACTATATTAAAGCTTTGGGATTCAACCATTCTGCTCACAAAGAGGCAGTGTTAAATAGTTTGACATGTAGATTAGTAAATATACCTATGAGCAAAGAAAATTATGAAAAGAAAAAGAATACCGTACATAATTAATGTTGCAACAGAAAACAGGTTTGAAGAAAATATGGTATTCAGGAAAATAAATAAATTTAATTTCACCTTAAAAGACAAAAATTAATTAATGAAAGCACACTTATAAAACAAACAGAAGAAAAAGTAAAATTAAAGAAATTCACTTACCATCCATTGAAACACCACAAGTTTAAAAAAAAATTCAAAAAGTTTAATATAAGATTGGCACAGAAGAACGATACAGCCTAAATAGGATAATTAAAACCAATAAAAATGAAAAACATCGAAGAAGAAAACAAATCAGGAATTTATCAGATGAGATGCAGGGATTGTGACAAAATTTATATAGGAAAAACAAAAAGAAATTTGAAAACAAGGGTGAAAGAACATCATAGAAATGTCAAAAATGGTGTAGTGAAAATGTCAGTAGTAGATGCTCATGCTTGATCTGAAAAACATCTATTTGAATCAAAAGCCAGTCTAAAGAAACAAACAGGAAAACTTAAAAAAATCATGGTTTGGGAAAAAAATCCACATTCAAAAAAACAAGAAACAAAAACTAATGAAGTTCGAAATTCCTGTGGATTCTGATAGGATCTGGAGGTTTATCGGTCCACCAACAGAGGGAAGAAGTAGTTCTTCTGATCGACATAACATCAGTTGACAAGAGAGTACTGAAGATGAAGCCATGAAGGCTTTGAAATCGCAATCTACTTAGAAGACTGGATATGAAGAGAGGTTTGAAGCATTTTAATTTAATCATAAATTAAACCTCATAGTGATTTATTCCTAAAATAGTTCAATAGTTAATAGTATATTTTGCATTTTTTTACTAAGTAAGTAATAGAATAGTAAACAATTCTCAGTTTTTTTAAATTCCTTTTTACGAATAATATTTCAGTTATTCGATTAATTGCTAAACTGATCGATATTCCCCCATTCACCCCTAAAATAATATTAAATTGATTTGAGAGAGATGAATTATATAGGAAATGATTGGAAAATATTTACTCAGTGTTGCGATGTAGGGAGAGCTTATGTGAAAATTGATGTGAGTTAGTTGGTTACATCCTATATAAATTTTCATTTTCTCTATTTTATAGCATTTTTAATCATTCACACAAACAATTTTGACAAAATATTGAAAACTTATTGTAAAACATATACAATATTAAATTGTATCATACATTTCCCAAGTAACACTCAATTACCAATATATTTTAACTAGTGGTAAAGATTTAAAGTAGATTATTTTTCCCCAAAAAGGTTGTGATTGAATGATAGGTTTATGCATGCTGATGCTGTAAAAATTTATTTTCAATTTGATTACTAGACATAACATAACCTCCCAAATGTGCCTGTACCTTTTTGTGGTGGTGGGGCAAGATCCTGCAATCTTTTGAGTTATGTCTGCCATGTTTTTGCTACTGGTTAAGAGCGAGGGTCCAGATGAATAGAGGCACCCTGGTCCGTCAGGTTGGGAGTTGAATCACAAGACTAACATCATTGCATCTATAAAACTAATTTTATAGTTGAGAAGAAGCCCAAGTTGGACTAATATAACAAGAAGGTGACTTGACAGAAAAACAGAGCAGAAGTTAAAGATGAGTTGGGAGACCAGGGAACTCAGTATTAAATGATGAACGAAGACTCAAGATAAGCAAGAATTGATGGAGGTCATGAAGAAGGCCAAGGTTAATCACTACAGAACATAGCACCAAAGAAGAAGTATATGCAAGTTTAAAAAGGAGTTATAAATAAAATGTAAGATGAAGACACTTTTATTATTGTTACGCATTAATCTGAAGGAGCTTTGTTTATGACATTATTACATTACAACATTTTAGTTTTTAAAATATTACTAAATTTGATTCATTCATTGATTTTTTAAATTTAAGAATTCATTCTTATCATATATATGCATTATTATGAGTAAGGTAGGGTTTGACTCACCTCATATATTTTATTTCTTGCAGACTAGTTTCTTTACACTTGTGTGATATTTTCAATGCCTCCTAACTGACAATATCATTCAATTGTGAAAGCACTAGTCTGCAAGAAATACAAAAATATGAGGTGAGTCTAAAACCTAATTCATAAGACTTAAAAAGAAACCTCATAGTGGTACTTCCTTCAAATATTAATTGTGCATTATTCAACTACAAGGAAGATACATCATCCAAATCATTAAAGATAATTTTGGAAGATATAATGAAAATTCTAGATTGCCAGCGTATTTAAAGAGTACATTATAACTTTAGAAGGAAGAAAACTTATAAAGTATTATTAAACTTCTAAAGAAACAAAATTAAAATTGAATAATAAATATAATGCTGAGCCACAAGTGCTGTGAATCATTAAATATCATATATCTAAATAACTCACTGACATTATCAAATCCATGCACACATAAGTTCTCCATATATCCCTACCCAGTAAAATTTATCTCTCTCAAATCATTAAGGTTATTGATATTCACTCACTTCATTCTTGGTCTACCTACTGGGCACTTTTCCTCTGGTTTTTCAACAAAATGTTTCCATGCCCCTCTTTCATTTTCTATTCATGCCACATGCAATACCCATCACAGTGTGTGAGACTTAATTGTTATTATGACATCTGGTTTCCCATGAAGAACATATAGCTCACTCTTTTTCAGATTTCTCTATTCACCTGATTGTTCGTCTCTCATGGGTCCAAAAAAAAAATTCTAAGAACTTTATTCTCAAACACTGGCAAACTTTTCTCCTTCTTTAAAGTAAGAGTATATGTTTTGCATCCTTATAATATAATTGGAAGATTAACTGTTTTAAATATTTTCAGTTTAACATTTTTTTGGGATGAAAGAGTCTATGTAATACATAATACAATGCATTTCTAGAATTGAGCCTATATTTAAATTCTTTCTACACCTCATTCATGTTTGTAATTATTTTCCTTGATATTTGAATTGAGCAATGTTTTCAAAATTTTATCTAATTTTTTATTAACTGACATCTCCATTATATAATGATTTTCCATGAGTGATCATTTATTTGGTTTTAGCCCCAGTTTCTTAGTTGTGCATGTTGGCCCTTAGTGTCTCCTCGCTATCAATTAATAACACTACATCATAAGTATTTACTAATAGCTGATTAATACTACTTCTAAAGATTTAATGTATGCTCTAGTACAAAACTTAATACTGGTAGTAGAGGTGATTATGCATCTGCTTGCTTTAACCCATTGTGAATTTCACAAATATTTGGAAATTTTTCCATACCCACACCCTCTTCTTTGTACCATTTAGACAAATTTGAATATGTCTAATTAACTTTTATGAATTCCAGCAGGATATTACACAATTTCTCTTTCTTAATTGAATTATATGCCTTTTTGGTGTCTATATATAATTGTTGTACCGTGATGTCATATTCCCATTTCTTTTCTAACATCTGTTTTATACTAAAAATCTGATTTATTGAAAACTTATCTCTCCAAAATCCATATTGATGATCATCATCATTATAGGAAGTAGGCTAAGTCTGGATACTAATATATTTGTTAGAATTTTGCATGAAGTTGAAAGTAATGAGATGCCCCTGTAGTTGCTGCAATCAGTTTCATCTCATTTCTAATAAATTAGTATGGAAACATAATTTATTCAGAGAGTGAAATGGCAATTTAAATATATATGAGGCGGCCAGAGGACAAGGGGTACCAAAAAAAATGAGTTAAGTGGAGAAATAGTTAGCAAATATGACAAACTGTTTGGTGGCCAAGAGGTATATGTGTGAGTTTGACAGGTTCTGACATATAGTTGGAGTCTTAGAAAATCACTCAGAAAAACAGCTCTTCTACTTGGAGGACAAGGGGTACGTCTGTAGTTGTACTGCTTGGCTGCCAATTGCTAAGTGGACTGAAGCTGAGAGCGATGTATTTTTTAATGTTTCTCACAAATTTTACGTGAAGATTATTATTATTGTATAATTAGTGATTAATATAGTGCTGGTGATTCTTCGAGGTTTAATTATTTATTGATGTTATTTTTGTTTTCTTGTTAGATTCCAATGAAGATGGCATGGCAGAACCCGGCATTACAGGACCTACAGAATAAGAAGATGCTCCAGAATTGCATGTTAGCAGAAAGAGGATTAGTAAACCAGAAAATTTGATAAAAAGTAAAGCAAAAAGAAGAAGGAATGAAGGCAAAGAGTATATAGACAGGAAGGGAAACATTCATGTGGAGAAACATGTAAGAGACTGTATCCATAAATGCAGATAATGAATGTTAAGACTGATTTTGTCAATTAACTTTACATAATATGTAACTCTTTGGATGTGTATGTACATATTTCCAGTCATAATAAAAGCTTTGATATGAATTTACTTTTGTTGGAAAATTTATTTCAAAATATTGCTTGGAGGACAAGGGGTATTAAGTGACTCTTAATACAAAGAAAAGATATAGTGTGGGCTAATGTTTATATTGAATCTGTTCATATTTTGTGGATAAATGGACTCATGTATAAGGAACACAAACACAATTTATGAGACCTGTCAGATATTCCTGGAATTTTATATTCTTACTGATCTTTAAATTTAATTTTCTCCAAACTAATTGTCACTTGTACCCCTTGTCCTTTGACCGCCTTAAATAATATAGCACTATGTATGATATATTTTTATGTAATGATATCTAATACAATCTATTTTGGTATTACTAGTCATTACATTAAAATTTCCCTCTGTTAGATAAAATCATGTAGGTCTTTTTAGTGTAGTGACAAGGAAGACATACCTATCTAATATTTCCTAGTTAGCTATAGTGTTGTGATTAGCTTTTAAACATCAGTTGAAAAAAAAATGCAGAGCATTTAGTTTCTAGGCCTATATTAAAGCTCAAAGACTACTACATCACTAAATTACATTTAATACTACTAATGTTGGCAACAGCATGCAACATATTTATTCAATTTTGAAAGTAAAGGTAAAGTGATCCCATTACAGTTCTTGGGTATTAGGAGATTAAGGCTCCCACTTTTATAGAAAATCAGCATGAGATGTCAGCCCTGCAGGATTGTGGCTTTTATCCTCAGAACGTATGTCCAATACCCGTTTCTGTAAGAGGCTGAGTCGATCCCAGGTCATGATAACGCCAGAAGGTTTAAGCCAATTTAAAACTTCTGGCCCCATATCGGGAATTGAACCCATGACCTTCCGGCTTGTAGCGTACTGCCTTAACATGGCCTTACCAACTATGTCGCGCCTCCATTTTAAAAGTGGGCAATTCAAATAGGAACAAAATACACATTTACCTTTATGTATTAATAGAAAACGAATTTATAGCCTAAATAATATCTCACTTAGATTAATTAAAACCACCACGACTTGATTAAAATGTAAAATAAGATATTAAAAAATAATTATGAAATTGAACTCGACAGTCTGTGTGTTAATGTTTTCAATTGACAAACTTGTTAATTGGCGCCACATTTTTCTCGTAATGTTGGTAACGATTTGCAATATGGCGGAAACAACACATTTTAGGTTTCATCTATAATCGCAAGAGCTGTTGTCCGGGTTGCAGATGTAAGGGGCACCGTATGTAGGATATAATATTATTGTAAGTATAAACATTCTTATTAAATACATACTTTTCAATATTATATGACGAAAGCTTTCTGAATACTCGATACGATGCAACTTCATTAACCCTTCAGTGTAGATATATGCATAAAGAAAACCAAGCCTTTGCTTTGGAAATTCAAGTAGCCTATTGGCATTCTATTCGCGGTATTTTATTTGATAGCGTATCCACTAGTAACATAAATGTGATATAAGAAATCGAAATTTCAATTACAAAGAGATTGGAAATACTTAAAGATTCTGAAGTTTTTTTTAATAAAGAGCCGGTGACACGTGGTTTATTAAAGGCCATGGTCGTAACAATTCGATATCTCAAAGCCATGAAAGATATGCAATAGACTTGCCATTGTGTTCATATTACTAAACGATATGTAAAAATAATAATACATCCTTCATACACATTTCCGGTTAGATAGAAAATAATAATTAATTATCTACCCTAGTATTCTGAAGCTGTATATAAATTATTTTATTTTACAAAATACAGATCTTAAAAATATGTATCATTGCAGACTTTATATAATAATAATAATGATAATAATATAGTAGTATGGTATATTTTTATTCGAACGCAGATGATAAAATATAAGTTGCTCTAGCGATATCAATTGCTATTTTATTTATTCTGCCATTCTTTAGTTCCAACTTTCGAAGAATTCAATTTTACCCTATTAATCAAATTATATTCTGACACTTTAAATTGATTAATTAAACAAATTATATATTTTACAAATCTTAGCAGAAAATTATTGAGATACATTGTTATTCGGAATGGTGTATGTTCTCTCCAAAATTTGGGAGCCAACTGTATCAGCATTTCAATAGATCCTTTTGATGAATTCACTTATAATTTAATATTAGTAATTACTGCTATCATTGCATTTAATAATAATAATAATAATAATAATAATAATAATAAATGAAAAATGTGTAGGCTAATAATATACTTATAAATATTTTTATTGGTTGATATCCCATTTTATTTTGCAGCTAAATGTCATGAAAAAAAAGCATCATAAAGAATTAGTAATTATTAATCAGCGTCCACATTTTATTACGTCACTACACATGTTGACCTTAATCTTATCATTCAAGTGTGTTTGACATATTGGAGTTGTTTCTGAAGTTCGTATATGAATAATTTCCGGATTGATTACGAAATTAAAGAAAAGTTTACTAGATGTCACTAAAGAACAAAAGTGTTCTGCCATCTATTGGACAGATATGTGAATTACATAAAAGAGCGTAATTTAAAATAATATTCATTTCATGATTCATCATCATCCTCTTATCGTGTCCTCCTTTCGGAAGGTCGATTCCAAATACGTCTCCTACCATCTCTATATTCCCATGCTTTCCTTCTTTGTAGTTCCTCCCAGTCATATCCTCTTCTTGTAAACTTTTCTTCACTTGGTTAATCCATCTTTCTCGTGGTCGTTTTTCTTGTAACTTGAGATTTAACAGTCTTTATGGTAGTAGTTCCATTTCCACTCTTTTTAAATGTCCAAACCATTTTAGTTTTTTTTTCTATGTCTGTTGTTAATTTTTCTACATTTAATGTCTCCCTGATTTTGTCGTTTCTTATTCTTCCTCTCCTTGTTTCATATACCATTCCACGTAAGAATTTAATTTCTGTAGCTTGAATTCTGCTCAATTCTTTCAGAATTCCTCCCAAAGTCTGACTCCGCGTCCACATCGTGTAGGTGGGAAGGGTTTGTTAGGGTGATGTGCATCGGGTTCATGTGAAGGCCCGACAAGGAACCTGAAACGAACGAGCTAAAGGGAAGCCACGTCAGGCCTAGCAAGTAGGTGGCGGATGACGAAATGCTTTCAAAAATCAAACATACCTCATTTCATGATTATTCTTGTAAATTCTCTTTGAGACCTACATACTTTAGAATATTAAAATACAGACTACAACAAGTTGGCTTAACAGTAGACCCTATCTTTGTAGACTCTATTCGAGAAATCCCGAGATCAAATCCCGGTGCTTATCAATTTCAAGGAAATATGACTTGGCATTTCGTTATCACGAACATTCATCTAAAAACTCCATGGCGCGACAGGCTTCCGAATGCTGGCCTCACATCCACAAATGTTAATCACAGAGACAGATCATTCAGCCAGTGTAGGGGAGACATGTGGTCAGTATATCGGTTCCCCCAGCCGTAATAGCTGATTTTCTTAACCTAGAACCGCACGAATGTGTGGGCACCGGTCCCATACTGGCCAAAGTTCCATGAGAAAATATCTTTCCTCTTGGAGATTTGAACCAGTGAAAATCCCGCAGCTCTGCTTGAACATTCACCATCAAACAATCTTCTTCTCCTTCTTCTTCACTTCCCGGGCTAGGCAAAATGCTTGTTCCACCTCACAGTCATTATGTCCATCTTTTCACTGGCCTTCCTACATTTCTTGAACCTCTTTGCTTGTAGTTAAATGTTGCTTTTAGTAATCTTGTTACGTTCATTCTTTCTACATGTCTAAACCATTTTTCTCTATATTCTTTGATTTTATCATCCAAT
This sequence comes from Diploptera punctata, assembly GCA_030220185.1. Taxonomy (NCBI): domain Eukaryota; kingdom Metazoa; phylum Arthropoda; class Insecta; order Blattodea; family Blaberidae; genus Diploptera; species Diploptera punctata. The sequence goes on from JASPKZ010007254.1 coordinate 310,127, forward strand.
GGATATGTATTTAACTCTGTTCTTATATATTTATTCTTTATCCGATCCATCCTTGTGCAGCCTTTTGTTATTCTAAGGAAGTTCATTTCTACGCTCTGTATTCAACTATGTAATATTTTGGTTATTACCCAAGTTTCACTCCCATAAAGTAATGCAGGAACTGCTAATATTTTATAAAACTTCAATTTAGTATCTCTTCTTGTTTTGGTCTTTATAAAGTTATATGTATAGATCCACGAATCATTTGAAATCCTGACAATTTCACATTTACGTCTCTTTCAGTTTTGTGTTTATAGTAAAATTACAACCCAAATAAATACAATTTGTTACTTGTTCCAGAGGTTTGTTGTGTATTATGATTTTTTGATCTTACATGTTCACTTCCCCAAAATGTCATTATTTTGTTTTTTTTTTTATAATTTAAAATTATATTCTTGGGATAACTTATTTAATTAATGTAAAGAGTACTGCAAATTATTTTCATTTTCTTGAATAATAACCACATCGTCAGCATACATTAAAACATTTCATATTTTAAAACAGTCCATTCTTATACCTACATTAACATTACTTTTTCAATTTTGGATGATGCCATTAATAGCCTATATAAATTAAAAAGGGTAGGTGATAAACTACACCCTTTTCTTACACCTCTATTTATTAAAATTGGTTCGGTCTTTGATTACCTATATTTATTATAATTTGAGATTTTTCATATAGACTTTTTATCACATAAATTAATTTTGCGGGGTAGCCATGTATTTCCATAATTTTCCATAACTTATCTCTATCAACACGATCGAATGCCTTCTCAAAATCAATAAAATCAACATGCGTCTGTATAGGTTATGTTTTCTCCTTTTTTTTCTTCAAATATTTGCTGTAATATGAATACATTACCTGTTGTTGATCGCTCCGTTCTAAAACCACCTTGTTCTTCTCCTAGTAGTGCTTCTGATATTATTTTAAGTCTGTTATTTATAATCCTTGCATATATTTTATAAATTGAGTTAAGTAGGCTAATTCCTCTATAATTTTTACATTCTCTTCTATCCCCTTTTTTAAAAAATATTATGACTTCAGCTATATTCCAACATTCTGGTATTCTACAGTTTCTCCAACATTAATTAAATAAATACAATATTCTCCAATGTAAAAAATGTTCGACCATATTTCAGAAGCTCCATATTTATCTGATCAGGACCAGCTGCTTTTCTATTTTTGGTTTCTTTTAAGGATTCATGAAATTCATCAAATGTAATGATATCAGTTTGAATTACTCCTTTTGCATTATCTGAATATAATTCTTGTTTTTCTTCATCATCTTCTTCTTTTTCTTCTTTACACCACAAATTTGTATAGTGTTCTATCCATCTTTCTTTATTAATAACAATTTTTGCAGTATCCTTTTCTGATTTACTTAAAAGTTTTATAACTTTATATGCAAAATTTTGTCTACAATTTAACAATATTTAATGTAATTACAATTAACATTATATTCCTCTTTTTCATCTCAGTTTAACCTTTCACCTTATAGGTATTTTTTACATGCCACACGCCATAAGGACCTTAAAATGGCACGAACTCTCGGGAGAGGGATTTTAAACTGTAAATTACACACATAGGCCTACTTTTTGACCACACAAGGGCATGGAGAGCCTTCCCGAATGAGTGATCACGTCAATCCAGAACCTCTTCCGAGACAACACAACATTTAGACGAAACACGCCATTTACACACACATTCATGCTATACATGTCGAATATGATAAATCATTATTATGATGACCAGATGGTATAACGGGACCGTTTGGGTTTTAAAGGTTCCTGACATTTGTCTTACAGGTGAGGGAAAACCCCGAAAAAAAAACGCGGAAGAAAATTGTCCCGATCGGAGATCAAACCTGTGCCCACTGGTTTACGAGGCAGGGACACTTCGCTGAATCACAGCGGTGGACCACTTAGCATCATTAGGAAACAAATTAATATACACAACATAAGTCATAAGCATATTAATGCATACAATCAATGAGTCAAATATAATATGACTTTCGATATTTAATCTTCCATTAACAAGACTAAAATTAATAAAACACTTTAAACATCTGGTACAAGATAGGCCTACTGATTAAGACCATTAAATAATTATTATCATTATTTTGCTCCAAACCTGCCAGGCATCGAATTAGCAGGATCAGATTCGAATTTTTATTTGTAAAATTTTCAATCTAGGGGCTAGGAGGGTTCGTGTGGTACAATATGTACTAGCTGAATGCTTGAATGAAGTTTCAAATCCCTCGGCGGTGCATACTTTTGAGGAAGTGATTCGTCCATCGGACGGAGTCGTTAAGCCTGCCAATTCCCTTGGTTCAGTTTTCGATCGGAGTTCATCGAGTATCATCTTCTCCCTTCTTTTCATCATCATCCCTCACACAACACACACACACACACACACACACACACACTCTACACAATATTATAAATTCATCCCATACTCCTACGGAGATTTATTATTTTCATTTTGAAAGAAAGAAAATACATACTTTTGAATTAATTGGCGCATGGGCCTATTTGGCCATACGTGCACGCTCTTGTAACGACTTATAAGGAAAAAATAGGAATAAGTAAAAAATATGAACATGGCTACAGTATTTACACACCTACACTCAAATAAAAGAGTATACAATATTGAATATATGTAAGTCAATAATTCATATATGCCTACACTTGTACATAAAAGCCCATGTGTATAGATATCGCATACCACTCCCCCGCACACAACAAATGCACCAGAAGGCTATTCAACTAACAGAACTTAACATACATAGTGTTCAAAAATTCAATGCCCAAACGGGTAGAGGTGATGGAGCAGACCAAAACAAATATCATCATCATCAACAACAAGGATTAAACCGAAAGGTCCTGTTCCGATCTCATTATAGGTCGAATTGGTCCTTCCATCTCTTCAATGGTCTTCCCAACAGACTTCTCCCTTTTGGTTTATAATTATACATTCTTGTTGGTATGATCTGTTCATTCATTCGTAATACGTGTTGAAAAAACAAATATATTTTGTTAAATAACCATGTGTTGAAAACTCATATTAACTGAGTACTGAGCATGTTCATGTTTACATTAAATGCTGATGTTATATCTCTGTTTGACATCGCGTGTGATGGTAAAGTTATCAACATGGAGCCTTGCACGTGGAGACATGCACTTTGTTTACGGCGCGGCTGAAGGAATGGTCGAAGAGCCCAGAGAATGTACCGCGAACGTTTCCCTTAATGAAGATGTCCGCATTATCGCACATTTCCTGCAATCCACGATCGATTAGGAAACACTGGCACATTGATGGTAAGCAGGAATAATGCTGGGCGACCACGGATGGTACGTACACCCAACTTTGAGGAAGAAGCATTGAAAATAATCCAGCAACAAATACACGAGCACTTGCTTGAGCTCGGTGTTCACCATAGTTTGGTATGGAGTGTGTTGCAGGAACAGTTGCAACAATGGGACAACATGACTATCCACCTCGTCTTCAGTTTGTGAGCTGGTTTTTGCAACAAACTAATGAAGACATTCAGTTTCCTGAAATTATGCTGTTTACAGACGAGACTCACTTTACTCGGGAATGTATGTTCAAGTTACACAACTTGCACGAATGGGCAGATGAAAATCCACATAGGACACTTGTGCATGGTCATCAGAGACGTAATGTAGTAAACATTTGGCATGGTATTGTGGTCGACTATGTGCTTGGGTCTTACATGATGCCTCCTCGACTCAGGTGGCCAATGTACAGACTGTGCTTGGAAGTTTACCTCCCGATATTACTGGAGGAAGTACCTGCAGGATCAGAAGGAGAATGTGGTATCAACACGATGGGACCCTACCTTACTTTTCAGGTCCGGTCCGTGCAGAACTTACCAACACTTTCGTCAATAGGTGGATCGACCTGGGAGGACCTGTAAATTGACCTGCTAGGTCCCCGGATTTCACGCCACTAGACTTCTTTCTCTAGGGCTACATTAAAAACCAAGTGCCCCCTGTTGCCTCGGAGATGGAAATTATTCAAAGAATTCATGCGGCGACCACAGTGATACAGAAAAAAAAACATACATTTTCCAGCGAACACGAGACACTATACGACGAAAATAACGGCTGTGCAACGGTGCTCATTTTGAACATTTATTGTAATTTATAAATTAAAATTGTGCAAAACATGTAGCATTGTTTTATTTTTAAACACACCCAGTAACGTCTTCCATGCTCAGTAGTCACTCAATTATGAGTTTATAACACATGACTATTTCACAAAAATATTTGTTTTAGTCTCCTCCATCATCTCTAATAGTTTGGGCACTGAATTTTTTAACATCCCGTATAATACAATCGAACATTGGAAACAAATACCTTACTGAAATTCTCATTATTATTAACACATTTCTTCATTGAGCCCCAATTTTGTCACCCCTCAATTGCCTTATTGTGCCCAAAAATTTGCGCTCGACCCATCCAAAGAGATCCCAACACGCCACTCTCCCACGATCCGACTTGAGAAATCTCTCCGATAGCAACTATAATATAAGTTGCTCTGGCCCTCTAAAAATGCTATAATATGCTGCCAATATCCTCACTCATTGCACAAAGAACAAAATTTAATGCCGTCTTCGCTAGTTAAATTATGGGCTGCCCCCCCCCCAAATGGAACCATGCAATAGCACTTCTAGCATCCCTTCCCCAAGACAATTTAAGTTCTGATTCCAGAGTGAGCGATATTTTCTGGCTACACTCTGCTTCTATGAACTGTTTGTCTATATAAATTAGACTCTTCCTAACATTCCTCCAAACATTTCTATTATTCCCGTATCCATCTCCCATACCCAGCACATCCCTATGCCATTGAATTCCCTTTGTATATTGATTATACAATCCTCAAAACTCACTGCCTTATCTCAGTGTTATCACCATGTGGTCTGTACGTGTACTGGTTCTCATTTATTATGTCCAACCAATACTTGATCCCATAATTTTGCCCCTTATTCTGTCCGATAATGTATAGCATTCTTTGAATATACTACAATTTGAAGTCACCATTGCTGATCTCAGCTGCACCTTAAGAAACATAACTTTAATATTCTTTAGAGTCCCCATTCTTTACCATCCCCATACTTCCGAACCATACAGCATAATCGCTCTCACAGTTAAATAAACCTGTTCTAAAAGTAGACCACATGAACGCTTAGCGCGAAACCAAAGCACGAAAAGTGCAGTGGATACTATTGGAACATTTGTCCATGTATTAATACTGTTGTTTCTGATTTGCATTTTAGGTAAGTAATTGTTTAGCAGTGTATTAACTAAATCGTAAATGTCATATACATTTTACAAATTTTCGCTTTATTGCGGATTGAATTTTTAACACTTTCCTTGTAGTATTTAGGTTATATGATTATATAAGTATAATATTAAAATAAACATCTGGCAGGTGCCGTCGTCCCCAACTAGGTTAATTGTATACTATTTGATTAAAGGATATTCGAATTAGTCCAATGAATGAAGTATTTTATAACTCACTAGCGGACCCGGCAGACGTTGTCTTGCCCGAAAGTTCAATTCTCGTTACATGGCCGGACGATACAAATTTTACTTTACCATAAAATTCACTAATTTACGAGTTCACAAGAAAACTCCTCACTGCCATCTGTTGTGGCTCAAGAGACGTGCATCACGTCACATTTTTGTCGCGATGGATATATCGGTAATGCAGATGAATCTAAACCACCCAGAAATCGACTCAAACAAACATTTTCATCAAAATCGGTGCAGTCGTTTAAGCAGTTTTTAATTTAGAATTTCAAGTAAACTTCCACTTCTAATTCTCGGATTTCGCTCATTTTTTTACCTATCTCAGTTTATTTTAATAGGACATACCTACTGAGTTTCGTTGTGAACCATCGAACATTGTGACCGCTAGAGCGATTTTTAAATTTTCACTTCATGTGAAATCCTACACCTAGTGGTTTTAGAGGAGCCAATTGTGAATCTAAGCCATCCAAGGAACCACTCAAATACACACAAAAAAAATCATAAAAATCGGTCCAGTAGTAGGCCTATAGGCATTTTTTTTTAATTCGCATTCCAAGTAAATCCTCACCTCTAACTGTCGGAGTTCGCTGATTTTTTATGATACATACCTTGGTTTATTTTAATAGGGTATTCGGAGATTTGTTGTGAAACATAAAAAATTGCGATCGCTAGAGCGATTTTTAAATTTTTATTTCAGGTGAAATCTTACCCTGTATATACGAATTTTCACGAAGATCGGTTGAACGGTTTAGGAGTCTATAAAGGATATATATATATATATATATATATATATATATATATAGCTATGTTACTAATTTATGTACGGGGTGAATCATAAATATGGCTATACGTTTGATCGCGTCGTGTGTTGAAAATATTACAATTACAGGAAATATTAAATTACCGTTGGAAACGTAAATTACAACAATGTAATAAAACAAAACAGTGTTGAACTTAGGTCATTAGTCAAAATGGTGTTGAGTATGCAACAGCAAATTACAATTGCTGCATGGGCAATAACGTATGCTAATGATCGTGAGGCCGCTAGACGGGCAAGACGTGAGTTTAACATAGCATTGCAGACGTCGACTGTGGGGAAGTGGAGAAAACGACTGCTGGAAACGGGAAGGATGCAGAAAATCAAACCTCCTGGAAGGCCTCGCATTAGCACGGATGCAGCAGAAACAACGAAGAGAATTGTGGAGGCGTTCGACGCTAGCCCACAAAAATGAACCCGCCAAGCTGCACGTGAGCTTCACATCAGTCAATCGAGTGTATGTCGTGTTTTGAAGCGTGAGAAGTACCACCCCTTCAAACAGATTCGTGTCCACGAACTTAATGAAGTCGACCCTGACAGGCGGATGGAATTTTGTGAATTTGTTGTAAGGGAATCAGCAAACGAACATTGGTACAGAAAATTGCACTTTTCTGATGAAGCTGTTTTCCATATGAACGGACGTGTTATTCGACACAGTTGTCACTATTATGATAAAGAGTATCCTAATGTTATTGAAGAGACACGTTTAAGATGCGGCAAAGTCACTGTTTGGGCTATGATCGGATGGGAAGGACTGTTAGGAATGCGAATTTTGGATGAGACTGTTAATGGTGATCGGTATAATGGTATCCTTAGACAAATTGTCCTGGCGGTAATGCAAAGTGCTGAACTTGAACAATGTTTATTCCAGCAGGATGGTGCGCCTCCTCGCTATGCAATTGCGGTGAGGGAAATTTTGGATGTTCATTTGCAAAACAGGTGGGTGGGAAGAAGAGGCCCCATTGAATGGCCAGCCCGTTCCCCTGACCTCACAGCATGTGACTATTGGTTGTGAGGTTATTTGAAGGAGAAGATTTATGTCCGGAAACCTCAAGACGTTGACATGCTGAAATTAGTGATTGGGGAAGAAATTAGAGCTATTCCTCTAAACATGTATCATAACGCAATGAATGACTTCCCAAAGCGTTGCCAATTATGCTTGGATGTAAACGGCGAACAGTTTGAAGCAATAAAGTGACTTGCTTAGTGTTGTTGTAAGTGATTTATTTTGTTCTATTCTAATTTGAAGGATTCCCTTTCTAATGATAACATCATATTCCCTTTAATAATAATATTTTCATCACAAAATGCGATCAAACGTATAGCAATATTTCTGAACCACACTGTAGGTTAATATAATGCTTATTTACAATTATATCAGTAAATGTGTAAATATATTTTTTCATTTATCCTGATAAAACTAATAACATAGATTAGCAGACAAAAAGGGAGTAGCGGCTCATACCTTGAAACATAGGCTTAAGAAAAGAAGAATTAACAAATGGGATAATATCCAGCTAATAGGCTTTCTATGTAGCCTACATTAGATTTTAAACATTTGGTTACAGCATATTATTACTGTTTACATAAGAGTCAACTATTTATCACATTTATTACCTCGGACTTGGCGGGCCCAGGTTCGATCCCTAGTAAGGATATGTTCCCGAGTGAGGTTTATTTTCATGTATTTTCCTCTCCTGTAGGAAAATGTCTAGAAATTTTAAGACCCAATAGCTTAGTTCCAGAAACAACTCTCCCATCATAATCGTCTTATCTTATCCAACTTTGTTTTGTGTGAATATATGAGTGAATTGAATTGTCTTAAATGTTCGTGTTGTCCCGGAGATGGCCCTGGCATTAAGCTAATCACTAAACCGGGGAGGATCTCCATGCTCTTGTGTGCTAAAGAGTTGTAAGTGATCCTAATACATCATGCCCGGGAGGCGTGGATATGTAAAATACTTAGAGATTAAACTAAGGGAAAAATGAAAAGACGGTTATAGTAAATATTAAGCCAGTCCTTCCATCTCTCAAATCTAAAATAGGATTTAGAAATTAATTAACTAGATTGAGAATTAGAACATCAAAATTATAACCAGATAAAGACCAAAATAAAAATTTTACAGGAGAGCTAATAAATAAGTAGGCATAAATAAACTTAAGAATGTCGTTATCCATATCATGAAAAGGTGAACAAAATCCGCAGAAGTAGTCTAAATCTGATTTCATATCCAGATCCTGATTGGGAATAAAATTAAATGCATGATTAATTAATTTAAGTGTCCAATTTTAATTTTAGCTCAATTTCCCTTTTATTTCCTTCACCTGAAGATCGTTTGTTGATAAAATAAGGTTCCGAATTACATTCTTAAACATTTATAGAAATGTTTTAAAGAAAAATACAGGCGTAAAGCCTTACATAATGTTTATGTGTTATCATAGGTATTGCCACAAATGATTTCCAAAATTCACGATGTCACGAAGTGGCATGAATTTATCTAGAGAATTTGGAAGTCAAGAGTGGCATTTGTTAGGACTATTTAACGAATGAAATTAAGCTTTTTACTCACAAATCATTATTTAGATATAGTTATTTTAGAATATTTGATATATATTTAATATAAACGGCGATGTTTGAAAACAAATGAGAAACGTTTATTATGTTTCATTTGTTCATCACTGCAACCAGATCATATTATTTATTGTCAAAGGATCGCAATATTGTAAGAATGCACCCTAGTGGAGAAAAAATGAAACACATCAAACTGATTTATAACCAACATTATAGGTTATTAATTCATTTCTGATGTCCTATGATGTAAATATGTTAATTATATTTTTCTGAAACGTAAATACCTGGGAAATAATACCTTTATGACAGTGGAAACAGTAGTTTCTTTATTTTTGTGGTACCGTATAATCAATTGCTACAAATGGTTTACCTATTATATCCCGCAAGCAGCATCTGGTTACATTCGTTGCACTATATATACAATCTGGGAGCCACTTGCCATCTATGATTCTTACATCTTAATATATACATTTTTATATTCAACGCATTTCGTAGAAATGCTCTGACCTATTCAGAAAGTTAAAAAAGAGGAGCTTTCTTTAATATGATATCATTAAATTGATAAAATTGAGGTGAAACACGACTGTGATAGGTTGTAAATCAAAATTCATTGAAATGTGATGGGTCATTGACTCCCATTTGGGGCATGAGTTAAAATAGTCATAAGTAATGTCACGAGTGATTTCCAAATTATCGATAAATTCACAAGTCACGAAGTGACGAGTGAATTTGTCTAGAAGATTTGGAAATCAAGAGTAGCATTTGTTATGACTATTTAACGAATAAAATTAAGCTATTTACCCAAATATCATTATTTAAATATAATCATTTTAAAATATTCATACATGTAATGTACTCAGCGATGTTCGAAAACAAATCAGAAATGTGTGGTTATGTTTTATTTGTTTATTCACTGCAATTTGATCATATTATTATTGTCAGATAGGATCGCAATATTGTAGGAATGCACCCTACTGGAGAAAAAATGAAACGCATCAAACTGTATATTATAATCTACATTATAGGTTATTAATTTGTATTTAGTAAACAACTCAGTAAAATCATTATTTAAAAACTCAATTATTGAACACATAATTATCAAATGTGTAGTTCGAAGGAGTCTGTTCATTTTATTTGCTACAGTATATTCAATATATTTTATGGAGAGTTAGTCACTGCAAAGTATTGCTCTGATCTGTCCTGAATATTAAAAAGGAGGAGCTTTCTTTATCACAAAAGAAGGAGGTGTTAAAGAGAATTCGATAATGAATGAGCGAAAATGACTGTCATTGGTTGTAAAACAAAATTCATTGAAACGTCATTGACTCCCATTTGGGGCATGAGTTAATATATATGATAGACTACTGGAATTCCTGTGTTAGAGCTTTGTAAATAATTAATGCTTGTTTTTTCACCACAGACTACATCCAGAACACGAAAAATAAAATGTCAGAGTTGGAAACATATAAGAGACGTTCAGATAATGTTCCAAACCACACAGACCCGCTTCTAAATGAAGAAACAGGTGAGTTTCTGTCACATATCTCAAGGGGAGATAGTAGTGAAGTTGGGGTAAAAAGTAACTGCATTAATTACATGTCATTATACTTTTTGTGTCAATTAACGATATAATTCACTTTAAAAATATGTATGTATTTTGAGCTATCTTAAACCAGTTTGAATTAATTTATATATAATTCCTAAAAAATATAGGACATTCGGTAAGTAATAGCAGAATTGCTATAACATCACAAAAATTCATTTAGGTTACTTTTGACATTACGAACTCTATTTATAGTCTCTTGTCAAGTCAACTACACGTTATCAAATCCTTAGAAGACGGGAAACTCCATCTGCAGCACCATTTATGGATATCTCTTTCATCTGATCAATCTAGAAATTTCTGGATATCTACTCTTGATTGAACTTGAATGTCTCGTAGAAGTTCTTTGATATTTGTGAATAATATATAGTCACTAGGCCTCATGTCTCTTGAATTTGGTGGATATTCGAGTACTTCCCAATTCCACCTTTTAAACAAATTCTACTTAGCATATAGGCCTATTTAAGGCGGCATTACTTACTACATGTGAGAAATAGTGAATGTATTTACAAAATATTGTTATTTCGAGACTTTGAATATTATAGATTTATACAACAAAGATTGATCAACAACATGCTAGAAGATTACAATGGTCACCCTAGGATCGCTGATTTACAACAGTGCTGCCATTACTTATCGAATGCCCATGTATTTTATTGGTGCATTCGAGGTAGGGCTGTGAAATGTTGAGAAAATTTTACTCGGTATACGATGCTCTTATAGCAGATTCATTAAAATGGTCTGTAAAAATAATATTTTAATCAATATGTTTTCATATAACAAGAATATAGTTTTTCAAAGTTAAAATTCAATTATATCCTGCTTTCTAAATTTTATACGTACGACAAAAAACTGCTAGGGCAAATTTTTATATGGATAATGACTACTGTGTCCCGCACCATAGTCGAGTAGTTCAAGGCATCATGTGTTAGTGCAGAGAGATACGGGACTTGCGCAGATTCGAGACCCTATGAATGAAAGTATTTTATAATGGAATTTCAGCCAGTATGTGATTGGAGCCCTCCCAAAATCGTGAGGAATTTGGGTACCGATAATAATTAGTGGCTCCAGGTTGAGAAAAGCAGCTATAACGGCCAGGGATCACTTGTTACTTCTATACTGGCTCGACAATTGTGCACCTCTATGATTAGCACAGCAGCCGGCTGGTAGAGCAAAGCTCTTCTAGATCTGTCGCACCATGGACTACTTGTAGTTAAAAACTTCACTTTCTTATTCTTTTATAAAAAAACTATACCTTAATATATTTAGATATGCGATGACCAGACTTCAATAATTACAACTTAATTGTTCTTACTTAAACCTCTTGATTGTAGGTGTCCCATGCCGCTGCAGGCCTGTATATTCTTAACTAACTAATACCTGGCGCGCTGCGCTGCAATTCTTAATAAATTAAATGTGTTTTTATGTTTGGTTCAATAAGTAAGATGAAAAATAATTATACATTTATATCGTGATTATGTTTAGATACCACGTGATGATTAAGCGGCATTGTCCCGGAATATGTTTATCACGATCTTTTTGGCACCAATGAGCTGAAAGACAAAAATTGTTATTGTGAGTTAGCCGTAAAAGATAGATATATGTTGTCGCGGACTTTTTGTAGAATTTTTTGAGATATTCAATTCTGTGTACATTCATTTTGTGTATTTGTTATGGTTTAGGCAGCATAAGCCATTTTAAGGGTCGAAGACGCTATTTTTTAGTGCACCGATGTACTTTTTCTTAGCTCCGGCCTTATAGTAGCCTACTATAGTAATATGTTACGTACGTTAACTGTCCCAGAAAAAATTCTCTAAATGATGGTGAAAACCCTATTCAAATTGGTCAACTAGTTTTTGAATCCATAAAGAACAGGCAGACAGACAAACTCACATGCACTCATTTTTATATAGGATAAAGATTAACAGAAAACGCCTAGATGGTGCGTGGGAACTACATTAACCATGGTTTGAGACAAGTAGATTATAGAGGGAAAACATTAGTTCAGGATTGGGATATATGAAGAGCTTATGTCTGCGCGGCCATGAACCTACCGGTTCGATAGTGCTACTGAGTTAGTTAAAGATTAAGAGAAAAAATGTCAGGTAATGAGAATCAGAGATATCATTTTTGATTACTTTTTTTACCTCTCTTCACAATTCACTCCCCTTAAGTATTTAACGGAACAAAAAAATCACCATTAAAACAAATCTTACATTATTGTTTATACTTGTTGCAATGATTTGAAAAAAAAAGTATGTTTCATTACTTTCAAAATTATTATAGGCTAATCCATGATATATGTCCGCCTCGCTAGGTGAGGTGCCTCCTGGCTGGAAGGTCCTGATTCGATTTCTGACAGGGTTGGAACATTTTATTGTAAAGTTATCAATCTTGGGATTGTGAGACCTGCTAAATTGTACACCAGATATCTGTACTCCTCAGCAGCACACATGTCGCACTGTTGATAGCCATTCATCTCTCAGATGAGAGGGCCTACGTTTTTTTAGACGCTAAAAGTATGTTAATTTAGCACCTAAAATAGACTTTACTACTGTAAAATAGGTTCCAAAAATAATAATTTAGGTTTTTAAAAATATGTAGCTAATACTATACAATATCACTATCATTAACAGCAAAATGGATATAATAATTATACAATTAATTAAGTAAATAAATATAATACACACATATTGATCACAAAATAAAATTATTATCATATTTTTACAATATTTCGATAATAGTAGTAGTAGTTCCTGTCACTCATCTTAAAAATATAGAGTCTTCGTGAAAGCGCGCCATTGGACTCGGATTTTTGTTAAATTATTTACTTCACTCCAGTTTTTTCTTTATAATTTTATTTCTGTGCTGTGTCATGTCATTTTTGGTACATTCCAATAATCAAAATGAGTGTCATGTCATCATGCTTAATGTCATGTTAATGTCTTGCCGGCTGGTTTTCATTTTGATTTCTTTAATAATAGATGGGGGCACGCCGAAGCGTAGTGGTTAAGGCACTGAGCTACAAGCCGGAGGGTCGAGGGTTCAAGTCCCGTTGGGGTCAGGATTTTTAAACTGACCCAAACCCTCTGGCGGCACTATGGCCCAGGGGTCGACTCAGCCTCTATCGTAAATGAGTACCAGACGCTTGTTCTGGGGGTAAAGGCGGCCGTCACGCAGGGCTGACAACCCGGCTGACATAAAGTGTCGATTGTCTAGAAAAAAAGTGGGAGCCTTAACCTCTCCTACTACCCCAAGGACCTCCGGGTTTGTTGTGGGATCACTTTACTGATGGGTTGTAAGGGGTAGTGACGTGTGTATAACCTCTCCTACCTAATTCTCATCCTCACCTTCTCGTGGTACAACCCGTTTTCACAAACGAGGCTCTGAGGACCGAGTCACGGCGGTATAACCGTTCCATCAGGTACTGAGTAAATGCGGTATCCTAATGTCTGTCCAGAGACTAAAAGGTAGCAGCCCTACCACTGGACTACTTAGCGTCGGGCCAGTAACCTGTCCTAAGGAACTTCAAAACTACTTTCAAGTCTCAACACGAAAAAAGCCAGAAGGAATTGAAATATGACGACCCACAGCAAAGAAATATGGTTAAAAGAAAACGGCACAATGATATTGTAAGATATGCAACCTGGAATGTCCGAAGCATCCATGAAAAAGAAGAGGAACTAGACAGTATATTTAAAAATAGAAACATTGATATTGCAGTAACTACAGAAACTAAGAAGAAACTTAAAGGAACGAAAGAAACACAAAATTATGTACAAATATATAGCGGTGTCGACAGGAAAACCCATGGACAAGCTGGAGTAATGATTTGGATTAATAAAACCATAAGAAATAAAATTCAACACTACACTTACTGGAATGAAAGAATATTAGAGCTTCGACTGAAAATAAATAGAGGTAATTTGACAGTTCTTGGTGTATATGCACCAGAGGAAGGCCGTGAAGAAGACAATGAAGAATTTTATAAAATATTACAAGAAATTTATAGCAAAATTAATAGAAATGATTACATTCTCATAATAGGAGATTTAAATGCCAGAGTGGGCAATGCTCAAGTCAACAATAATATTGGAACATTTGGCGAACCAACCAGCAATAGGAATGGGACAAGATTAACAGATTTTGCTATCTACAATGAACTGAGAATAACGAATACCTTTTACAATCATAGAAACATACATAAGTATACCTGGCATCGTCAGGACTCAAAATCAATCATTGATTATTTCATTGCAAATAATAAGATTTTTAAATTGTTTCTCGATGTCAGAGCCTACAGAGGATATGATATTGGTTCAGATCACTACCTAGTAGAAGCAAAAATAAGATTTCCACCAAGATGGTTAAAAAAAAGAAGAAACAACAACAGAGCATAGAACAAAAGTACAAGGTAAAATTATTTTATGATGACAGCATTAAATGGTTATATTCGAGAAGAATTCAGCAATATATGGCTACAACTCCAGAAAGTAATGATGTCGAAGAAGAATGGAAAAACATTAAAATGATAATTCAAAATGCAGCTAATGAAACTTTAGGAAAAGTAAATATACAACAAAGAAGAAATAGAACTCTAAAAATCTGGGATGATCAAATAAAACAATTGATTGAAGAAAAAAATGCAGCTTATAAAAAATATTTGAACACAAAGAAAGTAGAAAATGAAATAGAATTCAAACGCTGTAGAGCTATTGTTAAGAGGGAAATAAGAAAGAGACATAGGAAAACATGGTTAAATTTTGTTACACATTTAGAATCAGATTTGCATAAGCTCCAACCTAATGCCTTCAAAATATTAAAACATTTGAATAAAGATATTAAAGAATCTACCAAAATTAATTGCGGAGTAACAAAAGAAGATTTTTTCAATTATTATAAAAGTCTTTGGACTGACAATAGCTATGAAGATACAATTTTCCGAAATAATAATGAGACAGATTCCATAATATCATTGGAAGAATTGAACAATAGTTTAAAGAAATTAAAAAATGGGAAGGCAACTGGCACAGATGGCTTGAATTCAGAATTGTACAAATATGCAGGCAAACAGTTCCATGAAAGACTGTTGTCCTTCTTTAATAATGTATTCAAAAATGCAGATATACCACAAGAATGGAAGACAAGCATTGTTATACCCCTGTTCAAGAAAGGAGACAAGAGAAAAATGGACAACTATAGGGGAATCAGTTTGTTAAACACATGCTACAAAATTTATGCAGACATTTTAAATGGAAAATTGAAAAGTTTCAGTGAAAAATTCCTTATGGAATGTCAAAATGGATTTAGGAAAGGACGATCTTGTATTGATTCAGCATTTTCTGTTAAACTATTGCTTGAAAAAAGAAGAGAATTCAACTTAGAAACACATTTTGCTTTCATAGATTTTGAAAAAGCATTCGACACAGTCAAGAGATCAAAACTCTTAAATATATTGGAAGACAGAAATATACCAAATTTACTTCGGCAGAACATACAAAATATTTACAAAGACAACACCATAAAGATTAAATTAAATAACAGATTTTCTGAAGAAGGAATTATAAATCGTGGTGTGAGACAAGGCTGCCCCCTATCCCCAACACTCTTTGCAATTTATATCAATGAAGTAATATGTTGCTGGAACAAAACATATAAATTTGGAATAAGAATATCAGAAAATAGAAAATTAAACACCCTATTGTTTGCAGATGACCAAATAATAATAGCAAATTCCGAAGATAATCTACAGAAAGGTCTGTATGAACTTAACAAAATTACAGAAGAATATGGATTAAAGATATCTACAGAAAAAACAAAAATTATGGCATTTCAAGGTGTAGATCCTGTCAGAAGTAAAATTGTACTGGACAATAAAATTTTGGAGCAGGTGAATAATTTTACATATCTAGGATGCAATATCTCATATGAAGAAGAAAAGGATGTAAATGCAAAAATATCTAAATTTTTAAGAATTTTAGGGTTAATAAATTCTATCTTCAAGCCACAGTTAGTCCAAAAGCATTCAAGACTGAAAGTGTATAAAACACTGGCTCTTCCAACTCTTTTGTATGGTAGCGAAGTATGGACGTTGAAACAGAAGGATATACAGAGACTTAGATCTGCTGAAATGAGATATCTTCGGAGGACTGCAGGATACACACTACTAGATCACAAAAAAATGAAGACATCTTAGAAGAATTACACATGGAATCTTTAGAAAACAAAATTTCTGATTATAAGTCAAGATGGATGCAACATGTTCATCGAATGGAAGATCACAGAATACCCAAACAAATGTTAAGATATCAACCTGCAGGAAGAAGAAGACCAGGACGTCCACTCAAAAGACTTCTGGATGGTGTTTCTCTTGAGGCCGAAACAGGTCAACAAATGGCCTAAATTCGTGAATGTACTATGATGATGATGATGATGATGATGATAGTTAATTTCTTCATAAAATTGCACCTAAATCAATGGTTTTTATTTATTCCTTCAGGAAAATAATAAATAAACACAATAGTAGAATGCAGCTTTCACGGCCGGAAATCATGATAGGGCCTACTGTATCAGAAGATTTCGGGTTATAAGGCCGTGGTCCATATATAACTGGTGTTTTTCCCAGACGTTTCTCCCTCAGCCACGGAAGGCATCTTCAGTGACGATTTCTTCTATGATGCTTCCTGGTCGGAAGTTTGGCTGTGTATATGTCTGGGAAAAACACCAGTTATGGACCACAGTCTTGCAACCCGAAATTTTCTAATTTAATAGACGTAATACTTAAAACTTCGACCACAATTCATAGAATTTTTACGTTTGTCACAAATACATCATAATGCTTTAATTTTCGATTTATTTTATAAATATGAACGATAGGAAAAATATGGTATAGCTTGGCTAAGCCATATTAATAAAAAAATAACGCGTCATTTGACATTTACATATTATTTATACTATTTAAATTTGTATTTGGCCTATTATTAATGTGTACGGGAATACATATCCTTTCTTCTTTGTTTTTCACTCCGACCCGCCAATGTTCTATGTCGAGGCATTTATGGAAATATGTGCGAATGTGTAAATATCGAAAATGTAATGAAATTACTGAAACCAAGATTAGACAGGGTTTAATTTAAATTTAAATAATAAAATATACTCACTTTTTTTAACCACTAATAATAAATACGCGAGAGTAAGCCAATTCACATTGCTGCTGCACAATTTTCTCTTTTACAAAAATTACAGGGCAGATTAGTTGCAGTTTCTATTCAAATGACCACGAAGAGGCAATAAAATTAAATAGCAAAAATTAATAGCAAAAATAAAGTAAGGGTAGTCCGCAATAATAAAGTTTATGTCTTTTAGAAAACCATCTATAAAGGGTGCCGAAGTCTCAATTGTCTCTTGTCGCCCTAATGCAAAAAGATATAAACAAGGTCCTGAGAACGAGGTCAGGCTAGCTGTCCGGGGAAAGTCTCAATTGTCTCTTGTCGCCCTAATGCAAAAAGATGTAAAGAAGGTCCTGAGAATGAGGTCAAGCTAGCTGTCCGGGGAAAACAAACAACCCCAAGCTTGTGAATGTTGTCATGATGAAAAATTAGAGGCGTGAATGATTCATCCATTGAAAACAATGCATATTAATATTAAAAATATGTGCACCAATTGAATGAGTGTTAGAAAATAAAAGTTACCGCCCTACAGATTCTCGGGAAAGGTGCTGGTAGAAGCCTAAGAAAAAATTATCAGAACAGTCGCAATCTTACCTGTCGGCAAGAAATGCATTCTCTGTCTTGTCTTGTTCGCTAGATATAGGGCCTAAACTCTCGCGACCTTGCTTTTGGCTATATATATATATATATATATATATATATATATATATATATATATGGTATGATAAGAAAAATAAATGCCTGGACGGGATTCGAACCCGGATCTCGGAGTTCGAACTCCGAGATCCGGGTTCGAATCCCGTCCAGGCATTTATTTTTCTTATCATACCATATTAAGCTTGCATTGCTCAATATTAAACATTTAATTATAACACACACACACACATATATATATATATATATATTTCTTCTGAGTTTTTATTAATTTCTGCTTTTCTTCTGAGAGTAGGCGAGTCATTTTAGTAATTGATCTAAACGGCATATGATAGCGAGAATAATAGAGGTCGCTTAGTCGTTATAAACAAATTACGGGAGAATATAGTAATTTCCCGTACGAATAAAAGTTTTATTTATTTATTTATTTATTTAAATGCAGTGGCTTTTGAAATTTTTCATTCACCAATAACGACTGAGGAAAACAAACAATAACAATAACAAACAATAACAAGAAAGAATATAAAATGTTCATCATCTTTTCCCTGGCTTCCCAGTATCTGTCCACGAAATTGTTGGTTGTTAGGGTTGAGCAAGTTCGGATGTGATCAGCATCCATACTTCCATAGTGTTGCAGAGGATACATTGTTGAGTTGGTAGAAGACCGAGGCGATGAATGTGTTTACCTAGGCAGTCGTGTCCTGTTGCAGTACGGAATGATGCAACTGCTACTCTTCTGGGCCAATCTAGCAGTGTAGTTTGGATGGATACTTTCCAAGGTTTGTCAGTCATTTGGAGCTCTAGGGAGGTTCTGAAGGCTTCTCTCACTTTGAAGCGATGTTTATAGCTGCTCTAGAATAAGATATAATGTTCGGTGATGTCTGAAGCATGAGGGTTCCTTTTTGGCCAGCAAATCTGCCATTTCGTTCCCTGTAATGCCACAATGGGCTGGTATCCACTGCAGAGAAACATTTTTACCTATATTGAGATATCTGATGATCAGTCTACTCCGTAATATTTCTTTGTTAGAAGAAGATACTAGGTAATTTGCTATTGCTGATATGGATGCCTTAGAATCGCTTAAGATGACAGCATTCAGAAACGATTGAGGTCTGCACGTTAATTGATTCAGGGCTGTGGATATAGCTCTAACCTCGCCGTCAAATGATGTCTGATGTCTTCCAAGAGAGAGGCACGTGGAGAAGATTTGGCAGTGGATTCCTGCTCCGGTATTTCCACTCTTATCTAATTGGGAACCATCTGTGTAGACATGGAGCCATTATCTATAGGGTATCGAACATGCAATGTCTCCAGAGCTGTAGTTAGAAGTACCTCATCACAAACATCGTTTTTCGTGTGTATTTCCAACAGGTCTATGTTGTAATTTATGTGATGTAGGATATATATAGTTGTTTTCTTTTAATTAATGTTTTTTTGCAGGAAACTTTCTTGTGTTTTGAGCCTACCGTTATGATATGTGTTTTTAGGAGGGTAGTCAACTTCAGGCAAACATATTAGTTTTTCACATACTTTGAATGCTGATTCAATAATTTCTGATTTTATGTCCATGTTCTTGGTATATTGGAGTAGGGAGCTAATCGGAGTTGATTTTACAGCACCTGATATAATTCTCATTGCTTGATTTTGGAGTAGTTCCATTTTCTGGGTTAGCTGGCTTGAAGCAGTTATGAGTGATCCACAATACTATTTAATTACTGGTTTAACATAAATTTTACATGTGAGATTTAATGTTGATGTAGCACAGCCCCATTTTGTACCAGGCGGTCTCTTCAGAACGTTGAGTCTCTCATGGTTATTTAGATTTAGATTTATTTAGCCTAGTGGAGTTAAGGCCATGTGGCCTTCTCTTCCACTCACCAGGACAAACATATATTACATCAGAATATAACAATCTTAATATATAACAATCTTATGTCGGCTATGTGTTCTTTCCAGGTAAGTTTAGTATCGAAAGTAAGACCTAGATACTTCTATTTAGTAATATGATCAAGCGGAGTGTTGTTAAGGTTTATGGATGGTTTTATTTCTTTATGACAAAGAGAAAATGTCTAGCACATTGTTTTGGATACATTTATTGTCATGGAATTTTCCGTACACCATTTATTCAATTCTTTAAGTGCAGTGTTGAGGGGAACTTCAATTTTTTCTTTAATTTTGGTTTTTGGGGGCTGCAGTCCACATTACAAGATCATCTGCAAAAAGCAGGACATTTATCCCATTATCTTTGGTTAGAGCTGGTATCAGGTCATTAATGTAAAGATTGAATAAAGAGCAGCTTGATACTGCCCCTTGTGGTAGACCAGTTTGAAGTTGTTTAAGTTTTGAGGTGGCATCTCCAAAACGGACTTGGCAGTACCTTTGACTAAGAAAGTTTTTGAACCACTGGAGCATTTTCCCATGCACTCCACATTTGAAGAGTTTTAGGAGTAGATTTAATCTCCACACTTAGTCGTATGCCTTTCTGAAGTCAACATATATTACAGTTGTAATAAGGCCTTTATCTAAGTTACCTTTAATATGTTGGTTGAGCAACACAACTTTTTCTGTTGAGCGATGGTGTCTAAAGCCAGCTTGGGCAGGGTGGATGATGTTATGATTTTCCACATACCAATTTAATCTGTATACTATCATTTTTTCCTTGGTCTTTGAGAGGTGGCTTGTTAATGAAATTGGTCTATAATCTTCCATAATTCAGGTGATTTATTTGTCTTCAGGATGGGTCTTATTACAGCTTTTTTTCCACTGTGATGGGACTGTAGAATTCCAAATTGTATTAAATAGGCACAGTATTGTAGCACGTGCATTATGTCCCATATGGCAGAGGAACTCAGTGAATATATCATCAGGTCCTGGTGATTTTCGGGTTTTGAGGTTGTTTATTGCGATGTTTAGTTCATAAGGGGTAATATCTTCGTTAAAAATTTCATTTTCCTTATAATCTGTAATATATGATTCCTCAGAACTGTCTGCTAAAAGTCGTCGAAGTGCCCTATCTTGTTGTATGATGTATCGTGTCTTTTCCTGCGATGAGGAATAATGCGTAGCAAAATTATTGGCGATAGTTTCATCTGATGTTTGAATGTTGCCTTTAGAATTAATAGGCTCTTTCTTCGGGACATTAATTATGTTCTGGATTCTATTTATGAATGTATATGGCTTCTTGATATCTGTTCTATAATTGAGTTTGGAAATGAAATTATGGAAACTGGATCGTATAGTTTCTCCTATCTTGCGTTTAAATATTGCAGCTGATTGTCTCTACATCCTTACATGGGCTGGGTCTGTATGGGGTGAATCATAAATATGGCTATACGTTTGATCGCGTTGTGTGATGAAAATATTACAATTACAGGAAATATGAAATTACCGTTGGAAAGGCAATTTTTCAAATTACAACAATGGAGTAAAACAAAACAGTGTAGAACTTACGTCATTAGCCAAAATGGCGTTAAATATGCAACAGCAAATTACAATTGCTGCATGGGCAATAACGTATGCTAATGATCGTGAGGCCGCAAGACGGGCAAGACGTGAGTTTAACGTAGCATTGCAGCCGTTGACTGTGGGGAAGTGAAGAAAACGACTTCTGGAAACGGGAAGGATGTAGAAAACCAAACCTCCTGGAAGGCCTCGCATTAGCACGGATGCAGCAGAAACAACGAAGAGAATTGTGGAGGCGTTCGACGCTAGTCCACAAAAATGAACCCGCCAAGCTGCACGTGAGCAGTGATTAGTTTTGTTTTGTTCTATTGTTGTAATTTGAAGGATTCCCTTTCCAATGATAACATCATATTTCCTTTAATAATAATATTTTCGTCACAAAATGCTATCAAACGTAAAGCCATATTTCTGATTCGCTCTGTAGATGTGTCTGCTTGTCTACGTAGTTCAAAAGTTTGTGCTATTTAAACGGTCTAAGTGATAATTGAAAGATCGCTCCAGAATATCTAGTGTTTCGAGAATCTCAAGGGCGATAATTGAAAATAAATTGATAATTTCCATCGGAATATAATCAATAAGTGTGTACAAGTTAATTATAATATCTTATATATAAAAATTAATGTTTGTTTGTTCGTACTTTATGCGCGGCCATACTGTTGATCCGATTGTGATGGGTTTTTTTGCAAAATGTTCAGGAGATTCCCAGGATGAACATAGGCTATAAGAGAGTTGCGATACTCAACTCCCACACCCTTAAAAATCGCCCTTTGTAGTGGAAAACGTCAAAAAAGTAGCTCTTTGACTCTTAAATGGCTTACGCTGCCGAAACCATAAGAAATACACAAAATTAATGAACACAGAATTGAATATCTCAAAAAGCTCTACAAAAAAATCTGCGACAGCATATGTTTATCTCTTACGGAAAACTCACAATAACCATTTTTGTCTTTCATTGATACCAAGAGAATAATACTCATTCGGGTGAACCTTTCATCTTTATTATTAACACTAGGAGTCCCGCGCCGTAGCCGAGTGGTTAAAAGCAAGAAGTCTCGCCGCAGAACTATGGGACTTACGCTGGTTCGAATCTCCATGGGGGAAATGTTTTCTCTCATGGAATTTCGGCGCAGTATGGGACCGGTGCACATTGGGCCATAAATGAAATCTAGCTGGGGAAAAAAAAAAAAACTATTTTCACTCACCCTCATCAATTTATCTTTTTTTTTACTCTTAATATAATTGTTATATGACGGTTCTTAATTTACCTGCAAAGGAGGATACAACTCTAATGTGAAAAAAGTAGCTCTTTGGAAGCTTAAATGGCTTACACTGCCTAAACCATAAGAAATGCACAAAATTAATGTACAGAGAATTGAATATCTCAAAAAGCTCTACAGAAAAGTCCGCGACAGCATATGTTTATCTGTTACGGATAATTCACAATAACCAATTTTATCTTTCATTGGTACCTACAGTCTCGCGCCGTAGCCGAGTGGTTAAGGCAAGAAGTCTTGGCGGAGAACCACTCACCCTCATAAATCTATCTTTTATTTTTCACTCTAATATAATTGTTATATGACGGTTCTTAACTTATCTGCAAAGGAGGGTACAATTCTAATGTCAAAAAAGTAGCTCTTTGGACGCTTAAATGGCTTACGCTGCCTAAACCATACGAAATACTCAACATTAATGTACACAGAATTGAATATTTCAAAAAGCTGTACAAAAAAGTTCGCGACAGCATGTGGTTATCTGTTACGGATAACTCACAATAACCACTTTTATTTTTCATTAATATCAAGAGTCCCGCGCCGTAGCCGACTGGTTAAGACAGGAAGTCTTGGCGCAGAACTATGGGACTTGCGCAGGTTGGAGTCTCCATGGGGGAAGATTTTTTTCTACTGGAATTTCGGCCAGTGTGGGACCGGTGCACAGTGGGCCAGAAATGAAATCTAGCTGGAGAAAATATATATTTTCACTCTCCCTCATCAATTTATTTATTTTTTTTTTTTTCTCCACTCTAACATAATTGTTATATGACGGTTCTTATCTGCAAACGAGGGTACAATTCTATTGTTTATGAAGACAATATACACATCGGAAGTTGCCGATGGTTAAGAACTCATCTGGTCTGTATCCCAGTTGTGTTATTAGTTTTGTGTGTTCAAGTTCAGTGAGCTTTTCTTCTTATTCTATATGGATACTTCACCTCAAGGTTTGTAATTTTATTGATATATGTAATGTTTTTCTATATAACCAGATATTATGTTAAATACATGTGGAATCATACCTTCCATGCAAAAAAATTACACAATCATCTTATTTTAAATTGAGCTACAAAGAAAACAGTTCTGAACAGTAGTACAAATGTTAGTTATAATATAGAGTGATTTATGGACTTTAATTCCCGCACAATAACATGTGTGCAAATTATTGCGTTTTTTTAAATTAGCTTTCTCATTACAGGAGGTAGCCAGCAACTGAGGCCTACCGTTGCGCGCAGAGAATAATTGTTTGATTTAATATGGAAAAAACATGTTAGATAGAGGCAATAAGTTATCATTTAGTAAACAAATTAGGGGTAGGTGGATGTTAGCAGAATGTTTTAAATTATATAAAAAAATCAATTTTTTTAAAAGCGATTTTCTCAAACGTACGAAGTTGTGGTGAGAAAAAAAATTCTAATGAAATATTCTGATTGGCTATGAGTGTATGTTAACTTTCCCGTTATGAAGAATTAATGTAGAACAATGACAGTCGTTGGAAAATTCTGTTCCATCTGCTTATGGAATTGGAAGATCCAAAATAACTTTCGAAGAGGCTGGAATAAAATAAATGTTCACTTAAGCAGGAATTTTCTCGTGATGAACTTGCTCTTGCAACAGAAATATCACTTTGACCATATGGTAAACGGGATACTGCTCATGTTTTAAAGACATTACTAAAAAACACAAAAAAATAGCTTCAAAATAATAATAATAAACATTCAAGTGAGTACTTAATCTAATAAATAGTATTTTTATTGGTAATTCTTAACTTTTTGTCATTTTTTATTTTATTGGTAATTTTTTGCATTTTTAGGTCATAAATGCATTTTTTATTTTGCATTTTTTACCTATTTATAGGTAATTAAATGCCTTGCCCTAATAATAATAATAATAATAATAATAATAATAATAATAATAATAATAATTGGGAGAGAGAGAGAGAGAGAGAGAGAGAGAGAGAGAAGAGAGAGAGAGAGAGAGAGTTGATCACTTAAGCATTTATGACAGGTACAGAAACAGTCGTAGATACCTTCATTATCAAGCTAGAGGTAGATAACAGTTCGTCGGAATCTGAGATAAAAATAGAAAATGATGTAGCAGTCGAAATTGAGTACACCCCTCTCAAGTCCCCTATCTTCTATGTCGGACGAAGCATTGTTTTTTGACAATATAATATCAACATGTCGATATATTAACATGAGACTAGGTGTCAAAAAGAGACATTGTGACATTTTATCCACCCTATTTGTTATGCTACCTTTCCCAAGACAGACATTTCAGCAGAAATAAGACTTTTTTCCTTTGTTTTTATTCCAGCCTCTTCAAAAGATATTTTGGGTCTTACAATTCCATAAGGCGATGGAACAGGATTTTCCAACGACTATCAGTCTTCTAAATTCTTAATAACGGGAAAGTTTACATTTACTTTTAGCCAATCAGAATATTTCAGTAGAAATCTAACTTTTTTTTTCTCCCTCGCACAACTTCCTATGTTTAAAAAAATCGCTTTTAAAAAATGTTTTTAATTTTATTAAACATTCTCCGAACATCCCCTAACTGTAATTTATTAATAGAGGAACACTTATTGCCTCTATCGATCACCTTTTTTTCATATTTTAAATCAAACATTTCTCTGCGCGCGAACATAGGCCTCAGCTGCCGGCCGCCTCCTCAAATAAAAAAGATTATTACAAAAAACGCAATAATTTGCACACATGTTATTGTGCGGGAAATGAAATGCATAAATCACTCTATATTGTAACTAAAATTTGTACTACTGCTCAGAACTGTTTTTTTTTCGTAGCTCAATGTAAAGTAAAACGATTGTGTACATCTTTTAGTGTTTCGAAGGTATCATTCCACGTGCATTTAACACAATATGTGGTTGTATAGAAACATGTTAAATATATCAATGAAAAGTACAAACCTTGAGGTAAAGTATCCATATAGAATAAGAAGAATAACTCACCGAACTTTAATGCAAAACGTATTTTTTCTACAGCTCGGTACCCAACTGGGATGCGGACCAGATGAGTTCTTAACTATCGGCAACTTCCGATGTTTATATTGTCTACATAAATTTTAGAATTCTTCCCTACTTTGCAGATAAGTGAAGAACAGTCATCTGACAATAATTTTAGAGTGAAGAAAGATGATTTGGCGAGAGTTAGTAAAATACTTTTTTCCAGCTAGATTTCGTATCTGGCCCACTGTGCGGTGCCCACCCAGCATCGCGAGGCATTTGGGTAGCTACAATAAGTAGCGACTCCATGTTGAGAATACCAGCTATAACGGCTGTAGGATCCGACATGTTGACAACATGTCACCCTACACTGGCTTGATGATCGTCTACCTGTGTGATTTACACATGTGGATGTGAGGCCAAGAGCCGGCTGGTGAGCCAAAAGCCTTCTAGGCTTGTCGCGCTTTGAGTTCTTTTTTTGATACCAAGAAGATCGGGATAAGTAGATTCCCGGGCAAGCGTGCTCTGCCATACCGTTCATCTGATTGAGATGGGGCTTTTTGAAAAATGTTCAAGAGATCCCGGTAATAAACACAGGCTGTAAGACAGTTGTAATACTCAACCACTTCACCCCTAAAAATCATCCTTTATAGTGAAAAAACGTGAAATAAAGCCCCTATTTTGACGCATAAATGGCTTACGCTGCCTAAACCATAACAAATGCACAAATTGATGTACACAGAATTGAACATCTAAAAGAAACTCTACAATAGAGTATAACAGCGCACGGCTGGTGGTAAAAACACATTAACATTTATTTAGGAGTAGTAGCGCACGCCGGGTATTAGCTAGTATATATATATGTATATATATATATATATATATATATATATATATATATATATTCTATATTAACTTTAATTATGCCAAACTCCTCCGTGCGCGCAATGTGCTTAAAAAGGTGTACAACATTTTTTCTTCACGTATTAACATATAGATACTAGGGTTACGTACGTGTTCTGAGTTCATTTTCTTAATAAGTTACTGCACTCTTACAGATTCTTCTTGACTAACATTATTAACAGATATTTATTTCATTTTTTAAATTGAATGTATGATAAAATATACAAGGAATCGAATAACACAAAAATAGATATTTGTAGTCACGTCTGCTATATAGTTTGATGTAAAGGTTAGCATATCTGATAGTATCCCTGGGTCTCGGATTCGATTCCCGGCAAAGCCATACAAATGTTTAAGGAAATGATTTATTCAACCAAATGATAACTGAGAAGCTACTTAATATGAAAAGTGACGTAACTCCGCCATGGCCGGTCCCAAGCCCGGATGAGAAAGGAGGAGGGGGAGGAGTAACAACCTCGTTAAAAAACCAGGGTTCAGTTGGCTCCGACTGATAGTACTCTGTAAGGGCCCCTAGCCAGGGTTACGGTGAAGACCTCAACGGCAGAGTCGGCGCAGAAGGAGTCCTTCATCACGGCGGATCTGGCGGAAGAGGCAACCCTATCTCTAAGGGAAATAGAGAAACGCTGCCTTGCGGTGAAGAGGGATCTTCAAAGGCTATGGGAGGAAAACCCAGACAGAAATTTTCCTGGTCCTCCAGGTTGGGGGTTTATGCTGTGGGCCAGCTCCCCACACATTAGAAAAAAAAACAAAATGCTAAAAGACCAAATCAATCAAAGCCGGACGGAAAAAAGTATGAAAGACAAAAGCAACGAAAACGGACATTGAATATAGGCACGTGGAATGTACGAGGAATTAGAAACAAAATTAATGAAGTAGCAGGAGAATTATTCCAGAACAATATAGATATTGCAACAGTGACGGAAACAAAAAAGAAAGGATCGGGAAATTCATATTTAGGAAACTACATACATTTTTGGTCAGGTGTAAATAAATCAAAAAGAGCTAAAGCAGGAGTATCAATGTTTGTAAAAAGAAATACAGTAAAAACATAACAGAATATGAACATATTAATGAAGATGCCTAAAGATTAAAATGAAGCTTATGGGAAGAACAATGGTGTTCTTAGCAGTCTACTCACCAACAGATGATGCTGCAACAGAGTCAGAAAGAAAAGTACTATTCAGTATTAGTGGAACAAATAGAGAAAATACGAAGTAATGAAGAATTAATACTAATGGGAGATTTAAATGGGAAAGTGGGTAGAAGAAACAATGATGAAGCAGTAGGAAAATATGGGGAACAAGAAGTCAACGATAATGGAAATAGAATCATAGAGATGTGCAAACAACATAAATTAAAGATAGTAAACACATTTTTCGACCATAAGGATATTCATAAATTTACTTGGGAACGACCTAGTCTCAATCAGAAATCAATAATAGACTACATAATTGTAAAGCAAAATACTTCCTTATTTATTAAGGACTCAAGGGTTAAAAGAGAGCAAATTGTGGTTCTGACCACTATCTACTCACAGCACAGATCATCCCCAAATTCCCTACAGGGAAAAAAGTGCATGATGAAGCAAGGGAATCAACAATGCAACCGAAGCAGGAAGAAAAATTTAAACTGTATTTATTTAATCAGGATAGTATCAAAAACTTATATAAAGAAAGACTGAGGATTAAAATTGAGAATTTGGACTACAAGGAAGACATAGAAGAAGAATATAATCAATTAAAGGAAATAATACATTCGGCAGCAAAAGAAGCATTAGGCACAATAAATAAAAAACAAAATACCCAAGATTGGTGGAATGATGATATTGAAGAATTAACCAAAAAGAAGAAAAAATGCTACTTAGAATGGTTGGCAAATAAAACAACAGAAAATTGGATAGAATACAAGAGAACAAACGCCAAAGTTAAAAGGAAAGTGATAGAAGAAAAAAACAAATTATGGAAAAGCAAATGCCAAGAAATAGAAAGTTATATAGGAGGATCACAATCATCAGAAGTATGGAGATTTCTAAAAACACTGAAAACCAACCAAGGACCCAGCAAGATAAATTTGTTAGCAAAATCAGACGCAGAAAAACATTACAAAGCTTTACTGTCAGAAACTAGAAATGAGTTTATGGAAACAAATGGAGAAGAAACCCATTTGACAATGATAGATTTAGAGAAAGCTTATGACTCAATTCCGAGGAACAAATTATGGGAAGTATTGGAGAAATACAATATTGACAGAAACCTAATAGAAATTATTAAACAAACCTATAAAGATAACTCCGCTTATGTTAAAATGGGAAATATAATGTCTAATCCTATAAACACCTCAAAAGGGATTGAAACAAGGGTGCAGTCTATCACCAATTTTATTTAATATTATTGTAGAATTTATATTAACGAAATGGAAACAAAGCTGCAAAGGTATGGGGATCCCAATAGGCAATAGATTTTTGCTGACATTACAATTTGCCGATGATCAACTGGTTTTAGCGCAAGACAATTTTGATATGGAATTCATGAATAAAAAGGTTGAAAAGCACATATGAATCATGGGGTCTCACAGTAAATTTACAAAAAACAAAATATCTGGCAATGAAAGAGAAAACTTAGTATTGGAAGATGGAATCCAAATAAAGCAAGTGAAACAAACTAAATATTTGGGAATGATTATGGATAACATCGAAGGTATAGGCAAAGAGAACATAAAACATAGAATTGAATTGAGTAGCAAAATAATATCATCATTAAATTCCATATGGTGGGATAAGTATATTTGGAAAGACACAAAAAAATATATTGGTAAAACATTGGTGGAATCTGTTGCAATGTATGGAAGTGAGGTATGGACAATCAATAAGTACTACAAGAATAGACTAATAGCTCTAGAAATGGATTATTTACGAAGAAGTGCCAGAAAGTCTAAATTAGAACGTGTCACAAATAAGGAAATTAGAAACAAAATGGAAGCAGAAGAAAGCATAATTGAAAGAATTGAGGAAAAGGAATTAAAGTGGTTAGGACATGTTTTAAGAATGGAAGATGAGCGATGGCCGAAGCAACTATATGAATGGCATCCTAACAGAAAGAAGAAAAGAGGAAGACCAAGGTTAACATGGAAGGAAAACATGAAGACAGTAATGCAAGCTAGAGGGCTAAGCATCGAAGATGCCCAAGACCGTAGGGCTTTGGAGGTTTGGCACGGGAAGACGGCAGCAGCTGTAAAACCCCGAAGATAGATAGAGATAGAGACGTAATCCGATAAATACAACTGAAATTAAGAATGAAGTATTGCGTCACGCTAACCATATGAATCACTGACAGTAACCGATTCAGCCAGCCTTCGCTCTCCGGAGCTATCGTGGGATTGTACTGTGCGAAATACAGGATAATAGCATTTTAAAAAAATTGCGTGAATTAATTTCTGCAAGTAAGAGAAAACTGTAGGGCATGCATTGACTATGCGACCCAAATTACACAATTTTATTTTATTTCAATCAAGATTTTTTTTAGGATGGAAAAATCCAAGGAGCAAGTCCTCCGGGAGGGACTTTAAGCCGTGGGTCCCGAGTCTGAAGATTTTCAGGCTCGTAAAATATCCTTAAGCCTAAATGAAAAGCCCTCTAAGCAAAATTTACCAAATTTTCCCGTCCTGGTTTCCTATATGTCAGTATGAGGCGGAACGCTAGGCACAGACCACTCAATGACATCTATACGAAAACAAGTGTAACTAAATTAGTATGGTTCAAATTCTTCTCTGTAGGGGGAGAGCGCCTAACTCTGTTAAGGGAAACATGGGCTTACAAGATACAAGATACAAGAATATTCTTGGAATTCTTATTTAATATTATTTTTACCGTTTGTTAAGGCAACACACTACATGCTGGAAGGTCGAGTTATGATTGACTCAGTTTTTTTAAACCTTCTGGCGGCATCATGGCCCTGAGGGTCGAGTACGTTTGTAATAGAAATGTGCATCAGATTTTTTTTTTGTGAGAGGAAAGATGTTACGCAGAATTTAAAATCCGGCTGCCAATTACCTATAAAGTTGAGAGTCTTAATGTCTTCATACAGTAAAGAGCTCCTAAGGCCTGTAGTGGAATACCTTTACCTTTTACAATTTATCCCATGGAAAAAAGTCGGAACTACATAAAAAATATCAGAACCGATAATGTATGTGAATATTACTTAAATAAATAATAGCTTTCTGCAATTAACTGTAGGCCATTATTATAAATTTCAATATTTATCTGATTTTGAGTACTAAGAAATGTGTATAATATATTTCTTTGTTGAAGGCGCATCTTCGATAGAAACTGTTGAAGAGGACAAATCTCAGACTACAGAGAAACAATCTGATGAAAAAAGGTAAACCCATTTTATGTTTTTTCTCGATTTCTAGCAAATAACCCGATAAAATGGGCATCATCTTTCCATGACTATTTAATTCATGCCCCAAATGGGAGTCAATGACCAATCATATTTCAATGAATTTTTATTTACAACCAATCACAGTCGTGTTTCGCCTAAAATTTACTAACTAAAGTTTATCATAATAAAGAAAGCACCTCCTTTTTAACATACTAAATAGTTCATAACATTATTTTGCAGTGACTGACCCTCCAAGAAATACGGCTATCAGATTGTACATATAGTGCATGAATGTCAGCAGAAAGCGCAATATAAAAACATTTGTAACAATTGATTATACCAGAAAAAAACACTGTTTGCACATTCTTAAACGAATTATTTTCCAGGAAATTGCGTTGCAGAAAAATATATTTGACATATTTACATCATAGGACATCAAATAAATTAATACCTATAACGTTGGTCATAAATTTCTCCACTAGGGTTCATTCTTACAACGTTGCGATCCTTTGGCAATAAATAATATTATGACCTGGTTGCAGTGAGAACAAAAGAAGCAAATGAAGCGTACCAATCGTTTCATATTTGTTTTCAAACATCGCCGTTTACATTAAATATATAAATATTTTAAAATAACTATAGTTTACTAATGATTTGTGAGTAAACAGCTTAATTTTATTCGTTAAATAGTCCTAACAAATGCCACTCTTGATTTCCAAATTCTCTAGATTAATTCACTCCTAACTTAGTCAGTCGTGAATTTATCGATAATTTAGAAATCACTCGTGGCATTACTTATGATAATTATCAACAAATATAAAAATTCTTTACACACATATTAAGAGCATAAATTAATAAGAAATACTTTTATGAATTAAAAAGTTAGAAACAGTTTTAAATTAATGAGAAAAAATCAGCCAAAGTAATTTGAAAGTTGTGAAAATATTGAATGTAAAATTGTAATCTCTGTAACTCGTAATAGGTTTACACTCTTTTAACAATCAACACTTGCAAATCTCTTAACACAACAAGGTAGGCCCTACATTTATGGTTTGTATTTAAAACACAATAACTTGTGTTTCTTTAATAAGAAAGCTATGTGATAAAAGTTTATAGGCCTAATTATTTAACATATTAGAGGAACGTCGGGCAATGTGGACCTCTATTTTGGATTTGTTGTTTTTTTTTACTTTTAATTAAGGGATCTGTATTTTATTTCATTACAGTTGTTATCATTAGCGTTATAACTATGAAATAGCATTGTTATTTTATTTTAATATGGAAACATCTTCATAAATTTATAAACTTTTTTACATTAAAAGAAAGGTACACTTTTTACTCCATATTTGGGTAAAGTGGACCCCAGGGTTCATCCTAGATTTTAGACTATTTTTTAAGTTTATTTCCTCAATTAATTTACAGACAGGCACAAATTAATCTGAAAGTAATTATGGCTGATCGTAAATAAACGCGTTGATATTTATTTAATGTTTTGAAATATTATGCAGACAGCCACGGTTTTTGGGTTTAGTAAAATTACAAGGTTATTACTTATTTACTTACTTACTCACTGGCACTATCGAACCCGTAGGTTCATGGCCGCACGGACATAAGCTCTCCATACATCCCTATCCTGAGCTAATGCTTTCCAATCATTCCCTGTATAATCTACTTCCCTCAAATCATAGTTAATGTTATTCTCCCACCTCATTCTTGGTCTACCAACTGGGCGTTTTCCCTCTGGCTTTCCTACAAGAAGCTTCCATGCAAGTCTTTCATTTCCCATACGTGCAACATGTCCTGCCCAACGCAGTCTACGAGACTTAACTCTTCATATTATATATGGCTTCCTATAAAGACCATGTAGTTCATTGTTATGTAGTCTTCTCCATTCACCCGTCTGTTCATCTCTCCTTGGTCCAAAAATTTTCCTAAGTACTTTATTCTCAAATACTTGTAATCTCCTCTCCTCTCTTAAAGTAAGTGTCCATGTTTCGCACCCATATAATATAACTGGTAGAATAATAGTTTTATATATATATTCAGTTTAACGTTTTTTGAAAGGAGTTGGGACATCAAGAGTCTCTGCAATGCATAATAGCATGCATTTCCAGAATTGAGCCTCTGTTTATTTTCTTTGTGAATCTCATTCCTATTTGTGATCATTGTTCCTAGGTATTTGAATTCAGCCACTTCCTCAAAATTTCCCTCATTTGTCATTAGCTGTCCATTTCCATTATATAATGAATTTCTACTTGTGACCATATATTTAGTTTTACTAATATTTACTTCCAGTCCTAATTTCTTAGTATTACTCAATAGTGTGTGCGTGTTGTTCTTTAGTATCTCCTCGCTATCGGCCAATAATACTACATCATCAGCATAAACTAACAGCTTATTAATACCATTGAGTTGTAAGCCTTCCTCATTCTCTAAAGATTTAATGGCATGCTCTAGTACAAAATTAAATAGCAGAGGAGATAGTGCATCTCTTTGCTTCAACCCATTCTGGATTTCAAAAGTGTCCGAAAACTGTTTGCCTATTCGCACCCTACTCTTTGTGCCATTTAGACACATTCGTATAAGTCTAACTAACTTTTTAGGAATTCCGAACTCCAGCAGGATACTATATAACTTCTCCCTCTTAATTGAATCATATGCTTTTTTGAAGTCTACATATAGTTGATGTACAGTACCATTATATTCCCATTTCTTTTCTAAAATCTGTCTTATACTAAAAATCTGATGTGTTGTAGACCTGTTTAAATAACATAATTAAGTGCACGGTTTTTACAGATAGCATTCTCATTGATAAAGCATTCGTATTCGTGTAAAGTGGACCCAGGTCAACTTTAACCGCCTCATGGAGGGGCCACATTAACCTAATTCCTTTGTTATATTTAATTATTGTATACAGAATCCATGCCACATAATATGAAACCAAACCCGTCAGTAGGCCTATATTAAAACAGAATCTATATAATATATTTAGAAGATTTTTCAATATGTATAATATTCAATAGCAACAATTAAGAATTAATTCTTAGCTTGAAAAAACTTTTAAAATTGTGGTTTTCATAAATATCACAAATAAACCCTTCTTCGCACAAATAATAAAATTAACTGGCCTTGAATACGTCAAAGTTGATGAGAAGAAGTTAAAATAGTTTATGTTCCAGGGTAGCACCAATTAAAGAAGATATTAACAGGGTCCACTCAAACCGCAGGGTCCATATTACCCGAACATCCTCTACTATTTATAAGTTTCTAAATTTTTGAAAGAACAATTTGACTTAGGCCTATGTAAAATTTATTATAATTATAACTTTAATTTAAGAAAATTATTATGGATGAAAGTTTATAGGCATCATCATCATCATCATCTTCAAAGCATCTGCCCCCGCTGCACAATACTTCAAGTCGTCCTTCCAATGTCGTTTCAATCTTACTACATTTATTCGGTCTTCAGGTTTATAATAAAGTATCTGTTTTGATAAACGATTATTTGGCATTCTTTGTACATGTTCAAACCAATTACATTTATTTCTGTATATTCGCTCATTTATAATATATAGCTACTTGTAATTCATCTCTGATATCTTGACTTCATTTTGATCTCTTAAAGATACACCTGCAACGGATCCCAGAAATCTCACTTCTATTGTATCAGTTTTATGTTTATCAGAGATCGTTGAAGCCTAAATCTCAGACCCAATGTTAATTTTCGAACGGCTACTGTTTTGTAAAATTTCAATTCATTTTCCATTGTGGTCTTATTTCTCAAGTATCTTCTTATTCGAACCACAAATCTGTTGAAATTTCCGTAATTTCTTTCCCATATCCTAAATTTTGCAGGTATTATACATCGTGCACCCCGGATAATTAAAACAAGTTACTTGTTCAATGATGTTTGCTTCAATTACAATTTTTGTCCTTTTATGCTGAGTTCCATTAAATGCCATGGACTTTGTTTTCTCTGTTGATACATCCAAATTATGGGCCTAATCTTTCATTAGTTTCCATAATTTGTAAACTGATTTTTGTAGTTGTTTTTCTGAGGAAACTACAATGATCTGGTCTTCTGTGAATAAAAGACAGTTCATTTTCATTCCGTTTATCATAAAACGTTAATCTAAAAGAGTTTGCCATTTACTAATGACATCGTCTAAATATATATTAAAAAGTGTTGCCGAGAGTGGGCAATCTTGTCGAAGTCCATTGTTTATAAGCCTAATTAATATTATTACTATTTACACAAATACTATTTAAATTTTCGAAATAACAATTTGATTTATGTAAAATTTATTAACATTACAATAGATATTTAACTTTTGTTGAAAATAAATCAAGTCAGTATTTCACAATTGAAAATAAAATATTGAGATTTTTGAACCCGACATTTGTTTAATCTTTTCGTATATTACTTTCCATGTCTAATATATTTCACTGACTGAGTGGAAGATCTGGCGTTATGGTCTCAACTCTGCCAATTTAATACATTGCAAATTATTATTATTATTATTATTATTATTATTATTATTTTAGGAGAGATAGTAAAAATTAACAACTATTTCAACAATCAAGCGGGGGTCCTACAGCCGTTTCCGCATCCTGCATTTCGATCGCCATGTCTCTCTATAATTCAGTTCATTTTCTCCAATTGTTCTGTCGAGCATAGCCATTCTAATTCCTTCTCTCCATTTCGTTACAGGTTTTCCTCTTCTCCTTCTGTTCTTGGATTATAATTCAAAGCTTATTTTTCGCCATCTGTCCTCTTCCATGACCGTACTATAATAACTGTCTAATTTCTATCCTCTCAGAGCGTGTAACTCCTTCCGTTCGTCTCCGAATTACGTTTATGGCAAATATTGTAATTAAGTTATCTCACATGCTCTCCGTAGGAAATTCATTTCCACTATCTAAATTAACCTTTTATTATTCTCGGTAGTTTCCAACATTCAGATCCATAAGATAATATCGGTTTCACCACATTATTATATAGGGTAATCCTTATCTTTGATTTAATGTTTATTCTGTTCGACCATAATAACGTACTTAAAAATAAACAATTTTCTTTCTTTGTTGTATTTGATTGTGAAATCCTTTCTCTTCTGCTCATATAATCTTTCCTATATATTTAAATCACTATTGAGTTACACTAAGAAATTGGGACTGGAAGTAAATATTAACAAAACTAAATATATGGTAACACATAGAAACACATTATGTAATGGAAGTGGACAGCTAATGACAAACAGGAATGAGATGCACAAAGAAATTAAACATAGGCTCAATTCTGGAAATGTTTGCTATTATGTATTATAGGGACTCTTGGCGTTCCAACTTCTTTAAGAAAAGGTTAAACTGAAGATATATAAACTATTTTTCTACCAGTTGTATTATATGGATGCGAAATATGGGCTCTTACTTTAAGGAAGGAATGGATATTACGAGTATTTGAGAATAAAGTTCTTAGGAAAATTTTTTGGATGAAAGAGAGATGAACAGACAGGTGAATGGAGAACTGCATAACAGTGAACTACATGATATTTATAGGAAGCCAGATATAATAAGAGCAGTTAAGTCTCCTGGACTGCGATGGGCAGGGCATGTTGCACGAATGGGGAATGAAAGACGTTCATGGCAGCTTCTTGTAGAAAAACCAGAGGGAAAAAGCCCAGTTGGTAGACCAAGAATGAGATGGGAGAATAACATTAATTATGATTTGAGGGAAGTAGATTATACAGGGAATGATTGGAAAGTATTAGCTCAGAATAGGGATGTATGGAGAGCTTATGTCCGCGCGGCCATGAACCTACAGGTTCGATAGTGCCAGTGAGTAAGTAAATAAGTTTGCATCATTCTTCGATGTTCCATCTGCGAAGTAAATATAGCAATAAACTAAAGAACTATGAATTATTCCTTAGGGACTCTATAAAGAAGAAGGATTTGGTGCAAATGATATGCATATTATATAAACTGATTCATGTAAATGGTTTAAACCTTAATCCAATTGTTTCAGCAGCATCTCTTTTTTTGCACATTTTTGTATGTATTTTCAGAACCTTATTTCCCCCTTTTACGACCAAAATTTGCACGTTAAAATCCTTTCCCTAGTTATAATATACAGTTTGAACTGTTTAATTTTTTCTCCACTAGGGTGCATTCTTACTGTACAATATTGCGATTCTACTTGGCAATAAATAATATGATCAAGTTGCAGTGGATGAACAAATTAAACATAACTATCATTTCTCATTTGTTTTCAAACATCGCCATTTATATTAAATATATAAAAAATTAAATATAAATATATAAAAATATATATTTAAAATAATGATTCTTGAATAGACAGCTTAATTTTATTCGTTTAAAATAGTCCTAACAAATGCCACTCTTGAATTCCAAATCCTCTACATAAATTCACACGGTTCACTTCGTGATTCATGAATTTATCGATGATTTGGAAATCACTTTTGATTATTATGTTCCTTCATTTCAATTAAATAAGGAGGAAGTGGGGTACGGAAACTCTATCTTTCATAAATCCCCTAAAAAGAAATCACAGGAGAGTTATGGCAAGTGTTGTAGGTATGTTAGATCGGGTTTCTAATTAACTTGTGAGGGAGGAATTTGTTTAGAAACTACAAAATTTCCTCTACAAACAGTGGAGAGTCCTTTCAGGTACCATGAATAGTTTTTGTTTCATTAAACTTTAAATTTGCTTACTTTTGTTGTAGTGGTCCTGTATTTACCAGCACATTAATTTATTTCTGCATTATAAACTTGAATATATTACACGTAAGATTTTCTCATGAATTAAACAGTTACCGAATATTTTTCAAGTTGTTCATTTGATGCTTGATATCCAAACAGGAAATCCGCATTTGTTGTCATTAGTCCGACATCGCTCTGTCCTACGTACCACCCATCTCTCCGCCTGATCACTGTGGTGCTGATGATTCTGCTCTTCTGGGGAGTCAGCTATTCCATCTTCGAGGACAATGTCAAGCCCGGCGCTCCAGTATTCGCTCTCGTCTCTCTTCTGATACTCGCCTACGTAGCTGGATGGATCGTATCGCTGGTTCGACTACCGCCATTACTAGGGATGCTCGTCACTGGCATTGTGCTTCGTAACACAGGCATCTTCAACGTCACGGGGCACTACCTTACGGTGGTTTCTACTCTCAGGTATTTATGCAAATACAATGTGATATAAGGTACACTAATCCAAAAAAAAAGTGCTATATTCCTGACACTGCGCATGCACGAGCTCTACAAGTGAGGGTTCAGTAGATTACACAAATTGAATTCTCAACATCGTCTATAATAACCTGTTTGTAACATGACAAAGTTGAAGGGAAAATATGAAATATACGCGGAGCATACAATTAAATCAATTTAATTCATTTTATTAAATAATATGTCCCCAATTGTTTAATAAATTCGTTAAGATGTATTAAAACGCTTAGTAAAAGTTAATACACATTTCATGGATTCGAACCATACGGTGTTAAGTTCTACAGTGAGATGTTTTGGCTCATAGCCACCGGGATACACTACGTACTCGTCCGGAAATTGTGTATATGTGGATACATCATAAGTTTTCTTGCCATATTTACAATATGTAATTAGACTTACATTTAATTCGTTTAGAAATAGCTGACAACATTTATTGATCTATTATTTATGGGACACTTTTTCATCTTTCATTTTCGTTCTACTTTATTTTTTGTTTAAGGAAATAAAGTAGGTTTTGATCAAAGTTCAGGAATAAATTATTTATCTACAATCACCACAACATCTGTATTATTATTTTTATTACATTTTATCATTTTGTAATCAGACGGTCTTGTAAATAATTAATATATATAGGTACACAAAGTGTTAATGAATAATACCGACAAACTTTCAAGTATTGTAGATGTGTCTTACTTACTTACTTACTTACTTACTCACTGGCACTATCGAACCCGTAGGTTCATGGCCTCGCGGACATAAGCTCTCCATACATCCCTATCCTCAGCCAATGCTTTCCAATCATTGCCTGTATAATCTACTTCCCTCAAATCATAGTTAATGTTGTTCTCCCACCTAATTTTTGGTCTACCAACTGGGCGTTTTCCTTCTGGCTTTCCTACAAGAAGTTTCCATGCACGTCTTTCATTCCCCATACGCGCAACATGTCCTACCCATCGCAGTCTATGAGACTTAACTGTTATTATATCTGGCTTCCTATAAAGACCATGTAGTTCATTGTTATGAAGTCTTCTCCATTCACCTGTCTGTTCATCTCTCTTTGGTCCAAAAATTTTCCTAAGAACTTTATTCTCAAATACTCGTAATCTCCTTTCCTCCCTTAAAGTAAGAGTCCATGTTTCGGACTCATATAATATAACTGGTAGAATAATTGTTTTATATATTTTCAGCTTAACGTTTTTTGAAAGGAGTTGAGACATCAAAAGTCTCTGCAATGCATAATAGCATGCATTTCCAGAATTGAGCCTATGTTTAATTTCTTTGTGCATCTCATTCCTATTTGTGTTTATTTAAGTAGGTATTTGAATTCAGACACTTCCTCAAAATTTCCCTCATTTGTCCTTAGCTGTCCATTTCCATTATATACTGAATTTCTACGTGTGACCATATATTTAGTTTTACTGATATTTACTTCCGAGGTGTATTAGATAAACGATTTGAAATACGCAACTAGAAGTTCAAATTTGCAAGTTATATTAATAAATGTGTTAGGAGCCAGTACGCCACTGGCAATATATCAAATATTTCGTTGACAAGCTATTACATAATGTAGCCTTCTTTTGCAGATTGACTTCCTGAGACCATTTAGCTCAGTGGTAATGTACCAGGTAGGAAACATCGATAGTTAGGAATGTGATATTCAAGGTTCAAATCTCAGACATGCTGACTTTTTATTTTTTTATATTCTTTCTTTCTTGTGTAAGATGTTTGGAAATTTTGTACAAAATACTGTACAATTTTTTTAGTATGATGCAGGAAAGTAATAAATGACAATATTCTGTGCTAGTGTAAAATAAGGAATACTGTATAGCACACTAGGTAACTACAGTAAGTATCCATAAGTGAAAATCACGTGGGGTTGTAAGGGGTAGTGACGTGTGTATAACCTCTCCTACCCAATTCTCATCCTCACCTTCTCGTGGTACAACCCGTTTTCACAAACGAGGCTCTGAGGACCGAGTCACGGCGGTATAACCGTTCCATCAGGTACTGAGTAAATGCGGTATCCTAATGTCTGTCCAGAGACTAAAAGGTAGCAGCCCTACCACTGGACTACTTAGCGTCGGGCCAGTAACCTGTCCTAAGGAACTTCAAAACTACTTTCAAGTCTCAACACGAAAAAAACCAGAAGGAATTGAAATATGACGACCCACAGCAAAGAAATATGGTTAAAAGAAAACGGCCCAATGACATATTTCGAAAGATATGCACACTGGAATGTCCGAAGCCTCCCCCCCCATGAAAAAGAATAGGAAACATAAGACAGTCTATTTAAAACAATAGAAACATTGATATTGCAGATAACTACAGAAACTAAGAAGAACCTCAAAGGAACGAAAGACAAAAACACAAAATTATGATCAAAATAACATAGCGGTGTCGACAGGAAAACCACATGGAACAAGCCTGGAGTAATGATGATTTGGATTAATAAAAACCAGAAGAAATAAAATTCAACACTACACTTACCTGGAATGAAAGAATATTAGGAGCTTTCGACTAGAACTTCAATA
This sequence comes from Diploptera punctata, assembly GCA_030220185.1. Taxonomy (NCBI): domain Eukaryota; kingdom Metazoa; phylum Arthropoda; class Insecta; order Blattodea; family Blaberidae; genus Diploptera; species Diploptera punctata. Next base: position 351,304 of record JASPKZ010007254.1, read on the forward strand.
GAGGTAATTTGACAGTTCTTGGTGTATATGCACCATAGGAAGGCCGTGAATAAGACAATGAAGAAAATTTTATAATATTACAAAGAAATTTACAAAAGCAAAATTAATAGAAATGACTACATTCTCATCATAAGGAGATTTAAATGCCAGAGTGTGCAATGCTCAAGTCAACAATAATATTGGAACATTTGGCGAACCAACCAGCAATAGGAATGGGACAAGATTAACAGATTTTGCTATCTACAATGAATTGAAAATAACGAATACCTTTTACAATCATAGAAACATACATAAGTATACCTGGCATCGTCAGGACTCAAAATCAATCATTGATTATTTCATTGCAAATAATAAGATTTTTAAATTGTTTCTCGATGTCAGAGCCTACAGAGGATATGATATTGGTTCAGATCACTACCTAGTAGAAGCAAGAATAAGGTTTCCACCAAGATGGTTAAAAAAGAAGAAACAACAACAGAGCATAGAACAAAAGTACAAGGTAAAATTATTTTATGATGACAGCATTAAATGGTTATATTCGAGAAGAATGGAAAAACATTAAAATAATAATTCAAAATGCAGCTAATGAAACTTTAGGAAAAGTAAATATACAACAAAGAAGAAATAGAACTCTAAAAATCTGGGATGATCAAATAAAACAATTGATTGAGGAAAAAAATGCAGCTTATAAAAAATATTTGAACACAAAGAAAGTAGAAAATGAAATAGAATTCAAACGCTGTAGAGCTATTGTTAAGAGGGAAATAAGAAAGAGACATAGGAAAACATGGTTAAATTTTGTTACACATTTAGAATCAGATTTGCATAAGCTCCAACCTAATGCTTTCAAAATATTAAAACATTTGAATAAAGATATTAAAGAATCTACCAAAATTAATTGCGGAGATAACAAAAGAAGATTTTTTCAATTATTATGAAAGTCTTTGGACTGACAATAGCTATGAAGATACAATTTTGCGAAATAATAATGAGACAGATTCCATAATATCATTGGAAGAATTGAACAATAGTTTAAAGAAATTAAAAAAATGGGAAGGCAACTGGCACAGATGGCTTGAATTCAGAATTGTACAAATATGCAGGCAAACAGTTCCATGAAAGACTGTTGTCCTTCTTTAATAATGTATTCAAAAATGCAGATATACCACAAGAATGGAAGACAAGCATTGTTATACCCCTGTTCAAGAAAGGAGACAAGAGAAAAATGGACAACTATAGGGGAATCAGTTTGTTAAACACATGCTACAAAATTTATGCAGACATTTTAAATGGAAAATTGAAAAGTTTCAGTGAAAAATTCCTTATGGAATGTCAAAATGGATTTAGGAAAGGACGATCTTGTATTGATTCAGCATTTTATGTTAAACTATTGCTTGAAAAAAGAAGAGAATTCAACTTAGAAACACATTTGCTTTCATAGATTTTGAAAAGCATTCGACACAGTCAAGAGATCAAAACTCTTAAATATATTGGAAGACAGAAATATACCAAATTTACTTTGGCAGAACATACAAATATTTACAAAGACAACACCATAAAGATTAAATTAAATAACAGATTTTCTGAAGAAGGAATTATAAATCGTGGTGTGAGACAAGGCTGCCCCCTATCCCCAACACTCTTTGCAATTTATATCAATGAAGTAATATGTTGCTGGAACAAAACATATAAATTTGGAATAAGAATATCAGAAAATAGAAAATTAAACACCCTATTGTTTGCAGATGACCAAATAATAATAGCAAATTCCGAAGATAATCTACAGAAAGGTCTGTATGAACTTAACAAAATTACAGAAGAATATGGATTAAAGATATCTACAGAAAAGACAAAAATTATGGCATTTCAAGGTGTAGATCCTGTCAGAAGTAAAATTGTACTGGACAATAAAATTTTGGAGCAGGTGAATAATTTTACATATCTAGGATGCAATATCTCATATGAAGAAGAAAAGGATGTAAATGCAAAAATATCTAAATTTTTAAGAATTTTAGGGTTATTAAATTCTATCTTCAAGCCACAGTTAGTCCAAAAGCATTCAAGACTGAAAGTGTATAAAACACTGGCTCTTCCAACTCTTTTGTATGGTAGCGAAGTATGGACGTTGAAACAGAAGGATATACAGAGACTTAGATCTGCTGAAATGAGATATCTTCGGAGGACTGCAGGATACACACTACTAGATCACAAAAAAAATGAAGACATCTTAGAAGAATTACACATGGAATCTTTAGAAAACAAAATTTCTGATTATAAGTCAAGATGGATACAACATGTTCATCGAATGGAAGATCACAGAATACCCAAACTAATGTTAAGATATCAACCCGCAGGAAGAAGAAGACCAGGACGTCCACTCAAAAGACTTCTGGATGGTGTTTCTCTTGAGGCCGAAACAGGTCAACAAATGGCCTAAATTCGTGAATGTACTATGATGATGATGATGATGAAAATCACGTGGTTCAGACAAGGCTACTTATGCATTAGTGTAACCATTACTTCAGGTTGAAATAATACTGTTTGAATGTAGCATCAAGTCTTATGACGCGAAACTTAGCACAAACATGAACGAAAGGCTTAATTAATTAATTAGTAATTAAATTGAGGTCTACTATTGTTTGGCTTGCCAGTGGACAAATAGTAAAAGAAATCACATTTGTATCCATATTTTATTTTAAAGTAAATCTGTTAACAATCAAGAATAATAATAATAATAATAATAATAATAATAATAATAATAATAATAATAATAATAAAAATAATAATAATAATACCTAATATTAATAATAAGAATAAATGAAAACCAACTTATTATATTACAGTACACTTAGTAAAGGGCGGCATGGTTTAAATATACAGAAAAATAAAATATCTTTATTCATTAATTAATCAATTGATTTGGCGTTTACTTGATGAAAATTCGTAATTATTTAATTAAATAAAAATAAAACTTTAAGTTTTATATAATTTTCATATTTATTATAATATTAATTTGTAACAGCTGTTTCGGTATTTCGTGCCTTCTTCAGACATGAATACAAATGAATGAATTTTGTTCTTTATTCATGTTTGTTTCGGAAACAGGATCATAGGTACTGTTTAAAATGTTGCCCTTGATGGAGTAAGCACAAATTGTATCTCCGCAGAAATGATGCTCGCACTCCGTCAAGATTCCTGGAGTATATCTGATTTCGTTGCAGGCAGCCAAAATTCTCGCCAGTAACTCCTCATCGGAGTCGATTGGAGTCTCATAAACGAGACTCTTAAGGTGTCCCCATAGGAAGAAATATAGAGGAATGAGATCAGATGAACGTGGAGGCCACGCTACAGGACCGCCGCGGCCAATCCAACGTCCAGGGAAGACATTATCCAGATGGTTCCTTACATTCCTATCAAAGTGAGAAGGTGATCCTACAAGTTTTAAAGCAGTAGTGAAACAGACTGGTATCAGTCGTTAGTATCATGAGCACGGACAATATCAGTTGGTATAAATGTACAGTATTAAAAATACTTGTGTTTTTCATGTAAACAAATCACGAAACTAGTTTAATTAAAATAAATAATAGTTTCAAAAAAATTAAAGAACACGCTTTATTAGAAAACCGAACTAAAAAATGAAAAATAATTTTAATTTTCAACATGCTTGGGATAAAATTAAAGTGGTCAACAAAACGTCATCTACAACTCATCTAGAATAAAACCAGAGTTATCTAAAAAACATAATTTTACCATCCAAAGCGTGGGGTGATTTTTATGGCTTTTACATTTTCTTCTTAGAGACTTTACTTTTACCAATATATGTTTATTATCAAATATATTAATTGATATAGAGCACCCCACGCTTTTGATGGGAAAATTAAGTTTTTATAGATAACTCTAGTTCTATTCTAGATGTGTTGGAGATGACTTTTTTGTTGACCACTTTAATTTTATTCCAAGCGTGTTGAAAATTAAAATTATTTTACATTTTTTAGTTCGGTTTTCTAATAAAGCGTGTTGTTTTAGTTTTTTTTAACTATTAATTATTTTTAACTTTTTAGTTTCGATACTATTTCGTATTGTAGTATCAGCTAAAAGTAATACTCTACTAAAAAAACCTCTGGGCCGGATTTGAACCAGGGACCAATGGATTACTGAAATTATATACCACTACTGTCCACCGCTCTACCAACTGAACTCTTATAACGATTGAGTAAGAAGTTGGTAAGTCCGCAACCTATAATACAGGTTTATATTATTTTGATTTTCTGCTGATTCTGGCCAGGAGTTTAGAAACATTTATGAAATTATTGCATTGTCATTGGTCCTTTACATGTATACAAAGTTACAAGTCGATCCAATGATTTTAAGTGGGTGAAAATCGTGTTGAAAGATTCCGTTACCGGTACATAATTATGCAAACACTTTTTTTGATTTTCTGATGATTCTGGCAGGATTGTGGAAAACAATTATGAAATTATTGTATTGTCATTGGTCCTTGACAAGTATACAAAGTTTCAATTCGATCCAATGATTTTAAGTGGGTGAAAATCGTGTTGAAAGATTCCGTTACATAATTACACAGACACTTTTTTATTTTCTGATGATTCTGGCCAGGATTTTAAAAAGAAATTATGAAGTTATTGTATTGTCATTGGTCCTTTACAAGTATACAAAGTTTCAAGTTGATCCAATGATTCTAAGTGGGTGAAAATCGCGTTGAAAGATTGTTACATAGATAGATACAGGTCATGCTAATATAAAGCGTGTAAAAGCAAATAGTAGTGCTTAAACAGAATATCAAGAAATAAATTAACTACAAAAGCAATATCCTTCTGAGAATAAAAAAAAAAGGAAATAAAAATTCCAAAATCAAAAAGAGAGATTTGAACCCGGCATTACAACATTGGTAAGCGTGCTACCCACTGAGCTATTATTGCGAGCGACTTCGAACTACCACAAATCTAATGCATACGATTGCATGATAGGGCACGAAATACAGACTGTCAGTGGCGCACTGGCTATTGCCGAAACACGAAATTTCCATAACTTCATGGCTCAAAATTTTGAAAATGCTGCTGCTTCTTCTTCCTTTCCAGGATTAGGTCAATGCGACCTGTTCCGGTCTCAAGTCCATATCGTTTCCTTGGCCGTCCCAAATATCTTTTTCCATGTGGTTTGTAGGCGTTGATCTTTTTGAGTTATCTTGTATTGTCCATTCTGTCTAAATGTTCTTTCCATTGGTATATGTGCTCGTCTAGTCTATCAACTGTTGAAAATATCTCCAGTTCATTTCTTATTGATTCATTGTGTAATCTATCCATGCGTGTACATCCTTTTACGGATCTTAAAAATTTCATTTCAGTGGCTTGAATGTGCGAAATGTCTTTTTTTGTATATCCCAATCGTAGCTGCATGTTATATCTGAACCAAGATAGTTAAAGTGTGCTATCTGTTCTATTATTTCATTATTGATCACTATTTTTGCTCTGATAGGCACTTTGCCCTGAAAAGCCATAATTGTAGTTTTTGAAGGTGAGACTTTGAGATTATAATAGAGTCATAATTGATTTGATATGTAAATGGCTCTTTGTAAATCATCCTCTGACTTCTGTATAATTACCAGATCGTCTGCATACATTAAAATATTCATATACATTTCTTGATTAATTTGTATTCCTATGGGACTTGATTTATTCCATTTTTTAATAACCTCGTCAAAATATATTAAACAATGTAGGTGATAATGTACATCCTTGTCGAACTCCTAGATTTATTAAAATTTCTTCACTGGAATAATTATCTTAATTAAGGATAATTTTCGTGCCATTATAAAGACTTTTTATTCCTTCTATAAGTTGAGCCGGGTACCCTCATGCCTTAATTATTTCCCACAATGTTGTTCTTATCAGCTTATCAAAGGCTTTTTCAAGATCAACGAAAGCTAAATATGTGAATAAATTGAATTCTCGTCTCTTTTCTATTATCTGTCTCATAGTGAATATATTGTCAGAGCAGGACCTTCCTTGTCTAAAACCGTTATGTTCTTCTTAAAGCAATGCATCTGCTATTGGTTTTAATCTATTAAGTAATATCCCTGCATATATTATATATATAGAGTTCAAAACACTGATTCCTCTATAATTACATGTTTTATTTCTATCTCCTTTTTTAAAAAATTGCTCATTTGCTATGAGCCATGTTTTGGGAATTTCTTTGTTTATCCAACACATATTAAAGATGTGTAATAATCTTAATTTTAATAACAAACCTCCGTATTTCAAAAGTTCTGCATTTATGTTATCAGGCCCAGGCGATTTTCTGAATTTCAATTTTCCTATTGATGTTTCTAATTCATCCAATGTGATTAAATCACATCCTTCAAATGTATTGTTTACTGGAGTGTGAGATTGTTCATTCTCGTTAAACCACAACTGTTTATAATGTTCAACCCATACTTTTGTTTCAATAACATTTATATTGGCTGTACCCTTCTCTGATTTATTTATATTTCTTAGTATTTTAAATGCAAAATCTTGCCTGCCATATTCAACATCTATAAATTTCTCCCAACTCTCTCTATGTGCTCTCTGCACTAGCGATTTAGCATAATTCCTTGCCTGTATATATTTTTGTCTTGATTCTTCATCATTTTTGTAAGAAAATGCAATACGTTTTTCGTTTCTCACGAATAGCGTTTTCGATATCAGAATTCCATATTTTAAGTTCTCGTTTTCTTTTCCAAATCTTTTGTTTGCCAATCGCTTCTTGGGCTGCTATATTTGCAATTAAAACAAGGGTTATCCTACTATTGGAGCACAACTGAAGTAATCTCAAGATAAATCATATGCATAGTTTGATTCATTGCGGATTAATGAGTACGAATGCCCAGTTAAAAAAAAAAGTCATATAACTTCAAAATTTGGCTTCACACACCCCAAGTTCCTTATCTCAAATTGTTCATATAACTCTCCTCTACAATACCTGAAAGTTTGTCAGTGTTATCCATTAGCTACTGTATATATATATATATATATATATATATATATATATATATATGAGAGCACGCCGTAGCGTAGTGGTTAAGGCACTGAGCTACAAGCCGGAGGGTCGAGGGTTCAAGTCCCGTTGGGGTCAGGATTTTTAAACTGACCCAAACCCTCTGGCGGCACTATGGCCCTGGGGTCGACTCAGCCTCTAACGGAAATGAGTACCAGACGCTTGTTCTGGGGGTAAAGGCGGCCGTCACGCAGGGCTGACAACCCGGCTGACATAAAAAAAGTGCCGATTGTCTAGAAAAAGTGGGAGCCTTAACCTCCTACTACCACAAGGGCCTCCGGGTCTGTTGTGGGATCACTTTACTTACTTTACTTTATATATATGAGAAATTCCATTTGGGATCGAACAACACGAGACGTCCTGATTGTTGGTTTCACTTACCTTGTTGACTTATGGGCTATGGAAAGAACATGAAGATATTAGCTGCAGTTGTGTTCACGTCTTGAATCACAGCAATCACATGATAGCTGCTGAGGGAAAATTTGCTACCTCCTGGTGGAAACTACATGTTTTCAAAAACAGTGCTCTCTCTATTTTTATGTAACTGTACGTATAATATTATATTTTTTAACGTCTATCCTTTTCATATTCTAATAACGGCTAGAGCAACTAAGCAGTAGATTTTACTGATCTAATAGTTGACACCGCGCCGTCGCCGAGCGGTTTAAGTCTTGATGACATGGTGCCTAGCTAGGGGACTTGCGCTGGTTCGAATCCCCACTAAGGAAAAAAAAAATCATGGAATTTCGGCCAGCATGGTGAAGTTTGGATAGCTACAATAAATAGCGGCCCATATTAAGAAAACATTTATAATGGCTGAGGAACCTGACATGCTGACCACATTGTCACCCTATACTGGCTAGATGATCGCCCGCCGCAGTGATTAAAACATATGGATGTGAGACCAACAGCTGGCTAGTAGGGCAAAGGCCTTTTAGACCTGTCGTGCCATGGAATTAAAATTTTGACAATTTTAATTAGAAAATCACTTTCAAGCAAATGTTGCTATTATATTATTTGATTTGGCTTATATTCGGGAGGCTCCAAATTCAAGTACAGGACCAACCAATCTGTTTATTTTCCTTTTTCGCGGTCAACGAAAATTATATGTTGGATTTTCATTATCACGATTTATCTAATCATTGAAAATTAATATCGGTGAATTTGTATACTGTAAGCCTGCATGTATTTTGTTCCGTGGACCGTAATACAATGGCGAATTAATTAATTCTTTAAAGATAAGTTAATAAGGATCTCATCCACACAAGCTATGGCACTGAGCTAACACCGACACTCTGCAAACGTTTCAAGTGGTTCGGATTCGCGCATCTGTACTCCGCGATTCTCTTGAAGTCTACTCACCTCGTTCTCGATCGTTGTCTATTGTTTTATTTATCCGAGGGTCCAATAGGTTGAGTCTGTTGCCATCTGTTGTAAATGGCTTTGCTATGTGCCATCCTTATTCGAATAACTTTTTGTAGAAAGGACTTACTAGTGCTCTACGAAGTCAGTGTTTATAGGAGTCATTGCTAAATATCATATCTCACTCCTGGACACGAGAGAATTTATTCTGCACGTATCAGATAATTTTCTTCTCAGTACAACCTCAGATATATGTATTTGGGATTCTGAGAAACCATCAATGATAAATATGGTGGGCATATATAGGAATTTCACGTGAATATTTATTCTCCAAAAGAAATATGTAACAAATAAAAAATGATTCAGAAATATGGCTATACGTTTGATCGCATATTGTGACGAAAATATTATTATTAAAGGAAATATGATGTTATAATTTGAAAGGGAACCCTTCAAATTACAACAATAGAACAAACTAAATCACTTACAACAATACTAAGCAAGTCACTTTATTGCTTCAAACTGTTCGCCGTTTGCATCCAAGCATAATTGGCAACGCTTTGGGAAGTCATTCATTGCGTTATGATACATGTTTAGAGGAATAGCTCTAATTTCTTCCTCAATCACTAATTTCAGCATGTCGACGTATTGAGGTTTCCGGGCATAAACCGTCTCCTTCAAATAACCCCCCAAACAATAGTCACATGCTGTGAGGTCAGGGGAAACGAGCTGGCCATTCAATGGGGCCTCTTCTTCCCACCCACCTGTTTTGCAAATGATCATCCAAAATTTCCCTCACCGCAATTGCACAGTGAGGAGGCGCACCATCCTGAAACGTTGTTCATGTTCAGCACTTTGCATTACCGGCAGGACAATTTGTCTAAGGATATCACTATACCGATCACCATTAACAGTCTCATCCAAAATTCGCATTCCTAACTGTCCTTCCCATCCGATCATAGCCCAAACAGTGACTTTGCCGCATCTTAAACGTGTCTCTTCAATAACATTAGGATTCTCTTTACCATAATAGTGACAGTTGTGTCGATTATCACGTCCGTTCACATGGAAAATAGCTTCATTAGAAAAGTGCAATTTTTCTGTTACCAATGTTCGTCGTTTGCTGATTCCCTTACAACAAATTCACAAAATTTCATTTGCCTGTCAGGGTTGTCTTCATTAAGTTCGTGGAGACGAATCTGTTTGAAGGGGTGGTACTTCTCACGCTTCAAAACACGACACACACTCGATTCACTGATATGAAGCTCACGTGCAGCTTGGCGGGTTGATTTTTGTGGGCTAGCGTCGAACGCCTCCACAATTCTCTTCGTTGTTTCTGCATCCGTGCTAATGCGAGGCCTTCCAGGAGGTTTGATTTTCTGCATCATTCCCGTTACCAGCAGTCGTTTTCTCCACTTCCCCACTGTCGACGGCTGCAATGCTACGTTAAACTCAGGTCTTGCCCGTCTTGCGGCCTCACGATCATTAGCATATGTTATTGCCCATACAGCAATTGTAATTTGTTGTTGCATATTCAACGCTATTTTGACTAATGTCCTAAGTTCTACACTGTTTTGTTTTATTCCATTGTTGTAATTTAAATAATTGCATTTCCAACGGTAATTTCATATTTCCTGTAATGGTAATATTTTCATCACACAACGCGATTAAACGTATAGCCATATTTATGATTCACCCTGTAAATACAAACTAACAGATATACCCAAAGGTACTAGACTAAAGATAGTTTAAAATTCTCGAAATAAAAATCTAATAGAATGGAAGCACCAAAACCAAATTAGATACAACAATCAGCAACATCTCTTAACGATTTATAAAAAAGTAGAATTTTTTCACTCACAAGGGAACTGTCAACTATTGCATGCCGAAACCTACCTTGAAATTTGTTTTAGAGAAGCGTTGTGATGGAGAAAGGCCGTATCGAAAGAAAAACAGTCTTTTTTAACTGCAAGGCACTAATTCCAGTGCCAAATGTCTCATTTAAACTATAGGGAAATAATACGACACCTTAATTTGTAGATTGGACAACTCTCTTTATCTGCCGTCCTCTCCGCGTCAAGCCTTACTTCGCTCAGCTCTTACTCAGGCAGGGAAACCATCTGCTCCGTACAGTGGCTTGAGATTGATTGATTCTGGCTTAGGTTTCTGTGCCTTACATTTAAAAAAGGGCAGGTAATTTTTTTCGGACACTTATTTGTGAGAAATTGCAATGTAATTTTCGGCAAGCAATGGTTGTCAGTATGTGAATTTTTCACCATACGACTGTTTTCAATATAGAATGTAACATTTGTTTTTATTTCAGGTTGACAGCAATGGTGGTGATTCTAATCAAAGCAGGCTTGGGATTAGATGCATCAGCTCTCAGAAGACTCAGTTTCGTTGTAGTAAGACTGGCATTCATGCCATGTCTAGTGGAAACTGCCACGTGTGCAGTAGTAGCACATTTCATCATGGGATTTCCCTGGCTTTGGGGATTTTTATTAGGGTTTGTATTGGCTGCTGTTTCTCCCGCTGTGGTAGTACCATCTCTCCTTAGTCTTCAAGAGAAAGGTTACGGTGAAGACAAGGGTATATCTACACTGGTGATAGCGGCTTCCAGTATCGACGATATTGCTGCCATCTCGGGATTTGGAGTGGTTTTAGGTGTTATATTTTCTCAAGGCAAGTATAGCATGGTATTCAAAAACTAAAAGAGGGAGGGTTTTGAACTTGGTCCGGGAGGCGTACAGCGGCAACGCGTTAAGCTGGTTTATTCCAGCTCAGCAGATAATTATTCGTAAGTAATACCACGAGTGATTTCCAAATTATCGATAAATTCACGACTCACGAAATGAGAGTGAATTTATGTAGAGAATTTGGAAATCAAGAATGGCATTTGTTAGGACTATTTAACGAATAAAATTAACCTGTTTACTCACAAATCATTGTTTAACTATAGTTATTTAAAAATATTTATATATTTAATGTAAACGGCGATGTTTGAAAACAAATCAGAAATATGAGGTTATGTTCATTCACTGCTGCTTGATCATATTAATTATTGCCAAATAAGATCGCAATATTGTAAGAGTGCACCCAAGTGGAGAAACAATGAAACACATCAAACTATATATCATAATCAACATTACGGGTTATTCATTTATTTTTTTTAGTAAACAACTCAGTAAAATCAAGGAATTTTTACATTATTTGCTATATTCAATGTATTTGTTGGAGAAAAGTAATGCTTTGACCTGTTCAGAACATTAAAAAGGAGGAGCTTTCTTTATCACAAAGCAGGAGCTGATAAAGAGAAATCGATAAAGAGCGAGGTGAAACACCACTGTCATTGGTTGTAAAACAACATTCATTGAAACGTGATTGGTCATTGACTAGCATTTGTGGCAAGAGTTAAATAGTCTCTCTAATTATTATATTAAATGTAGCCTGCAGACGCTTAGTTTGAAAGCATTAATTTTCATATTGATCTTTATAATAACCTAAGTAAAATATAGCCTAAATATGTTACAATGTCGAGTGAATGTGTTCAACTAAGAGATTAATGGCGGAATTCATAATCGTCACTTAAATGGTTACTCATACTAATTCTAAATGTATAGTTCTCTCATTAACATAATAAGGGATAACTTAAGGCAATCCATCGGTATCCTTAAGTAATCCCTAATAAAATCATGGAATGCAGGAACTAAGTAAACTAAGCAAATCCCTTAGCAGGTCAAATTTATGGTTCGATTTTATTAGTTTACGGGATATTTATTTTGTCAATTAAATAAAAAACAAACATCGCGAATGCTAGGACGATTTTTAAATTTCGGGTGTCAGGTAAACCCACATTAAGATATCTATCTTTTTTTTATTTTCATGAGATAAACTTCAATATCTACTTTCTACGGATTTCACTAATAGCACAAAGAAATCATGTGCGAATTTTATGATTATATATCAAGCCTAAATTATTCCCGGTATATACAGATTTACACATTTCTAAAACCTGCAATACAGTACGTGTATCAAATTTAATTCCAGCAAACCAAATGCCTGGGGTCCACAAAGGTCCTGCTTCTTGCACCAAGCATTCCAGATCCATGTAGATATATAGGCCCTACATTTTTCTACATTTATTATTATTATTTCTATATTTATTCTAATAGTTAGGGTTAACCAAAAAAATATATACGCGTATATATTACATTGTTGTTACAGGTGACCTGGTGGAGCAAGTGATTCATGGACCCCTTGAAGTAATCATCGGACTGAGTTTCGGCATAAGCTGGGGTTCACTTCTAATCTATCTCCCCCATAAGGACGATGTAAGTGATGCGTTATTTATAACAAATTACAATTTTGACTATAGTGCATTTCGATATGAGGATAGTAAGTGAGTTTTACTGTATCGAGGAAACGTTAAAACATACGAGACGTAATTGAGTCCTTTCTATTCTGAGAATCTGTAATACAGTTAACACACGTGTATTACTTACTATGAGTAATTTTGTAGGCTACTTGTATCACTATGGTATTTTTGATTAATTGTTGCTTGACAAAAAATTAAGGTTCCGTTTTAAAGAATGCAGCATCGGAATAAGTACAACAATATTATAAAAGTTACACCCAACAAAGATCAAGTGCTAAAAATCACTGAACATTGAACACATGTTTCTTGAGATATATAAATACATAGAAAAGGCGGCATTATGTATCTTCATATAATGGAGCACAAAAATATTACTTATAATGAAAGACACGATTTACAAGAGTAAAGATTTAGGCCGTGGTGAAGTGAAGAACATCACATTTTACCGTATTCGACGAGTATAATCTTTTTTCTAAGTTTTGACAAACGTAACATAAATAAATAAGAATCCAATATAGTATAAATCATTGTGGTAAAATTCAACTAATTATATTAAATGTTTTAAATAACGTTATGGTATGGATAGCGAACTAGAGCTTGAAAAGAAGTAAAAGGTAGGTTAGATATGTATATCTGAATGCAGGGTAATTGATTTATATATAGTCTGTTTTTTAAGGAAGGAAAGATCCCGCCTCTATTTTCAAACCGTACAATCTCCACCTTCTGAGAGGGGGTTTAAAGATTATTGGCTTTCCCTCTCTCTGCGTTGAAACGAGATGCCAGGATCGTTCCTTCTTTAGGAAAAATAAACTATAGTACTATGTGAACAAAACATTATATGCAATGTGTTATGCAATTTTGTGTGTTCATTTCTAAATAGGAATGCTTAGTTGCTTCGCGCTGCTTTTTGGTTGGTGCTGGTAGCTTATTCGCAGTGTTTGGGAGCAGTCTGCTGGGCTATTCTGGTGCAGGACCTCTCGCTAGTATCGTCGCTGCTTTTGTGGCTTGCTACGGATGGAAGACGTTAGGATGGTCCAGCACTTATGTAAGTTGTATTACCGTCAGATATCTATTTTTTTCATTCCATGTTTTTATAAATAGGTTGTGCTATTTTATTACTTGCGAAATTTTTATCTCGTTTGGGATCAATCGGATACTCCGAGTCTTAACTTCTTATGCCGTAATGAGGATCCTCATATATTTGGTCACGGGAGACAAAAATAACTAAATGGATAAATAAAAAAACAAGTATATAAATGTTTTCATATATAAATAAATAATTTCATAAATGAAGTATCATGAAAGCTGGCAACTTGTTGCGTGTCACTTCATGTCCGGGGTATGGTGACGTCCTTCCATCGTAGTTGTTGTCTTCTTTAAAGGCCTTTTTTACTGAGGTGTCCAGTCACGTACTTTCTTCACTAATCTATTGTTCTCCATTCTATCTATGTGATCGTTCCAATTTAGTCTTCTATCATTTATCCAGAAGTTTATAGGTTCAATTTCGCATTCTTCTCTAATAACAATATGATATTTATAAAATTCTCATTTGCAGGTAAATAAAAAGTGTTCACGTTTTTAGTCTGCATTGCAATGCACAACCAAAAAACTATTGTAGATCCTCCCTCATATATTTGAGTGAAACACTGTCGATTGTCTCTTAGCAATGACTTTCATCGAGAAACTCCTTTCCACTTATATCGATACTAGAGTTAATATTTAAAATAAATTATATCCCAGGATTGTAAGTCCCCTGGTAGTTCTACAGAAAAAATTTCAGTTATTGAAGGCATCAAATCCTTTATTTTTACTCAAAACCAATATTCTTTTCAATACAGCCTCTCCCACGTCCCCATTTACTTTTTTCTGGATAACTTACTACACTTTTTCACTAGGTTCCATCGCTCCACTAATTAAATTCCTGATTTCTTTAAACGAGTTATAGCACCAGATATGATTCCGAAATTTGATTTTATACACAAAAAATTACCTATAAATTCTTTGTTGGAGAGAAGTTCCTGTGCAAGTTTGATTGCATGCCGCATCGCTGCTGTCAAACGTATCAATGGTGTTTCTCACCATCTTTATATGCTCGTCGTAATAGTTGCATGCTTCTAGCCAAGTCCCCCATCTTGTTAAAACTGGAGAAGGTGGCAAAAGAACTTCAGGAGCTAGAGGCTTGAAATGTGCCACTCGTGAACGCGATTTTAGGAACATCATCTTCACACATCCTATAAGCTGGTCGACTAGAGGGAACTTCCTCTGCCATTCTATGTAAAGCGTGTGCTAGACATGTTACATGAACCATTTTTCAGAGAAGTGGCAGCTTTTACAATGTATGTTGCAGCATCGGTCAGGAATAGAGTACGTTGTCATGTTGAATTTGGGTATAATAGACTCAAAGAACTCAAACCGTTTACTAATTGCTAAAATAACTTTTTCCAATTGCTAACAATTTATTAAGAAAACTTCACCGGAAACCATTTCTTCCATTGTGCCTAACACAACGTTAGCGTCCTTACAAATCTGATTTTTTCCACCATTCACGTTTGCCCTAATAACCTATAATGTTTTTTTCGTAGCATTTACCCACATTTTTTATAGTGTAGAACAGTCTGGTATAACTTTTCCAGTATATTTTTCTAGGAACTCTCGTAAGTTTAGATTATTCACTTTCAGCAGAAATCAAAGCTTCGCAAAGTTCTGCGAAAAAAAATGAGAATCTGAAGGACATGGTTGACCAAGTAGTATTTGTTGAATCACATGTTTTTCGCCTTGAATTCGCTGTAGACCTATTTTATGCTTCTCTCTAGTCACGTGTTGATCTAAAGCAAACTTTTTTCAGCTCTAACTCTGATGTCGCATATTTTGCAATATAATATTTTACCACCCGTGCTGAACACTTTTCTACCATACTGTGAAACATAATGTTTCAATGTAGGCCTATATGTCTTATCATTGTTTTATTTCCCCATGGCTTCTGCACTATATCTGCTATACTAACGAAAGCTGCAACTACAATTACCTGATGGCCTTAATTGGTTATAATAACGAGTGTTCTAATTGGCTAAAATAAAAAGTGTTCTGATTGGACAGAATAACAAGTGCCTACGGTTGGACAATGAAGTGCAATGGTAGAGACAGTAAAAGTAAATTGTGTTTTAAAAAAATATATTTCCTGGCAAGAAAACGATTAAACTGCCAAATGTGATGTTCGAATAGTTGGGAAAAGCACTAATATGCTAAAAATTAACAAAATGTGCAGTACCCCAAAACGTCAACAAAAATGCAATTAAATGCATCCATTAACTTGTCTGTTTAGGATCCTTTTCCGCCAAACTGCATTTATAACTAACTGAGCATTGTATATCCCCCATATAAAAAAAGGAAATACATAAAAATCGTTGCTCTATATATATATATATATATATATATATATATATATATATGTACTCTTAGCGACAAAAAGAATGAGCCGCTTTAAAAAGCAGAGTCCCTGTTATGGCCCCTGCGCATGCTCGAAAAGCTAAAGCTGTGATTCACGAGGTAACGCACTGTTAAATGTTTTAAATACGCTGTATTTGGTTGTAATCGTCTTAAATAGTTAAAGAACAGTGAAGGAGACATGTTTCTAGATATTTACGAGTGCAATATTATTCAAATTGCGACATTTCAAACAAAGTTAAACTCTTGTTCATAGTGCAAAATACAAGACAACAAATATTTAGACAACTAATATCCAACGTTCTAGTAGAAGATGAAATATGTATGAAATCCAGGGTTCGAATCCTGCAAAATATTTTTTTTATTCATTTGTATTTTCGCAAAATATATCCTACAAGTGTTATAACATTTAATTCCTGCCACGTAATCTATGTCCCCTTTACACTATAGTAAGTAATATTCCTGCGTTCGTAAACTCTATAACACTATTTACCTACCGGTATAAATTTAAATCTGTGAGCAGTACCACGTTGTAATAATAGATTTATGTAATAAAATATAATATAGCTTCATATATTTATGTGTTTATTTATTTATTAAGTATCAGAGTTAGAGCTAAAAAAGTTTGCTTTAGATCACCCTTCAATTAAAATATTTTATTTTATATATGTCAGGTCCAGCATAATAATAGCCCATAGATGATAGACAATAAAAAAATAATATTATTATCGTTATTATTGTCCCTTATCCATAATAATAATAATAATAATAATAATTATAATAATAACAACAACAATAACAACAATAATAATAACAACAACAATAACAACAACAATAACAATAACAATAATAATAATAATAATAATAATGGATCAAAGGATGTGAAGAATGTAATTAACTGGGGATTAAAATTAACTCGAAATAAACCCAAGAAAATGACAAAATATAGAATTCAAAAAGGCAGATCCGTAATAACAATGTTAAACGGCGTTTTGTGGGAAAAGACCATATGAATGGATACCAAATTAGAAATTTATAAATCCATAATTCGAAGCACGCTAACATACGGTGCAGAAACTTGGCAGTTGAATAAAAATTTGAGCTTAAAGCTTATGTCTACTGAAATAGATTGTACTAGACGCTCAACTAGACATTCTAAATTGGAAAAAATCAGAAATACAATCATCAGATAACAAATGAAAGTCCAAAATTCAATATTATATTTTGTGAGATACAGACACTAGAGTGGAATGGTCATACACGTAGGATGCCAAAGAAAAGATTACACAGACAAGCTTTCGAATGGATTCCACCTGGAAAAGAAAAGAGAGGTCCACCTAGATTTAAATGGATGGATGATATAAGAAGAGGTATGAGGGAGCTAAGTCTGGAGGAATTGGAATGTGAAGATAGAGAAGAATGGAGAATGAAGATAAAAATTTAAAAAATCTTGGGCACAGGAAGATGTTTTATTACATTTTAAACCTGTTTATAAACAAATAAATAAATAAATAATAATAAAAATAGTAATACTTCCAAATAGTACGTTCTTTTTAAGAATGGACAGACAGAATAAAATAGAAAGCATTTTAACAATTAAAAAACTTAACACCATCGGGAATCGAACCTGTGACTATTTTGTACGCGAATCAAGCCACTTAGCACTGAGCTAATCTTACGCTGGCTAATTGCAGTTGAAAGAATACTCTTCAAAGGAAGAAGGGAAATGTATTAGAGCTCTACTGTGCAATTAATTTACTCGTGTGGATCGCGCGTAGGATCTTAAATTATTCGAGATCAAGAGTCGGCCCATTCTTTTTGTCGCTAAATGTACACACACATACACACACACACACACACACACACACACACACATATATATATATATATATATAATTAATGTATAAAATTATGGAATATTCACCTGAAAGATCCGTCAACTTTAAGTTGAGGAGATGGATCTTTCAGGTGAATATTCCATAATTTTATACTTTAATTTTGAATAATACCTCAACGGACGCGCTGTAGCGTAGTGGTTAAGGCACTGCGCTACAAGCCGGAAGGTCGAGGGTTCGAGCCCCATGGGGTCAGAATTTTTAAACTGACCCAAACAATCTGGAGGCACTATGGTCCTGGGGTCGATTCATCCTCTAACGGAAATGAGTACCAGACTCTTGTTCTGGGGGTAAAGACGGCCATCACGCAGGGCTGACACCCGGCTGACATCAAAGTGCCGATTGTCTAAAAAAAGTAGGAGCCTTAACCTCCTACTACCCTAAGGGCCTCCTGAAGCCTGTAGTGGGATCACTTTACACTTTTCCTCAACGGAACATATCATGAATATTATAAAAGTTGTGAATATATATATATATATATATATATATATAGGTAGAGAGAGAGAGCCTAAAGAGTGAATTCATATATTCATATATATGTGTATGTAGGGGCCTATGTATGTATGTATCTACGGATATGTCGTCATAACTTTCGAGCGCATGGAGTCATTTCAATTAAATTTGGTAGCCTACATATATGTTAACTATAATGTGGAAAAGTGGATGTAGGGGGTAAATTACCCCTAGCATTCATAGGGTGCTGGGAGGAGGAAACAAGATCGACAACGACTTACAACGTATATGTTCAAGCACAATTCAAACACCTGGAGTAATTTTAACCAAACTCGGTAAGTATACAGCCCAGATTATAATCTGGAATAAGTTCTGTGGGGATAATAAACTTGTAGCAACCCTTGTGAGGGACGTGAAAGAAATCTATATCTAAGAATAATAGAAAATACTAATATTAATGTCGAATTCACAGTTTTTCGGGGTTGCTAAGCCCATTGGTGGTCGTCCCGGTGACATTAAATCTAAATTTGACCTCTTGTACCCATAAGAAGGAGAAGGGAAGAAAGGGGTGAAAATAAAATAAAAAGGTTCGAAATTAGTGTCGAATCCATGTTTTTCGGGGTCATTAAACAGATTGATATAGATGGTATTTAAGCCTAAGTTTGAGCCTAATGCCCGTGAGGAAGTAAAAAGGGTGAGAAATAAAATATCAAAAGCATTCGATATTAGTATGGAATCCATAGTTTTAGGGGTAGCTAAGTTGATTGGTGAAAAATAAAATTTCAGATAGTGGCAGAAATTAATGTCGAATCCTCAGTTTTAGGGATAGCTATGCTGATTGGTCACAGTCCCGATGATATTTAATCCTAAGCTTCATCCGTAGAATGCCTGTGGAGGGGTATGTAGCTGAGAACAGACGAAAAATAAAATAACAGTGACAGAGATAAGAGTCAAATTCACTATTTTCGGAGTCGCTAAGTTTATTGGTGACAGTGCTGATATCATAAAGGCCGAAGTTTGACCCCAAGGACATGTAAAGACGAGGTGAGAAAGGATTAAAAAACAATAGGCCCATGTCCTAAATGACCGAGATTAAACTCTAACCAGGTGTGTCCAAACTCTTTTTGGAAAAGGGCCACTGTTGTTAAAGTGAATTGATTTGTGGGCCATATGATCTGATTTTTTAACGTATTAAATATAATCTAAATAAACTAATTAGTTTAAATATAAAATAGCTAATATGTCATGTTATTTTTATTAAAATATTAATCATATACTAGTTAAGTTATTTTTAAAATTAAATTGAATATTTTTTCATGTATAATCTAATTCTACAATCTAAATTCAACAATGTAAGTAAAGTATGTTTAATGTAAATTTCAATTTAAAGTTTAAATCAAATTGTTATATTAAAAAAAATAATTTCTCGTTGCGCACTTCACATGTTTCATCCTGAGAACACTCGTTCGCATATGTATGTGCTACCGAAAATCGATGCGAAACGAAGTGCATATCCATTAATGTCCAGATATTTTTCTGTGGGGAAGTAGTCGCGATGAAATTGTAATAAGGGGACGTTTTAAACTTATCCTTTAGGTCTGACGCACATTGAAAATCAACGCACT
Organism: Diploptera punctata; assembly: GCA_030220185.1. NCBI lineage: Eukaryota > Metazoa > Arthropoda > Insecta > Blattodea > Blaberidae > Diploptera > Diploptera punctata. The sequence continues at coordinate 371,517 of JASPKZ010007254.1, forward strand.
CCATTTGCAGGTCCTCGGGGACCTCGTCTATGTTAATGGAAAAAGGGGAAGAAAACAGATTGAAACTTTCCTTCTTGAAGTCTTTGAAATCTAACGCAGAATTCGTTTTTTAATTCTGATATAATTTCTGCGTACTTTTGAGAATGTTAATTACACTGAGCAACAAAAAATAAATTTTCTTTTTTGTCTCAGAAAAAAAATGTGAACCTGATAGTATTTTTTCTCCTAATTTCAAATATGATATCGGTTTTTCTCCATCACGCAATGTTTCCGAGAGACAGGCATTTATTATAATTTCAAACACTTTAATATTTTCTACATTCGTAACTAAACAATATTCGAATATACGGATTCACCTAGAAAGTAAGAAATGACGATTTTCTGCTATATTTCGCCTGTGGAGCATCCCTCTTGATGGTCCAACAATAATCGGCCAGCATATTAGGATTCCATTTGCCTTGATATCTCTTTTTCATAGCTGAAATCTCCTGATGAAAGTGTTCCCCGTGCTCATCGCTCACTGGGCCAAGATTTTCCGGGAAGAAATCTAGGTTCATTAAAAAATAATTACTTAAATCCATTAATTGAAATTGAAATACAAAAAAAAAACTGTGGGTGATGAAGAAATTCCGAATACATATGAGAAAACACGATAAAATCAGTATTAAGTATACCTGTTGGTACTCATGAGACAAACATCATGTTGACCAGTGTTATTACACTTTTATAGGGCTGGGAAATGCACAAACTTATTGTTTTTTTATTTGTGCTTCCCAAAGTCGCAATTTTGTTTCAAAGGCCTTCACGTTATCAAACATAGTAGTGATCAATTGGTCTTTACCTTGGAGACGTGAATTAAGTTCGTTCAGTTGTGTTGTTATATCTACCAGAAAGGCAAAATCACACATCCATTCTGCGTCTTTAAATTCAACAATAGGTTGCCCTTCTCTCCTCCATAAATGTTTGTATTTCGTTTTTGAGATCAAACACTCGCTTCAACATTTTGCCACGGCTCGGCCATCTTATTTCAGTATAATAAACAATAAACAATAATGAGTAAGAGGATAAGTTGGATGAAGTTTTGCGAACACATGTGTTAGAAACACAAAATGTCTTGCTCTTTCAAGTTTATCTAATACCAAATAGAATTGCTTATTTCATAAATGATATTAGACCATAACATAGAAATAATACTGTGGGCCGAATACGAGGTGATAGAGTAAATATCTTTGCGGGAGAGCATGCAAAGGGATCGAGGGCCGCAAGCGACCCGAGGGCCGCGGGTTGGATACACCTGCTATAAACCATAGTTTTCAGGGTCACTAAGCACTTTCTTGGCAGTGCAGATATCATGTAAGCCCAAGCTTTATATCTAGCGTCCTTAGGGGATGAGAAGTATTAAAAAATAACACGTCTAAAATTGTCTGATTAGTATATAATCCATGATTTTCGAGTACGCGAAGCTCATTGTTCACAGTCCTAATGACATTTAAAGCCAAGTTTGGCTCCTATTATCCTTAACGGAGTGAGAGGGTGTAGAAATAATAATAATAATAATAATAATAACAATAATAATAATAATAATAATAATAAAGGGTCCATAGTTTTCGGCGCTATTGAGGTGAATATTGAATCTTTCAGAATGCGTTTAATTCCAAGCGGGGAAGGTTAAGAAGGGTTGAAAAAATATCCACATTGCTCAATAATAGTGTCGATTCCATAGATCTTGGGTCTTTGAAATTATTGGCGCCATGAAGATTGGGATAAATAAATACCTGGACAACGCCGGGTAATTAGCTAATAAATAAATAAAAAATATACTGTTTAAATTTGTATTAATAGGGACACGAGAGGAAAAAAAGATAAAAAGGGTAAATTGATTCCATTACAGGCTTTAGGAGGCCCTTAAGATACTCCCCCACCTTCCTAGACAATCGACACGAAATGTCAATCGGGTTGTCAGGCCCCTTTATCCGCCGCATAGTACTTATTTCTGCTAGAGGTTTAGTCGAATCCAGGACTAATATATAGCAGGAATTTTTAAGCCAGTTTAAACATTCTAAGCCTATCGGGAATCGAATCCGCGGCCACTGCTTAAGAGAGATTGCATATGATTAAGATACAAATAAAAATATATTAAATAAATGAATAGGAGGAAAAATAGGAATAATGAGATACAAATAATACCATATTAAATAAACAGAAATGAACATATATACATATTTAAAATATTGTCGAACTCACGATTAAATACGTTTCATGATGCATATCCGTTGAATTTTGGCGTCTTGATCCCAGTTCGGCTTTGGACTACAGAATTTTGTCTCGAATCACTCTGTAACTCCTCCATGGCGCGACGAACCTGGGCTGTTACTCGTATAAGGCGAAGAGAGTACTTCTCTTGTTCTTCCAATAGTTCTGTAATACTACTTACATGTCTCATGTTGATTTAATTCATGTTCAACTTTTCTAATATTTAACGCGTTGAATCTTTTAACTTATTAATTTGGTGATTTGGGATTTTATTGACTATGTGTAACACCATTTTATCACCAATAAGATCCTATTTATTAATATTCTCGAATATTGTTCAAATTCTCGTCTTGATTATTTAATCTGTGTTACATCTCTTCTCCCATATCACGAAATTCACCATCGATACTTAAGATTTCACATTGCAATTCTTGTTTTAAAGAAATAAATTCTTCTTTTACGTCGTAAATTGTTCATGTGCTGTGTTAATTTCATATATTGTTTGATATTACAATTTGTTTTTTTGTGATTATTCGATGTGTTAATAACACAATTGTTATCTCTTCGTTTTGTTTTTGAATTTGTTTGATCTCTTATTTTGTGTCTACGTTTTGATTAAAAATGTGTTTAAATAATTATTGGACTTGTTCCATTATTGCACTATTTTTTTAGTCTTACCTCTTAAAGTAAAACTGTTTGTCGTTAAATGGCGATAGTTTGGTATCATAAATTCCACTTGTGACACCAGATGACATGATCTTGTACAAATTGCTGCCAGTGATGTTTCTGGATTTACAATTTAATTATCACATAAATTCTTCCCCGTCACGAACAATTTCATGTAGCACAGTTCCTTAACTTTTGAGTTCACTTCAGTAGACTATATGTGTATACCTCAACACGCTCCAGACACATTAAAGTAGCACAGTTAGCCGACGATACTGTAATATACACCAGTGACTGAGACATCAACACGACTGCACAACCTAAAAATATAGAGAAACTGACCACATTGTTTACCAAATGGAGAATCAAACTAAACATAGACAAGATAGAAGCAATAATATTCATCCGTAGACGACCCATACCCACTCAGATCGCCATAAATAACACACAACTACCATACTCTATAAAATATCTACGCATATACTTGGACCAAAAACTCGTCTTTAAACATCACACATCCTACTTAAAACAGACAGTACTACAAAAAGATAGTCCAGACCTTTCCACTTTTGAAGACACGGACACTAACCAGACGATAAAAACACCAAATTATCATCGAGAACCAAAAATCAATTCATCTCCTTAAGAACACACATCAAAACTTACAATAGATAAACACTGTAATGCCGAAAGGACACCAGCATCAACGCAACCAAACCACAAGACAGCTGTTCCGTTCCGTCTTATGGTTTGCGCACAACGAACTTTCCCACCCTCGTAACGATTTATATATGCTAGGATAAGAAGGTTCTCAACGACCAGTCGAGACTTTTCTAGAGAAGAAGTCTCAGTAGTCGAACCTACTGGTGAATGAAGGATAGATGCATATAGAACTTTCTGCGAATATCTTCCAACTCACGAATCGATAGCTCGCAAATCTTTTTTTAACCATACAATGCGAGATCCCTACTCTCGCTGCCGCCCGCAGAATTAAAAAAAACTACAGTAATGCGTCAAATATACAAATAGGATGTAACAAAAATATATGCCGAAATTTTGAACCAGCATTCTTCACAATTAGAGAACAAAATTTTGTTATGAGAACGTAGGTGGAAACAGCAGCAATTTGGAGTCAGATGAGGCTAGTAAATAAGCCTAAACCGTGACGAAGAAGAAGAAGAAAAAGTTAACGTAGGTGTGGATATGCATTATTTTCGTTTTGTGGGTTGTTTTATACAGAACTATCACTTAAAGTTAGAGGCATCATTAATGTTATGAAAAATTATTTATACAGCACTATCACTTATAGATAGAGGCATTACTAATTTTATAGACTGAATGTAAATGCCTCATAAAAATGTTCAAAATATCCTCCATCAGTGGAAACACATGCGTCTACTTGCCATCATATTAATCCCCGATTCTCTGACGTATGTACGGATAATTTCGCTGTAAATAGTAAGTTCTCACGCAACACTCTCCAGATTGCCATGTGGCCCATTTAGTCCGCAGATGAGAAGAATGTAATTGCGGGATGAAGAAAGTAGGGGAAATGCAAGCGTCACAATACCAAATATGCCTATTAATTCAGGAGCATTGTATGCCATGCATCTGTGTGGTTTATTTCGGGTGTGTTCTGCTAAGATAGTCCACCAGACTCGGCTGGCATGATCGCCAAAGCGATTGAAAGTTTCACTTGGTAAAATTCCTCATGACGTAATATGCTGCGTAAGACTTTCTGCTGCTTGCTTTCCTCTGATCTGCGGATTGTTTGTTCCCTTGCGGCGAGTTGATTTGTGCTGATACTAGGATTGTATGTCCCTAGTATGAACTACTACACAACTGTTCCAGTTGTGGAGCCCTCGACCTACTAGACATCCTCCTGTCACCAGCGGCAAACTTCAAAGTGCCTTGTACCCTGAGACGTTGGTGAATTTCGTCAAATGTCCTTCAGTCTGGGCACTGCAGATTTGGAAGTCTATCCCAGTATAAATATTGAACGCGACTGCTAATCCATAAATGAAATGAATATCTGTCAACTCTGAATTTGAATACACCATCCTAAGTCTTAATGGTCAAATCCATAAAACCCATTAGCATTAGAGTCCAAAACTTGAAATGACCAGAAGTATAAATGTATTAGTACAAAAAATATATAAAATACATAAATGTTCAACAGAATATGCCCAAATAAGAAATAAACTAATTATACTCAGAGACAGAATGTTTATAAACAAAATTGACGATTTCCACCTGACATAAAATTTTATTGGATGTTACCATTCAAAATTTCTAAGAAATGTTTTCGCTCACTGTGTGTGTATGTGGACATGTCTACAAATATATATATATATATATATATATATATATATATATATATATATATATATATAACAAAATGATACAGAGAATTCAATAACACAACTTCAAGCAAGTACAAATATTAGAGAGCTAATAAATAAAATATATTCTACAAATCAAAGGAGAAAATAACAAACTGTTAGAAGAAATGAAGAATATAAAACCAATTAAACCTCACCAATACACTTGAGAGACATATTTCATAACTTAAAACAATATATTGTGCCACGAAAGAAAAAGGAAATAAGAATTGATACACAAATATGTATGAAATAAAAGGTCATTAATAAATTATCGACATTTAAAGTAAAAAAAACATTTTACCGAATTACGAGGAGATATAGCCATTGAGGCAGTTCTCATAAAAAATATTATTGAATTTTATTTACAACTTTTCATCGATCCCAATTAGTAGAAACTGAAAATGACCATAACTTATATACATACATTTGTGTGTGTTAAGCTCAATCTGCCGCAATTTTTGTTTTTTTTTTCGATCTGAACTCGGGATATAGCACTCAATTAAAAAAAGAAAATCCAGATCGTTAACCATCAAAATCGGACCATTAGGAAGAAAACAATAAAAATCCCCAAAAACCCAGCGATATTCGACAATTAGAAATTGAGGTTTATTTGAAAGTCGAAATTCCAAAATCACTTTAGAGCCTCCACTTTCGTTTTCTCGGAGCCTAGATTCATACGATTTAATTAACAAAATAAAGATACATTTCGTAATCTAGAAAAATCGGACCATAAATTTGACTTCCCACGAATTTGTCTTTTTTAAGCAGATCCTTGGAGAAGGATTTTTATGGAACTTTATATACTACACATTTTAGTAACAATTGACGTTTGTTCAATGGATATTTAGTAAAGGTGGACATTCATTTTGGATGAAAATTTTGCATAGGCTTTAGGATTGAATGTACAATATTGTACTGCCACAAAGGCATTAACAACACATTAAAAAAAATATCTGTTCGGTATTACTTAAAACACAGAAAAGAAGACTGGTATATAGTAAAGTAACTAACTCACTAGCACTATCTAACCCGTAGGTTCAGAGCCGCGAGGTCTATAAAAAAATGGTCGAAGATCGAGAGAAACCTTCCCCCTTTGAATGTGGATTTGATCCTAAAAATTCTGCTCGACTACCATTTTCGCTTCTATTCTGTCTAATCGCAGTTACCTTCTTAATTTTTTATGTAGAAATTGCCCTTCCGCGCGGACATAAGCTTTCCATACATCCCTATCTTGAGTTAATTGTTTTCAATCATCCCCTGTATAATTTACTTATCACAAAACATTCTTATGTTATTCTCCTATTCATTATTGACGTATCTGTTGGGCGCTATCCCTCTGGTTTACCTACAAGGAGCCTCCACACTCCTATTTAATTCCCCATTCGAAAGGGTGGGCTAAAAAACTACGTTTTTATTTCGAAGTTTTAATAGCGCGGGAAAGTTGCGAATTATATAGACAAAAAAATAAATTATCATCAAAATCGGTTGACATCTTCCGCTCGCGCATAGGCTCTAAAGTTTGACAAAATGTGAAAAATACTTATTTGCGATTTTTTTAAATTTTTGAATTAGATGTTTTCGTAATGTAGTAGTTTGTAACATCTTCAAATAGAGCCTAAAACAATGTGTTTTAATTTGGTTTAGATCAGTTGATAACTTTCAGTCGCGTATAGAGCCTAAAATTAGCCAAAATATTGAAAATTTCCCATTTTTTGGAAGTTCTTTTTTATATTTTTAATATACTTTTTTTAAACGTATTAGTTAAAGTATTTTTTTTACATAAGAGCATTGCGTTTATTATGGTGTGAATAAATTAACAACTTCCGGTCGCGCAATGACCCCAATCCTATAGAAAAACAGTATATATCTGAAAAAATTTGTTAGGCCTATGACATGATGGGTAATAACAGTAACAACGGGCATGGAACTTTTAGACTTGCTTTATATTTAAAAAAAACTTATATATTTAAGTTACAGTATAGTTTTTAACAATAAACGTACTTTTATAAAAAAAGAAAAACAGAGTTCTGAATAAATAGTCCATCTGAGTTGAACCTGTCCATTAGTACTGTTCTCTGTTTTATAGCCGAAGGTACTTTGAAGACTCATTTGCTGGTGAAGTTAGGCATGGATGATCTGGACAGCAGAGTGGTTCTTATAAATCCGTCTCGAGATTCAGCTCCACAAATTTATCCTGAGGCTTCCGTGACGAGTTTTACACAACGTTCAACAGCCTGCGTGTGAACTGGACATTGCTTGAAAGTATTGTTCTCCAGTCAGGGATTGATTCACTGTCGATGTGCGATTTGATCTCGTCATCACTTATTTCTGCCAACAATGGGAGAGAAGATAATTCACAGTTCATTCAGTTGATCATTTCTGAGTATTCTTGCGCATTGAAGTTGATTTTTGGTGGCGTGAATGATCTTACTGTTTTCCTTCTTCCATATATCTGCCTTTCCCTCCATGGTATATTTACCTTGTCGTAGTGGAGTGGCTTGCGTGCATAAATGATCCTGAGAGATATGCCGGCGGTAGCATTGCAGCCGATAGGGTTACCCATGCCGGACTGGTCGAAGGTGATAAGCCAGACGAAAAAAGTACCTTGGGCGAAAGAGTGACGATCATCCACCATAAAAATACAACCGTAAAGAAATGCGGACATGGGTTCATCTGGGGTAAAATTTTCCGGAGGTCAAATAGTCCCCCATTCGGTTCTCCGGGCGGGGACTTCTTCAGGGAACCCATGCCAAAGGCTCAAACACAGGGACATGTTCCTAGGAACATGGAATGTTAGGACTTTATACAATAGCGGGGCACTAGATATATTACCGCAGGAGTTAGATAAATCGCCTTGGATATAGTCGCTTTACAGGAAGTTAGGTGGCCAGGAGTAGGTAGTCAGGAATCAGGAAGCTTTGCATTATACTATGGGGTGCACGAAGACCTGCATTTGGAACAGGTTTTTCAGTCAGAAGGAGGATCCTATCCTCTATCCGAGATATTAAGTTTGTTAGTGATAGGATATCATACATAATTCTAAAGGGTAAACGACATGATTTTATAATTGTAAATGTACATGTCCCCACAGAAGATAAAGATGACAAGATCAAGGATGAGTTCTATGAAGGATTAGAATGCTTATTTGATTGCCTTTCACGATATCATATGAAAATTGTGTTAGGAGATTTTAATACAAAAGTGGGGCGGGAAGATATATTCAAACCAACAATAGGCAAATTCAGTCTTCATGAAGACAGTAACGACAACGGGGTTAGATTAGTCACATTTGCCACATCAAAGAATCTCATTGTTAAGAGCACAACATTTCAGCATCAGGATATTCTTAAATACACCTGGACGTCCCCAGATGGAGAAACTCGGAACCAGATAGATCATGTATTAATGAATAAACGCTGGCACAGTAGCATCATCGATGTTAGATCAGTTAGAGGGACAGACTGCAATTCGGATCATCATCTGGTCAGAGTGAAAAACAGACAACGGCTATCGCTTATGAGAGGAACAAACGCTAAAGATGATTCTGTAAAACATGATTAAAAAACTTGAAAAGTGACGAAATGCGGCAAGAATACAAAATCAAAATTGCTAATAGATTTGAAGTACTGGAATCTTCAGATGACAATGTGGCAAAGGAAGAAGAAACTGATATAAATAAAGAATGGGAGGCTATAAGGGATACTATTAAATTGTCAGCACCAGAAAACATTTTGTTGTTTAAAAAAGAGGCAAGACAAGAAATGGATTGATGAGGAATGTGCCGACATTGTAAAGAAAAGAAAGCTAGCAAAAACGAAATGGTTACACGAGCCAAATGAGGTAAATTTAGAGCAATTGGGTAGTATTAAACGGGAAACCACCAAGTTACTAAAGAGTAAAAATAGCGAATATTTAAGAGAGCAGATTAATGATCTTGAAATGAACGCAAAAAATAGGAACATTAGAGAATTATATCAGGGAATTAGTATAGAGAAGAAAGGGTTTGAGGCTAGAACAAACATAATTCGGAGGAATGAAAATGGGGATATGATTGCAGATTCCAGGAGTATATTAAATAGATGGAAACGTTACTTTAATCAGCTATTAAATGTACATAGAGATGGATAATTTACAGACAGCAGAAATGCTAGGAGCAGAACCAAGTGCATTAGAGGTTGAAATGGCGATTGAAAAATTGAGGATGTATAAAGCATCAGGTTCAGGTGAGATCCCAGCAGAACTGATAAAATCAGGGGGAGAAAAATTGATGGACAAGATACGCTGGATGTTTAGTTCGATTTGGAAAAAAGAAGCTCTTCCAGATGAATGGAAAGAATCAATTATCGTACCAATTTATAAGAAAGGAGATAAAACTGATTGCAACAACTACAGGGGCATCTCATTACTTTCAACCTTGTACAAAATTCTAACAAATATATTAGTAAACAGACTTACTCCCTATATTGATGACATTCTAGGAGATAATCAATGTGCATTTAGAAGAAACAGGTCTACAACAGATCAGATTTTTAGTATAAGACAGATTTTAGAAAAGAAATGGGAATATAATGGTACTGTACATCAACTATATGTAGACTTCAAAAAAGCATGATTCAATTAAGAGGGAGAAGTTATATAGTATCCTGCTGGAGTTCGAAATTCCTAAAACGTTAGTTAGACTTATACGAATGTGTCTAAATGGCTCAAAGAGTAGGGTGCGTGTAGGTAAACAGTTTTCAGACACTTTTGAAATCCAGAATGGGTTGAAGCAAGGAGATTCACTATCTCCTCTACTATTTAATTTTGTACTAGAGCATGCCATTAAATCTTTAGAGAATGAGGAAGGCTTACAACTCAATGGTATTAATAAGCTGTTAGTTTATGCTGATGTTGTAGTACTACTGGCCGATAGCGAGGAGTTACTAAAGGCCAACACGCACACACTATTGAGTAACACTAAGAAATTAGGACAGGAAGTAAATATTAGTAAAACTAAATATATGGTCACACGTAGAAATTCAGTATATAATGGAAATGGACAGCTAATGACTAATGAGAGAAATTTTGAGGAAGTGGCTGAATTCAAATACCTAGGAACAATAATCACTAATAGGAATGAGATGCACAAAGAAATTAAACATAGGCTCAATTCTGGAAATGCATGCTATTATGCATTGCAGAGACTTTTGATGTCCCAACTACTTTCAAAAAAAGTTAAGCTGAAAATATATAAAACTGTTATTCTACCAGTTATATTATATGGGTGCGAAACATGGACTCTTACTTTAAGGGAGGAAAGGACATTACGAGTATTTGAGAATAAAGTTCTTAGGAAAATTTTTGGACCAAAGAGAGATGAACAGACAGGTGAATGGAGAAGACTACATAACAATGAACTACATGATCTTTATAGGAAGGCAGATATAATAAGAACAGTTAAGTCTCGTAGACTGCGATGGGCAGGACATGTTGCGCGTATGGGGAATGAAAGACGTGCATGGAAACTTCTTGTAGGACAGCCAGAAGGAAAACGCCCAGTTGGTAGACCAAGAATTAGGTGGGAGAACAACATTAATTATCATATTTGAAGAGAAAAATTATACGCTCAGACCGGGACTTGAACCCGGGACCCTTGGTTCTCTAGACCAAGTGCTCTACCAACTGAGCTACCTGAGCAAGTACCGATCTAAACGCAAATCTTTCTCTATATACATTGTAATTCCCATACACCAAATGCAGCATTTGGTGTATGGGAATTATAATGTATATAGAGAAAGATTTGCGTTTAGATCGGTACTTGCTCAGGTAGCTCAGTTGGTAGAGCACTTGGTCTAGAGAACCAAGGGTCCCGGGTTCAAGTCCCGGTCTGAGCGTATAATTTTTCTCTTCAAATATGATTTATCCATCATTGAGATGTACGAAATCAATAATTAAAACATTAATTATGATTTGAGGGAAATAGATTATACAGGGAATGATTGGAAAACATTAGCTCAGGATAGGGATGTATGGAGAGCTTATGTCCGCGCGGCCATGAACCTACGGGTTCGATAGTACCAGTGAGTAAGTAAGTATATATCTGCCTTACCTTCAGAATTCTTCGAAGCCCGAGCTTTCTTATGTGTTTCTTGTCATCTTAGGTCACGGCTAACAGTAAGTTTCGGGTCGTCTATAAAGTGTTTACTTATTTTGATAGTAAAACACATTGTCATATATGATTTCAATATAAACAGAACCAGTTCTTGTAGTTCAGGTGAGGGGAATTCTTCACTTATGTACAATCAGAGAGTTATATTAGCTTTTGTCAACTACCTCGAATGTGATAAGTGCTCAGGATCTCGTACAGCCAAATCTTTACAGGTTCCTGATTTTATTGCCTTTGAAATATCAAGTAGGTATTGCTGATCTTTGCTTTGCACGTTTATGTCTATCTGTGGAATCTGACAATAAATATTCTGGAAGTTAACCACCGGCAGTTTTTGGCAGCCAACTAACTTTTCACCGATTGGCCCTTTAGAAGTTCTAGGCCCCGTTGTCTTGCCATCCAGGTGCTCAAACATGTGGCAGAATGGTAACTCATTGAAATGGAGGAAGAAAATGCCCATTGTACAGGTTTCCTTAAATAAAGTTCAAATCGGCAAACCAGACCACTTTTGACAGTAGTACCATCACATCCGATGACAATTGCATTTTCAAGAGAAATACCAAGCTCAGACAGGTAAGAAATTACAGACTTGACAATATCTTCAGAGTTTCCAGAATTTGGAGTAACGTGGTCAACGTAGAGTGAGTCGGGTTCTTCAATCAGCGAGTAATGCTCTTCCTTTGGGGCTTATGCGCGAAGATACCAATCGAAAGTTGTTAATTTATTCACACCATAATAAAACACAATGTTCTTATGTTCAAAAATAAAAATACTGTAACTATTACGTTAAAAAGAGTATATTAAAGATATTAAAAACGGACTCATAAAAATCAACTGATCTAAACAAAATTAAAACACAATGATTTTAGGCTCGATTTGAAGACGTTACAAACTATTACATTACGAAAACATCTAATTAAAAAATTAAGTTTTTTTTCATATTTTGTCAAACTTTAGAGCCTATGCGCGACCGGAAGATGTCAACCAATTTTGATTTTTTGTCTATATAATTCGCAACTTCGCTGCGCTATTACAACTTCGAAATAAAAAAAATGAGTTTCTTCGGCTCACCCTACCATTCGTGTCATATATCCTGCCCATCGAACTTATCTATTCTTATTTTAACCTATTTTCCATAAAGATCACGTAACATACTGTTTTGTAGTCTCCTCCACTTGTCTGTTCATCTCTCTTTGATCCAAAAATATTCCTAAGAACTATATTCTCGAACACTCGTAATCTTCTCCTCCCTAAAGTAAGAGTCTACCTTTCATATCCGTACAATATAACTGGGGAATAAATGTTCTACATATTTTCATTATAACGTTTTTTTAGAGAAATTATTACAGGGACAAAATGCATAATAGCATAAATTTACAGAATTGAGCCTATGTTTAATTTCTATGAATATCTTATTTCTGTTTATATTACTGTTTCTAGGTACTTGAATTCGACTACTTCTACAAAATTTCCCTTATTTTTCATTAACTTCCATTTCGATAATGTAACGTATTTATACGTGTGACTCTTTAGGCCTATTTAGTTTTATTTATGTTTACTTCTAGTCCCAATTCCTTAGTGTTATTCAATAGAGCGTGCGTGTTGGGCCTTATTATTTACTGAATATCGCCTAATAATACTAATACTAATGATAAAACTAACAACTTATTAATACCATTGAGCTGTATGCTATCTTGATTATCTCTAAAAATTTGATAGCATGCTTTAGTACAAAATGAATAGTAGAGGAGAAAATGCATCTCCTCGTGTTAACCTGTTGTGAATTAAAATTATATCCGAAAATTATTTGCCTACACGTACCCTACTCTTTTTACCATTTACACACATTCCAGTAAGTCTAACGTTTTAGGAATTCAGATAGAACAACTCAAAAAGTGCCTGAACCGAGATTTCTATCCAGGATCTCCATTTTTCCGCTTTGGCATTTTTTCTTTGAGATGCCCAGATATTCATGGACAAACATGAATTTCTCCATGACATTTCATCTAATTACAAATGTAATATTTAAATTAATTTAGCCAGGCTTGCCATCCACATGTAACAGATAATATAACTAAAGAGAAAAATGTATACCTGAACCGGTATTTGAATCCAGTATCTCTTGGCCCTCTTGATTTGAGCTACCCAGGCGTGAAGTTTTCTCATTTTAAAACCTCATGCACACTTTACTAGGCCCTATTCATATTACAGTAAAGGCTGCTTCCACCAAGAAGATATTTAAAAATTAATATTCTCAGACTCTCATTTCGCAAGCAATAGTTGATATAAAGAGAAAAATGTATGCATGAAGCGGGATTTGAACCCAGTATCTTCAGCTCTAGTTGTTTAACTATTGCTTGCCGATTGCAACCCTGAGCACATTAATGTCAGTATATATTTTTTATTCAATACCCAGGTTGTCATATCGATATTTCTGGTGTTTTCTCCTGGCTTTGGCGTAATTGTAACCCACTTCTCACGGGGAGGGCGCCTCGAAGGCGGGGTCACGCTGTCGCGATGATGTGATGGGTGATGATGATGATAGTAATGCGTCAGGAGAGTCTTTAATTCTAAACTTAATCTAAGACGAATATGAACGATGATGATTATGATGGACATATGGCGTTCGGGGATGGTTTGGGCCGTAACGTTTCCTGGCATTTGTCTTACAGGTCAGGAAAACTCCCGAAAAAAAACAGGAAAATTGTCCCGACCGAGACTTAAACTCGGGCCCGCTGCTACCTCGAGACCACAATTACATTTGTAATTAGATAATATGGCACGAAAAAAGTTTCATCATGTATTTTTCGTGGAAGTATTCCTTACTACAAAGTGAATATTCTTGATTACAAAGTAGCCTATACGGGATTTTAAAGTGAGACAAATTTATGGCTGTCCATAAATACCTCGGTAGCTCAAAGGAAGATTACCAGTGCGCAAAGCTGGAGATCCTGGGTTCAAATCCCGGCTTAGGTATAATTTTTTTCTCTCTAGTTATATTAACTATTGCGTTCGTATGGCAAGCCTGAGTACATTATATTGGTACACAGTTGTAGGCTTTAATCAATCGAGTAACTACTAGTTGATACATCGGAAATTACCAACACAATCCACACGGTACACAAAAAGTAAGTGCCCGACTGTTGAGATTTGGAGGTCATACACATCACACAGTATTTCGGTAGCACTGATCAACATTACTCTTGTCTGAGTAGGCTATCAAAGAATGCAAACAAAGTAGGAAAATATCACAACAGGAAAATAATACGTTTCCAGACATATGTTCACATAACTTTTATTTTAGATATGTGAGAATAGATCTTTATTCAATCGTCGTCATTAAGACCACATTATAGGCTATCCTTCATTCCATGCAATAGTTCGCAAGATACTTCTTTACTTTTAATACCACGCACAGCACGTTGCATTCTGAATCTCACGCGAGGGACTCTCTATTAATATCATCATTTAATATAAATTTATATATTAAGGCTTATGTAATGAAAATTCCACCTGCATACAAATTATATTCAGCATTTCATTCTACATAAAAATGCAACAGGATATAAGATGCGGCGGATCGCTACTGTCGGCTTTCGGACAGCTATATGCTGCGGTTCGAGTGAGCGTTGCAGCGATCAAGTCCACCAGTCCCTTTAACGTCGGCTGGACACGTTGATATGTAGACGAGCCTATCTATTCTAATATCAGCGGCGGGAATCCGGTTAGGTCAGCATGGATTTCAGGGTTTCGTTGAATTTCTAACTAATTCGTCGAATGAAGGTCGTTATTATATTGTACGTAGTTTATTAAAATAGAGTAGCACTGATCAAATACAACGTAGAGAGGCGAAGAGTTGATGGATCCATGATAAAATGAGATGTTTATTGATTCAACTTGTGAAATAATTGTAAGTTTAAAATGTATCTATAAAAAATTATAAGAGAGAGGTATTCCGACAGAAACATTTCTAAGTCCTTTTTACTCGACGGCTGTAAGATTTGTAAGGCCCTAAATTAACACAGGCACATTTTCGTGATCACCTGATACTTAGAATCGAAGTTAGAACCACAATTTGAATTAAAATCGAACTTAGATTGAGAATAATAATTTTCAGTTTGATCACTATAGAGAAAAACTCGGTCTCTCCCTTCCATCTTAATTTTGTTCCACCATCACTTCTAACATTGGTTAATACTATTTATTACAATTAATATTATTGGTTAACTATCATTAAAGACGCTCCTAATTTGCTAGTCCATCCCATTTGGGAATTCCATTTATCTACATCTGTTCATGATAGTATTGTCTTTGTCCTGGTTTCATTTTTCCCACTCCATATCTAATTAATTTTTTAACAGTTTCTTGGAATTTCGTTATCATGACATGTACCAATCACTGTTATAAGGGTTGCTTGTTTAGAAATGTTTATAATTTGTATATAGGGTCTTTTTTATTTTATCTTTATCAGTCTACCTGGATGTGATGGTTACAACGGGTCTACATTATTCTTATTTCTAAGACATATTCAAATATATAGGCTTGTCCCTCAATTGTTACTTGCTGATAGGTTTTCTGGTGATCTCATTATTCTTTGATAATTTTATTTGTATGAATTTTGTTTGATTTATTTCAATTTAATGTCTAATGATTTTATAATAATTTTATTATAATTTAATGATTCCAGGATTTTTATATTATTCCTGATGTTCATAATTTTCTCAATATTTTGATATATTATATGATATAGTTATTATTAATATTTTATATTTTCTATTTATGTCCTGGAGTTACTATATTTTTAATTTTCTGATTAATCCAATTAGCAATTATTTATATATTAATTTAATTACTCAATAATTCCGCTATAAAGAATAAAAATTAATTTTGTACACATTATTGACACCCGAACGAGCAAGTGCTCAGGTGAAGTTCAGTTACAGAAATAATACGAACAGAATATATAAGCTACATTGAAAGTTTTAGTTAAATGGAGAGAGTAAACAAAGTACATAAATTTAGGAGCCCGTTTTGAGATATAAAATTCTAGCACAAAAAAAAAAAAGAAAAACGTACAAGGGAAAACAAAATAAAGTCGAACAATATAGAATAGATTAATGCCAGAGTGGAGAAGACAATATTAGGAAATAATATCAAACAAAACAAATTTAGGAGAAAGTTTCAAAATATAAAACACACTCTGCAAAGTAAGGAATTGAATCAAAGGAAAATTATATAAACAAAACATTATAATTAGAATACATTAACACCAAACCAAACTGAAGGAAATAATTAAATACATTAAGAAATAATAATAA
Source organism: Diploptera punctata (assembly GCA_030220185.1). Lineage (NCBI taxonomy): Eukaryota > Metazoa > Arthropoda > Insecta > Blattodea > Blaberidae > Diploptera > Diploptera punctata. Next base: position 388,283 of record JASPKZ010007254.1, read on the forward strand.
TATAAACATATAGAGGACTTGGTTAATTCTTATTCTACTTGATTTCATACATGATTATATTTAAGGGTTTCATATAATTTGTATCTCTCCGCGCTCAACTTTGCCGCGTGACTAATTTCCTTTGTGTGTAGAAGCGTCTGGAATTTTGGGTCTGCATGCAGCCTCAAGCCCTCAGATGCAGTTAAGATTTCGTGGAGACAACACGTGTCCAACATCTCCGCAAAAAGCGTAAAATAAATAATTACTAAGTTTGCAGCAAATTTATTAATCTTGAAGTGAAGTGAAGTGATATGTTTGTTCGTTAATTAATTAAATTATTTAAGTTAAACTTGACTAGAGCATTCTCTTACGATTCGCAGTTGTAAATCATACAGTCCACTTTAGCTCGTGGCCTTTGAAAGGAATTTATGAACTCAAACTCTGCCACACGAAACAGTACTACTTATCTATTATTTTAATACATTATAATTTTGCATATCTTCAATTTTTAAACCAGTTTTCCTATTTTTTTGTTTTACTAGTATTAATAATTAGATATAATATACTCAATTTATGTCAAAATCAGGCTCGGTTTGAGAGATGAGATGAGATGAAACCTTTATATTCATAGAAGTATGTGTTAATATTAATATTAGTCTATATTCACATTGTACAATATTTAGACTATGTTTCAATAATATTTTTAATTATATTAGATAGGGTATATGTATTTTTTTTACTGCTTGAGTGGAAGAGAGGACCTTATAGCCTCTTAACTCTGCCAGCTTAAATAAAATATTATTCATTATTGTTATGTGTAGTAGCAGTATTATTATTATTATTATTATTATTATTATTATTATTATTATTATTAAAATAAACAGGTAAGTAGAATATAGCAACATGTTGGGGTGATCTTTATCAGCTAGAACCTCAATTTTTTATTGAAAATTTAATATTCTTTTAATTGAATTAAAATAATTTTATATTTACAATTATTCTTCGTTAACTTGTTGGCGCTTCACAGTCCAGTCATGAACCGTCAGCCACTCACTAAAATACTTCATTTCTTATGACTTCAATTGCCTCCCAAATCACCACGAACTACCTGCACTGACTTTGGATACACTACCGACTTTGCATGTAAACCCACAACTGCAATAACTTCGCTCGCTGACTTCTAACTCACCATCCCAACTCTCAATTCGATGTCCAGTAGCGTCTTATACTCTAAAACAGCGAAAGCGCGCCAGAAGATTCCAGTGAAAGCGAGAAGCGCGAGGTGAATTCTCGAGAAGTTCCACCCAGATACGAGTACTTGCAGAAGGCTGCCGACTGCTTCACCTCTCGAGAAGCCCTCTCCCAGACACAACCGGCCTCCATCTCTCGAGTACCGTCCCATATGCATCTAGAAGGCTGCTAGGAACCACCCGCCATTCAAAACGTCGATAAACTTCACCAAAATATATCTGGAAACTTCGCTCACAGGAGCCACCAAACCCCGTCGCAATATTAAGATATATAAATACATTTGGTATTGTAAATAATCAATGAACAAACAATTTACCAAAAGCAGAAATAGAACATTATTGTTAGACCATGTAAGGTAGACTGGATTCATATCACAACAGTGTGTCAGTCTGCAATAAATAGGAAACGAGACAGCTGATTTCAAAGGGTGACAAGTAACGGAGGTTCAGTCAGAAATTCACTTTACCACACACACATATGGCTATCCTAAATTAATAAGAAAATGTAACTAAAATTTTACCGATACTGTTTAGGTCCGACTGAGAGAGGCTGAAGCGGTAGCGTTTGAGACTGTATTCGAAAGGTCTTGAGTTCAAAGTGACTTGACTGAGGCTTTACCCTGGTTCACCATTTCATACTAACTCACTGGCACTATCGATCCGGAGGTTCATGGACGTATGGACATAACCTCTCCATAGATACTTGTTCTGCTATATGTTTTGCAATAAATCTCTGTATAATTTATCTCCTCAAATCATGGTTAATATTATTTTCCTGTCTCATTCTTGGCCTATCTACTGGGGGTGGTTTCTCTCTGACTTCCCACAAGCTAGTTTTCATGACTCTCTTTCATTTCCGATGGTGCTGCATGTCTTGCCCATTGCATTCTACGAGACTTAATTGTTCTTATTACGTCTGATTTCCCATAGAGATCATGCAGCATACTGTTATTAATTTTCTCCCTTCACCTGTTTATTCCGTCTCTGATGAAAAAAAAAATCTAAGAAGTTCCTTCTCAAATACCATAATATTTTCGTTTCACAAGAGACCATGTTTCGCATCCATATAATGTAAATGGGGGAATTACTCTTACATAATATTTTGAAATAGACGTGATGTGGCCTTGGATCTTAAATCAGTTTATTTTAATAAGAATGTGATACAGTACCCGATTTAAGTATTTCATAATACAAATGAAAACATTTACAAATAAACCAACGACCAAGTGAATATACAAAAAATAAGTAAAGAGATGAATAATAGGTGCAAAATTAACTAAATAAAATATACGAAAGAAATAACAAGTAAAACAGAAACAAATAAATAAATATCTAACAGTAAATACTCAAAAAATAAGTAATACTAATCAAATACGAATATAAATAAATAGCATTTATTATCGTACGAATAAACATTTATTATCAAACTTAGTTACATATAAATACATAGAAATATGTAAAACAAATTACTAAATACATTATAAATAAATATTGTCCGGTTTTGCATTTCTAAAAGACAATTATTTTAATTATATTGTATATACCCCATACATCCCTCGTGCAGATACGGGTACTTCCCTAGCGCGAAGTAATTTGACCAAGAAGTTTAAATACTCTTATTTCTCTAGAGATGTGAGAGACATGTTGTTAGCACATCGCCTCAATAAGACATCTAGTAGGCAACTAAGGTATTATTTGGATGGGGAAAATCTGTTAAATTTTGCTCGGAGGCACTAATTTTGGCTTGAGGTTCTTTTATGAGATCGAAAATTTCAGAATCGGGACCCACGGCTTAAACTCCCTCACGGAGGACTTGTCTCCTGGATTTTAATGATCTTCGTTAAAGCATAAGCAAAAAAAAAAAATTGTCGAGATAATGTTTATGTGAACACAATTTGTTTCAGAACCCAGTGGCAGACATATACAGTATGATATGGACAGTGTTCCAACCGGTGTTATTCGGTTTGATCGGCACTGAGATTGATCTCTCGCAGTTGGACATGAGCACGGTGCTATACGGAGTATGTATATTGGCGATAGGTCTAGTGGTGAGTTCATTTTTACAGACGATACTCTTATTCATAAAAATTCATATAACACTTTCTTATGAGATTTCTCAAATATTTTTCAGTTTAGAATATCGACAAGTGTTTTAGCAACTCTAGGAGGTGGTCTCAACCCCAAGGAAATGGCATTTGTAGCAATTGCTTGGCTTCCCAAAGCTACGGTTCAGGTAAGAGTATGAATAAGAATAGCTAATAATTTTATTTATAAAAACATTCCCTTGCATTCAATTAATTTATTTTAACCTATCATACCACACGCCATCCGGACCTTATAGTGGAACCACCTATGGATCACACACATACTTTTTGACCACACAACTGCATGTAGGACCTACCCAAATGAGTGATCAAGCTCAATGTCAAGGCCTTCAACGAGATAACACACACACACACACATACTAAAATGGTAATATATCGTTTGGGCCTTAAAGGTTCCTGACATTTGACTTATAGGTGAGCAAAAACCCCGAAAAAACTATCACCTAAAAACCTGGTCTGATTGGGATCGAAACTGAGTCCCCTGCTTACGAGGAAGCGACGCTACCTCGAGACCAAAGCATATTAATCGAAAATAATTTAGGTAAACAGATTATGTAATATTGTAAAGTGTATAAATACATATCATTTCTAAATATTCATAAAACTCCTCTTTACCATTTTCGAAGAAATGAGGACTTTCGAATTTCGCTTACGAAAAGAACGCGATATTAAATATTTTCAAAGCATATTCATCTTTGACTAACAATTTGTTCCAATTCTCAAAATGTGTAATAAATACAGAGATGGCCTAATTAGCTTGTTAAACGTATAAAAAAGCATAAAACATTAACCCTTATATTTTCATATTATGTTTTTATAAATATGTAAAATTGTGCTAACTGATTTGTTAAAAATAGCGATTTTAAAATGTTGTTATTATTGAATCATTTTAACTTTATAGGTCTCTAACTTCTTAGGAACAAACAAATGATGTATTTTAGAGTAATTAATTAAAGAAAGAAATTAAGAATAGGCCAAAAACTATTAACGTATTTGAGAGAAATGTCATTTTCTCATTTTTTCTTCAGTAAATTATCCTCCTCGAATTATTAACATGATATAATAGCATATTACAATGCAAGGTTGGGAAGTAGTTTTTACACAAGCGAGGAAATGATTAAAAGATCTCGCTATCCCTTGGTTTTTAATTTCCGAGATTCTGTAAAACACTTCACAAATGTACGTTGTGCATTATTTTTTGCACGATGGTGCTTTCAAAATAACACATAATAGTAAAATAATAACATCTTTCTTGGAAATATGTGCGTTCATTATAAACAACTGAGTAATGTTAACAGTCTGGCCAGTGTTTATACGGTAAATGCCGAAAATAATTTAGTTGAGACTAGAGCAGGCCGTAACACCAATCAGGGATAAAATGGCGGCAAGTACGAATTTATTGTTTTACATTGTTTCAAATACAGTTCAGTTCATTTAAAATGCAGTAATTTGTTTCGTATAATGTATATTAACATTCCTTTTGGATATATTTTTGTATATATATTGTACGTAGTATACATAAAGGGCAGTGGTTCTACTTACCGCACTTGGAAGATAATTTGTAATATTACAGTATAGTTAAATAGTTATTTATAGATTGGCAACTCCGAAATTTAGGAAATTGAACTTTCAATCATGGTCGCCATTGCTGTAAGTACGACAGAACGCACTATCGTGCAAAAAAAAATACTGTTGTAGAACACATAAAAATGATACCTAATTTTTTTTTTTTTTAATTCTGAATATATTATAGTACGTAGAACTTTTGTGAACAAAATAATTGTATGACACTAGTATTGTTAAGGCTTTAAAAGTAAACACCAAACATCTTCATGAACAAATATTGTTATTTTCGTGAAATAGAATTTACCATATGGATCGGCATCACATTACACAATTACACTATAGATTCTACCACAAACATTTTACTTGCAGTAAAAAAAATAATTAACTAACTTCTGTGTTGGAAATCATGTTGGGACGACACATGACATTTATGGCTTTCAAATAAGAGATTCCAATTAAAATCACTTAAAAGAAGTACACATACTCATTTAACTTTGTTTTCTCTTAAGTGATTTTCTATCATATATCATCCTCTATCTTCTAATAGAGCAATTCCATATGTGACTGACTGACATTTACAATACACTTTTGCTGCAAAATGGTTGCATAAATATTACAACTGGTTGAAATTAGAGGTGTTATATACGTGATATGATAGAGGAAAAGTGTCTGGTTAAGATCGTACATAAATATACAACTTCTGAAGAAAAACAATGTTATTTATTATCTGTCAAAATATATGTGACTGACTGACATATATGTCAACTCATCATGCAGCTTAACATGTTCATCTATATCATTCTCTGAAATGTGATTCCTAATTTAATTTTTCAAAATACCGTTTGGAGGGCACATTTCAAGTTACACTTTAAATAAAAAAATAAACCTATGTCACAATTAATACCGCAGTTATGACCTAATATGTGATGTGTGACTGACTGACATTATTTTGTGACTGACTGACATATCTGAATTTTATTTAGAATTTCAAAATGCAAAAATTACATAATTGTAACAAAATACCATGAAAATAGATAAACAGCTTCAGTAAACAGAGTTTAATAAATAACTGCATATACTTTATCAATTCTACGAAAATTGTTAAATTTAATTTTACTGTTAAATACTAATTTAAATCAATAATGTAATTAAATTAACTCGCTTACCATGTACCATTTTAAATTATAAAAATAACGAAACTATTAAATACTTAATAACAAAGTGCCTTCTCTATTGTTAAATATACCTACTAAAATAGTATATATATATATATATATATATATAAAAGTACAGTAAAGAGATCCCACGACAGGCCTCGGGAGGCCCTTGGGGTAATGGGAGGTTAAGGCTCACACTTTTTCTAGACAATCTGCACTTGATGTCAGCCGGGTTGTCAGCCCTGCATGACGGCCGCTTCTACCCCCGAACAAGTGTCTGGTACTCATTTCCGTTAGAGGCTGAGTCGATCCCAGGACCATAGTGCCGCCAGAGGAATTGGGTCAGTTTAAAAATCCTGACCCCCACGGGCCTCGAACCCTCGACCTTCCGGCTTGTAGCGCAGTGCCTTAAACCACTACGCTACGGCGCGTAACTGATTACTATTTAGTCCGGCGCCATAGCCGAGAGGTTAAGGCAAGAAGCCTTGGCGCTGAGCTATGGGACTTGCGCTGGTTCGAGTCCCCATGGAGCAAGACATTTTCTCATGGAATTTCGGCCAGTATGGGACAGGTGCCCACCCAGCATCGTGAGGCATTTGGGTGGCTACAATAAGTAACGACTCCAGGCTGATAAGACCAATTATAACGGCTGGGTGACCCGACATGCTGACCACATGTCACCCCTACACTGGCTTATGATCGTCTACCTCTGTGATTAACACATGTGGACATAAGGCCAGCACCCGGTTGGTAGACCAAGGGCCTTCTGGGCCTGTCGCGTTTGGAGTGGAGTTTATTACAGTTTACCTGATGTAAGATTTAATATTTTTGATTTCTAGATTGAAATACTGAAATAAAAAATTTAATCCCCCCCAGAATGTATACACATTCTTAATAAGTTACTTATTTATCAGAGTGCATGTACTTTCAAAACAATTTATCGTAAATCGCATTAGTAAGCTGTAGTTAGTAAACAATTGCTGACGTATTGAATTCTACTTTTAAACAACCATAAAAACATAACTCCAATTAGCCCGAATTCTGATGACTCGCATCATAATACAGATCGTTTATACAAACATTTCTCTCTCTAGTTTTCACCGCTAACTTGACCTGACTTGACTCATTAATAAAAATAATGTTTCCTGTCACGCTGTAACTGAATGGTTTGAGTCAAGATGTCTCAATAGAGAGCACTTATTCGAGCCCCATGAGAGAAGACATTTTCTCGTGGAATTTCGGCCACAATGGGATTAGTGCCCGCCCAGAATCATGAAGAGTTTGGGCAGCTACAATATTTAGCGGTTGCGGTCGAGAAAACCAGCCATAACGGCTGGAGTATCCGACATGGTGACCACATGTCACGCTATATGTTGGTTAGATAATTGTCCACCTCTGTGATTGATATACTTGGATGTTAGATTAGTAGCCAAGGGCTTTCTAGACCTGTCACGCCATTCAGTTTTTTTAACACATGAACTTACGAATTTGTTGCGCCAATTGTTTGACAGTTGTGTATATACTATAACATACGGGTCCAACGCTTTCACGTTGTATATGCAATGAGTCTGAGATAGATTGCAAGATATTCAAATTGTTTTTCTAAAAAATTCTTTCCTTCTTCTATATAATTTTGTGACTCCAGTTATTTGGTTGGTTTTACAGCTCACATTACATAATTCTGCACCATGTTGTATCTTCTTTCCCGATTTTTCATACATCTGTGCCATCCGTTTTACTTGGTCGCCAATCGCATCTATAGCCCCCTTTCCATGGTACGATTCAAAGAATTCCATTTTATGTCAAAATCCAAATATACGAGTAAGCAGTGTCACATTGCTAAATGTATAGGCCTATTTCTATTACCTGCTGCCCCAAATGAGAATTTGTATCACCTCAAGTTTTGGAAGAAATTACTATAGTTCGAAAAAACACTTTTCTATAGCAAACATCTATAGCACACTTGCTATGTGTCACATAACCTGACACTAGAACAAAGTATTTCTTCTGAACTTATGTCACTTTCCATCTAAACTAGGCAACAGCAGTTAATATTGAGATAGGCCCTATGCTAATTTTTCCAATGAACTGCCTGGATCTCATTTTGTTCTTTGTAGGTATAATTTTCTGAGAAATCAACAAGTATGGCTGCTTCATTTACTGCAACCTTTTTCCTGAATATATTTAAATGCTTCCGCTAACTGCCTTTTAGTTCAAATTGACACAGAAAATGGGTCAGTACTTATTTTATGGAACAGCTGAGTCGAACAGTCTACCAGATTTCCTAAACCATGTTTATGTTAATCCTCAGCGGAATGCAGCAAGCAACTGACTGCACCATGCGTATTAGCATATATATATATGATACAACAAAAAGTCAGTCAGTCACGGGACACTAGCCGGAAAAATAATGACTTTACAAGAAAATGTCTTCAATACGTTTTTGTTAGCTGTGTTCCGATAACGTAGAATCCAAAAGGATATTTTATTCCATCAATTATTATGTTGTGTATAGTAATTTTTATACGTTTTCCGTGACTGACTGACCATAGCTTGCAGTTAACAATATTATAGGACACATTTAAGGTATATAGAACATTAGAATGCAGTTAATATTATTACATTTACGTCTAGGTAGGACCAAAGTATGGTTTAACAAAAGAGTTTGTAACATAAAACGAATTAATACGACCAAACCATTAAACAACAAATTGGTAAAATGTTGTATGTTTTTACAGGTTTGGAATTTTACAAGTTCTACCACTAATATTAGATTAAAATAATACACTTTTGGAACATTATCTTATAGAATCAGAAAATTTGATCATTAGAGATATATATTACACAAAAAAAATATTCCTGCGTCAATTTCAAAATTTTCACCTCGGTATGACATTTTCATGGAATCGCTCAATAATAATAATAATAGTTATTTAGGAATGTTTTATGGATGAGTTGAGATGTTTACGGCCAGAGCTAACCGCAATTTCGGAACGAATTCCTAAAACATTTTCATTACTTGCTATGCACACATTTTTTATTTCATATTAAGTAGCGTTTAACTACTTAAAAAAATAGATATTTACATGTACTAATAAATCGACCGCTGTGGTCTCGAGGTAGTGTGCTGCCTTGTCACCCAGCGGGCCCGGATTCGATCCCCGGTCGGGACACTTTTTCTGGGTGAGGTTTTTATCGGGGGTTTTCCTCATTTGTAAGACAAATGCCAGGAAAACTTTAAGGTCCAAACGGTCCCCGAAATCATATGGCCACCGCAATCATCATCATTCATGTTCATCTTAGATTAAGCTTAGGATTAGGGGCTCTCCTGGCGCACCACTATCATCATCATCACCCATCATATCATCGGGGCAACGTAACTCCGCCTTCCAGGCGCCCCAACCTCAGAAGTGGGTTATAAGTACGCCATGCCAGGAGAGAAACCAGGCATTTAAAAAAAAGTACTAATAATCTATTCAACAACTTATAAAAAAATCGACACCCCAAAATATGCTAACAATGGACTAACTTGTGGAATGCAGGCTTTCATAAAATTAATAGATTCCGGGCGCTATATGGCCGTGGTCTATAACTAGTATTTCTTCCAAACGTTTCTCCCTCAACTGCGGAGGGCATCTTCAGTGACGAATGCTTCTAGGTGGTGTTATCTTGTCGTAGACTCGACTGTGAAAGTCTATGACAAGGAAACACCACCTAGAAGCACTCGCCCTCCACAGTTGAGGGAGACCACGGCCACATAATATAATAAACTCACTTGTCTTATATGGAATGTTAAGAATAGCAGGATTATTTCAAGATAAAATGCGAGTAAATTTATATATTCAAAATATATGCAAACAAAAATGAATGATTGGATCAACCTGCAGCTATTGAAGGTGTTGTGAGCCACATAATTCATGTCCCAAATGGGACTAAATGACCGAATTTTGCTTTACACCTAGTTATTTATCGAATTCGGATTACCAAAATAAAGAAAGCTCCTCCTTTTTAATATTCTGAACAGGTCAGGATATTATTTAGCAGTGACTGACTCTCCAACAAATACGTTGAATATAGCAAATAATAAACAGATTCCTTCCAACTATACATTTGATAATAGTGTGTGTTTTTACTGAGTTCTTTCCTAAAAACATAATTAATAATGTTGGTTATAATATACATTTTGATGTGTTTAATTTTTTCTCCACTAGGGTACATTCTCAAACTATTGCGATCTTAGTGCGTTATCACTGATTGCGATCCTATTTAGCAATAAATAATATAATCAAGTTAAATTGAATAAACATAACCACACATTTCTGATTTGTTTTCAAACATTTCCGTTTACATTAAATAAATATATTTAACAATATTTAAATAGTGATTTTTGAGTAAAGAGCTTAATTTTATTCGATAAATAGTCAAAACAAATGCCACTCTTGATTTCCAAATCTAATATATAACAATTGTTTATTTGTTTGTTTGTTAGTTTGTTCGTACTTTATGCGAGGCCAAACCGTTAATCTGATTGTGATGGGGCTTTTTGCAAAATTTTCAGGAGATTCCTGAGTTGAACATAGGCTATAAGAGAGTTGTGATACTCAATCCTAATCCCTTAAAAAACGCCCTTTGTAGTGGAAAACGTAAAAAGTAGCTCTTTGGACGCTTATATGGCTTATGCTGCCTAAACCATAACAAATACACAAAATTAATGTAAACACAATTGAATATATCATAAAGCTCTACAAAAAAAGTGTGCGACAGCATATGTTTATCTCTTACGGATAACTCACAATAACCATTTTCGTTTTTCATTAATTCCAAGAAAATCGAGACAAGTACGTAGATTCCTGTGCAAGCATAGCAGCATATGGCGGGTATTCTTTTATAGACAACTCACAATAACGAACTTTGTCTTTTAGCTCATTTATGCCAAGAAGATCGAGATAAGTAGATTCCCGGGCAACACCGGGTAATCAGCACGTGAAATCTTAAAATCATTACGATATACATTTATAATTATTTTTCATTTTACTTATTGAACTAATCATAAGAATTACATTAATTTTCGTCTTTCAGCTCAATAATTACGATATACATTTTTCCTCCTACTTATTTAACTAAACATGAAACACATTGGTTTTCGTATTTCAGCTCATTTATGTCAAGAAGATCGGGATAAGTAGATTCCCGAGCAACGCCGGGTAATCAGCACGGGGTATCTAAAAATATAAATGTATAATTATATTTCCTTATACTTATTAACTAAACATAGAATCACATTAATTTTTATTTATTTGGGCGTAGCAGCGCACGCCGGGCATTAGCTAGTCCTGTATATAAATTGAAAATCACTCGTGGCATTAGTTATGACTATTTAACTCATGCCACAAATGCTAGTCAATGACCAATCACGTTTCAATGAATCTTGTTTTACAACCAATGACAGTCGTGTTTTACCTCGCTCTTTATCGATTTCTCTTTATCAGCTCCTGCTTTTGTGATAAAGAAAGATCCTCCTTTTTAATGTTCTGAACAGGTCAAAGCATTACTTTTCTCCAACAAATACATCGAATATGGCAAGTAATGAAAAGATTCCTTGATTTTACTGAATTGTTTACTAAAAAAAATAAATGAATAACCCATAATGTTGATTATGATAAATAGTTTGATGTGTTTTATTGTTCATCCACTTGGGTGCACTCTTACAATATTGCGATCTCATTTGTCAAAAAATAATATGATTAAGCAGCAGTGAATGAACATAACCTCACATTTCTGATTTGTTTTCAAACATAGCCGTTTACATTAAATATATAAATATTTTAAAATAACTATAGTTAAACAACGATTTGTGAGTAAACAAGTTAATTTTATTCGTTATATAGTCCTAACAAATGCCACTCTTGCTTTCCAAATTCTCTAGATCAATTCATCGATAATTTAGAAATCACTCGTGGTATTACTTATGATAAATAATTGTCAATGGAAATGGCTCACAATACATTCATAACTGCAGTATTGTAACGATGAAATAAATTAAAGATTTTACAGTCGATGAAATGAAAGGTAAATTGTATCACAACATTTTTGTAACGTGAGGTAATTTACATTAGTAGGTCTTGAAATAAGTACTGATGTTATGAACTTATTTTATTATTAATGTCTATATAATTTTTATGTAGTTGTTTAATGTCCCAGGTTGTCATTCTCACATTTCTGGTATTTAGTAACTTTGTTTTCTGGTAAAGTTATTAATGATGTTTGCTATGCATTATACATATGTTGGTTACAGTCAGATCGTTTTGTAAATATTACAGTACATAGTAATGTGATATTCCATTGTCTACCCTTCTTGTAAAATCGTTAAGTACTGAAATAAGACATAGCATGAAAAACATATTTTTTTGCTGGTGAATTATTGCATAATGGATTGTAATAGGATTACCATATTTCTACCATAAAAAACCGGATGTTTCCTGTTAAAAATTGTATCGCTTCTTGTGAAAACATAATACAGAAAATTAATTAAACTAAAGAATCGTATCTGATTTCAAAGGAGTTACAGAAGGCAGTTTGAGAATGAAATCCAGGGTTTGAGAATGAAATAAGCTCAAATTATTAGTTGTTAAAATTCTTTTAATTTGATGACCATACCGAAGTGTAAAATGGGATATGGCTGGTAAGGGATGGCTTTGAATTTTAATTAGGGACTAATAGAAGCCAAACTATTAAGAATAAATCAACATCATTTTCAAAATTAATGTTTTACAGAATATTTAAAGTTGTTCATTAAGATATCTGCTGATATTTTCACAGATTCTTTAAAAGCTAAATTTTGAAAACATGAGAGTTTAATTCTTAATAGTTGAACTCCAATATATTCCCAATTACGGTCCGAAGCAGTAAGAATTTATATTTCTTCAACTTTATAACTTTATCATAAATTAATATCGGTACAGCCAGCTATTTTCATTTTGAAGTAGGACATATTTGCATGAAAGAGGACATGTGGTAATCCTAATTGTAAGACAATTTCTTCTTACCGACAGGCAGCACTGGGACCCGTAGCCCTGGATTTGGCGAGGCAGACCAAGGAAGTAGAGAGCGTGGAAACTCTGGCTTCTCAAGTGTTGACTATAGCAGTACTTTCTATACTTATAACAGCTCCTATAGGAGCTATAGGGATATTTCTATCTGGACCCAAGCTGCTAGGTAGAATTACACCCGGAGCAAGTCTCTGCGTGTGACTGTAATGTTATTCCAGACTCAGCACCTGTAAAAATGTACCATGACACAAAGTATTGTACTTATGTTTCATACTTAAGTTTTCTAAATATATATTTTTTACGAAATGTATAATTTTTCCCTCTCCCTCCCTATAATGGTTTTTATTTGCAAACAAAAAACTCTGGATTTTTACGTTCGCACCTACTCATTTCCTTTTCCAATTTCCCAAAATATCAATTTTAAGTTGTAAATATAACTGACATATCGTCACCTTCCTTTAAAAAACACGTAAGTCCCATTTTTCTCGGATTTGATATATCAATGGACTAAAACCATACTGTTCTAAGCCAATTTTTAGTAATCTTCAATGTCGCATGTGAGAATAACACAGGAATTCGAAATTTTGATTACTAGCCCGAATGAGATGCACAAGGAAATTAAACATAGGTTCAATTCTGGAAATGCATGCTATTATGCATTGCAGACTCTTGACTTCCCAACTCCTTTCAAAAGACGTTAAACTGAAAACATATACAACTATTATTCTACCAGCTATATTATATGGATGCGAAACACGGACTTTTATTTTAAGGGAGGAGAGGAGATTGCGAGTATTTGAGAGTAAAGTTCTTAGGAAAATATTTGGACCAAAGAGAGATGAACAGATACGTGAATGGAGAAGACTGCATAACAATGAATTACATGGTCTTTATAGGAACCCAGATATAATAAGAACAGTTAAATCTCGTAGACTGCGATGGCAGGACTGAGGCACGAATGGGGAATGGAAGACGTGAATGGAAGCTTCTTGTAGCAAAACCAGAGGGAAAATGCCCAGTTGGTAGATCAATAATGAGGTGGGAGAATAACATTTACTATGATTTGAGCCAAGTAGATTTTAGAGGAAATTATTGGAAAACATTGGCTCAGGATAGGGATGTATGGAGAGCTTATATCCGCGCGGCAATGAACCTACTGGTTCGATAGTGCCACTGAGTTATACCGGAGCCGTCATATATCCGGCTCTGAAGTTTAGGTTATACGAGGGGTAAAGGAAGAATTCGCCCTCTACCGCCAATAAGGATATGGTTGTCGTGGGAGTAGATGTCTGCCATAAACAATCACTGCTCTTCACGCAGCTAGTAAGGTATGAAATTGCTGAGATGTTGTCAGTTGTATGTCTGCTAACCGCATACATAAAGCGGCCACTCCCAATGAATATCCATATTGGCAGCACTGTCGTGAAAACGTCAAGACCGGAGAATCAGTGACTTGCAGTATAGTTAGTTAGTTTAACCTTAATGACATAAGAGAATAAATTATCGAATTCCTCTTTTATTTTCACAATGGAACATGGCAATTCATATCACGAAGTATAAAAATTAACTTGCAGCCTTTTTAGAACAGTATTATTCTAGATCATGTGTATCAGGTTGTCCTCACTCGTATTTCAGAATTTTCATGTTTCATTGTAAGAAATGATTTCAAGTCCATTTTGTTGAAATTTAAGATGAGAAACACGTGCCGCATTGGAGTAGATCAGGCGAGACAAGAAAAGAAAATATTGATAAAAGTGGTAATAAATTATGATGTAAACAATTAATTTAATTAATGCTGATGATTTATTTCTCTTGTTTCAGACAACAGAACAATAAATAAACAGTGCTCTTGCAATAAGTATTTTTTTTAATATTTTCAAATTTAGGTCGAGTGCGGCACGGGTTAATGTTAATATACTGTAATGAAATTTCACATGCTGTCAAATTGGGTCAAAAGAGAAAAAATAGAGGGTGTGAGTTGAAATCAGAAGACATTTTAATTCACTCCTCTTAATAAGGACCACCCTTGCGTGCGTGCGTTCCTGCCTGTGTGCATGTGTGCACGTACGTACGTATGAATGTAAGTATGTATGTTTTTCTTATTTTTGTGTTTATTAATACTGCATTCTCTATTTCATGGTATAACATTACACACAATTCTCAAACTATTGCAATTATATACAGTCGATACAATTGGTATGAACTTTACAGTTTTGTTTTTAGAATTTTTCAAAATCTACATCTTTAATGTACACCGTGTTCCAAAAATATTGGACAGGGTTTTAAGTAGTTGGTATAACTTTACAAACGAAATTGGATGCGTGTTTATTTACTATAATGAAAGAAAAAGTGAGAAAGTTTCCTATCCTGTATGCAGTGATTTGTTTCTTGTCATTATTGCATCACAGCGTTAAATTTGTGAAAATAGCAACTCCTGTACAGAAGTCATTCTGTGTCTTACAATTTGTGAGGTCAGGTTCTGTTGTTGCACTGTAGCGAGTTTTGTGTTTAACGATGAAAATGTTTTCATACCAATGTGAAGGTGAATAGACATAATGTGCGTATTTGGGGGTGGCTAATCCAACATGAAAGAAATCCCCGAAGGTGATGTTTTCTATGCTATGTTCAAACAACAAATCTACGAGCCGTTCTATTTCAATGACTATTTAACTCATGCCTCAAATGGCAGTGAATGACCAATCACATTTCAATGAGTTTTCATTTACAACCAATCACAGTCGTTTTTCACCTCGATTTTATCACTTTTATTTTATCGCTTTAATTATATCAAGTGGTTCCCAGATTGTATATATAGTGCACGAATGTAACCAAGTTCTGCTTGCGAGATATAATAGAAAAACATTCGAATCAATTGATCGTACCATTAAAAAAACGAAACCACCGTTTGCACTTTCTTAAACTATTATTTTCCAGGAATTAACATTGCAAACAAATATAATTGACATATTTACATCATAGGACATCAGAAATTAATTCATAACCTGTAATGATGTGTTTTATTTTTTCTCCACTAGGGTACATTCTTACAATATTGCAATTCTATTTGGCAATACATATGATCTGGGTGCAGGGATGAACAAATCAAACATAACGTTTCGAATTTGTTTTCATAGATCGCCGTTTACTTTAAATATATACATATTTTAAAATAACATTAATTACATAATTATTTGTGAGTAAATAGCTTAATGTTATTCGATAAATAGTCTTAACAAATGCCACTCTTGATTTCCAAATTCTATAGATAAATTCACTCCTCACTTCATGAGTCGTGAATTTATCGATAATTTGAGAATCATATGAGGCATTACTTATGAAAAAACTATCAGGCATCTCGTATCTGGATATGCTGCAGATTTATCTTTTTCCTCAGCTAAATGAGTCCGCACCTCAAGATTACATTTGACAACAGGACGGCGCTCCACCTCATTTTCTTAATGTTGTGCGACAGTGGTTGAACGATAATGTTCCCCGACGATGGATAGGACGCGCCGATCCGGATGACATGATTTATTACCGATGGCCTCCACGGTCTTCCGATCTCACACCTTGTGATTTCTTCTTGTGGGGGGTATGTGAAAGACCATGTGTACGTACCACCACATCCCATCGACCTTCCAGACTTCAGTAGGATTGTTGCTGCTGTTGAATCATTACTTCAAATTATGCTCACTAAGGTTTGGGAGGAATTCGATTATTGGCTAGATGTGTGCCGTGTAACGAAAGGTGCTCACATATAACACTTATAAAATATGTTATGAAAACTCGAAGAGTTTCTCTCTAATCCCATGTACGTTTTGTTCTTATATATATATATATATATATATATATATATACATATATATATATACACTGCTCAAACCAATTAGAGGAACACTTGTAATAAATTCAATAAGTAATTGTTTTTTAAAGCTGTGATGCTGAAAGTTGGACAATATGTAAATTGAATTATTAATTTTATCATTGGATACAAATTTTAAAGATCCATGGCCTAAATACAGAGAAATTACCTCAAATAACAAATATAGAGAATTTTTTTTTTTATTTTGGATGGCACTGGCCACTTCTAATTGGTAAGCTTCCTGATGTTGCTATATTGACGAATGTTGATCATTGTCTTTTTTATTGAAGTCTCTGACAAAAATGAGGCATTTAAATGAGTATAAAGTGTATAATGCTCTACATCTTTTACGACAAGGTCAATCTCTGCCACAAGTGGCTAGAGAGCTTGGGGTTTCTCCTTCCGTGGTGTCCAGGTTACGCAACACGCACAGAGAGATAGGTCAGTATTGTAGAAGACGTGACCAGGACCGTAAATTTAAAACAAGCCCCCCGGATGACAGATACGTTGTTCTTTCTGCTCTTCGACAGCGTACAAAAACTGCAACAGACCTGCAGAATGGCCTTCATATGGCTTCCGGAATCCGGGTTTCAGACCAAACCATAAGGAACAGATTAAGGAAAGAGAATATTCGTCCAAAAAGGCCCGTTAAAAAAACACGCTTAACAAATGGGCATAAGACAGCAAGACGTACGTATGCAACTCAAATGTTATAATTAACTACACTGTCCGCCTTTCGTTTTAATATGTTTCTTTCACTGCTCAGAAGAGGACACTTGTATATTAAGTGATTCACAGCTTTTATTTCTTGTTCACACTTGCACATTCCAGTTTCCTCTATTTTGAATCTATTGTAGTATTATCTTCCCATGTATGTATGTACGTACATATGTATTATCGCCTCACTCTGATAGTTGTCCGTTTATATAAAAGCGGATGCAGCGCGACAATATTTAACAATGATTAATATGCGGAATTATTATTGTGGCGGTAGTCGGCGTTTTTGTATTTAATTATATATAACAGCTTCGGGGAAACAAAGCGAGCCGCTGGACAACAATCGTATTGAGGCGATAATACGTATGTATGTATATTAGGGTGACCCTTACTTAGAGGGGTGGAATTAAAATGTCGTCTGATTTCAACGCACACCCGCTATTTTTATCCTTTCGTCTAAATTTGAAAATATATCAAATTTATTTTTTTTTCCTGGAGAGGATGGAGTCAGTATTAAACTAATTAAATATGCAAATCCTATGTTTTTAGACAGATTTCTAACATTCTTAAATAAACTATGGGAAGAGAGAGACATTCCTATAAGTTGGACAAAATCTATTGTAATACCAATATATAAAAAAAGGAGACAAGAAAAACTGTGAAAATTACAGAGGCATTAGCTTACTAAGTACTGGATACAAAATCTACGCCAATATAATTAAGAACAAATTATACAAACATCTTAACAGCCTCCTCAGCGAAGAACAGAATGACTTTCGTAAAGGTCGATCCTGCTGTGATGGTTATTTCTCCATGAAATTATTAATAGAAAAACACAGGGAGTTCAATGTAGAAACACATTTAGCTTTTGTGGACTTCAAAAAAGCCTTCGAAAAAATCAATAGGAATAAACTGTTGTAAATTTTAGCTGAACAACAATCTACCACAACAGCATATTTTAAATTTATACAATATTTATAAAACAAATTTGATTTCAGTTCAAATCAATAACACACAAACAGAATGGACCAAAATTAATAGGGGCGTAAGACAAGGATGTGGCCTCTCGCCCTTGCTCTTTATCATATACATGGATAGAATACTCCAAGATTGGCGACAGATGAGACACGGTTCTATCCAAATTAATAGAAACCATAAAATAGACTCTTTGCTTTTTGCAGATGATTTGGTATTAATAGCTCCAACAGAAACAGATTTACAGTATTCTATACACAATTTTAATATAATTGCAAAAAGGTACAATATGGAAATCAATACAAAGAAAACTAAAGTGATGGCCTTTTGTGGGAAATACCCTATACCTAGCAAAATTGTTTTGGATGATGAAATTTTAGAACGAGTAAATGAATTTAATTATTTGGGTTATAATTTAACATTTCAAGATGAAGCTGATATATCAAAGAAAATCACAAATTTCACAAAAACAACGGGGATAATTAACAGTATAATGAAACCATCTTTAGTACAGAAGAAAACAAGATTACGGCTTTATAAGGTTCTCGCAAGACCAGTATTAAGATATGGTAGTGAAGCATGGACAATACGAAGAAGAGATGAAAGCCGAATAACAGCAAATGAGATGCGATTTATGCGCCGTACAGCAGGCTACACAAAGTGGGACCATAAAAGAAATGAGGAAATTATGGAAGAGTTGGATGTAGAACCCATTCTTCACCATATACAAAACTACCAGAACAACTGGAAAGCCCATCTTCAACTAATGCCGTATCATAGAATTCCAAAAGTCATACTTCGCTACTGTCCCCAAGGCAAAAGATCGCTGGGACGTCCAAAAAAGCGCTGGATAGAAAATTCCTCTTTGAGACCGTAACAGGCCACACGGCCTAATACTTGCATGGATGATGATGATGATACAATTTAATTGCAATACGTTAACATAACCCGTGTCGCACAGGATCTAAATTTATATATTTAAAATATACAGCAAGAATATAATTTATTTCTGTTTGTATTGCCTTAAGATAAATAAATCAATAAATAGCTTCAAATACAGCAGTTTTAATGAAATTGTTATCATAAGTAATGCCACGAGTGATTTCCAATTTATCTAGAGACTTTGGAAATCAAGAGTGGCATTTGTTAGGACTATTTAACGAATAAAATTAAGATGTTTACTCACAAATCATTATTTAACTATAGTTATTTTAAAATATTTATATATTTAATGTAAACGGCGATGTTTGAAAACAAATGAGAAACGATAGGTACGCTTCTACTGCTTCTCTTGTTTGTCACTGCAACCAGATCATACTATTTATTGCCAAAGGAACGCAATATTGTAAGAATGTTCTCTAGTGGAGAAAAAATGAAACACATCAAACTGTATATTAATTCATTTCTGATGTCGTATGATGTAAATATGACAATTATATTTTTCTGGATTATTACCTATTGTACAAATTATAAATTTGATATTTTTGTCTCTATTTTATTGCTTTCTTTTCTATTGTCAAGTATACTTTGTCACATTTGGTAGACTATAAATTTCGTGAAACACGACTCTGATTGGTTGTAAAACAGAAATCATTGAAACGTGATTGGTCACTGACTCCCGTTTGGGGCATGAGCTAAATAGTCATCATAAACTATTACCACTTTAATCTATTATTATTTTTGTCGCGCAAGTTATAGTCTATCTCATCTTAAATTTCAACAAAATAGGCTATACTTCTTACAATAAAAAAAATAGGATATGCGGAATGAAATACGAAAACTAGAAAATCGTAGCTACCCTAATGTGCAGCCGGACGCGAAGCAACTGGTCGCAACAGCAACGATTGGCCCCGACCTTATTAGCTCGAAATATATAAACAAACATCTTAACTGACTACAACCTAAGGATCCTTCAGGCGATATAACCTAGTGTTAAAGCGTCTATAAATAAGATTGAGTAAAAATATGAAATTATAATTATTAGTTATCCTTCTCTCCTGTAAAATTAGTTTTCTTGACTTACGTGCTTTCTAAATTAGAGAAACGAAAAAATAACTAATTTGTCTTTTAGAACCTATAATCTAATTATATATATATATATAACAGAGCAATTCCACCTGTGACTGACTGACATTTGCAGTGCACTTTTGCAGCAAAATGCTTGCATAAATATTACAATTGACAGAAATTAGGTGTGTTATCTACATGATATAATAGAGGAAAAGTGTGTGATTAAGACTGTACATGAACATAGAACTTCTGAAGAAAAGCAATGCTGTTGTTTATCTATGAAGGTATGTGCGACTGGCTGACATAAATATCAACTCATCATGCACTTTACCTTGGTAATCTACATCATTCTCTGAAATGGCATTCCTAATAAATTTCCTAAACCATGTTTATGTTAGTCCTCAGCGGAGAGCAGCAATCAATTGACTGCACCATGCGTATTAACATTATAAATGAGGGGACAAAAAGTCAGTCACTCACGTGACTCTAGCGGGACAAATAATGACTTTACATGAAAACGTCATCAATACATTTTTGTTAGTTGTGTACCGATAACCTAGAATCCAAGACGAAATTTTAATCCATAAATTATTATGTTGTGTACAGTAATTTTTATACGTTCTCCGTGACTGACTGACCATAGCTTTACAGTTAACAATTATAGGGCACATTTAAGGTATCTAGAACATTAGAATGCAATTAATATTATTGCATTCACGACTACGAAGGATCGAAGTATGGTTTAACAAAAGGGTTTGTGAAATAAAACGAATTGATACGACCAAATATTTAAATAACAAATTCGTAAAATTTTGCGTGTTTTTACAGGTTAGGAATATGACAAGTTGAACCGCTAATATTAGGTTAAAATAATGCACATTTGAAACATTATCTTGTAGAGTCAGAAAATTTGATTTTTAAAGATATATATTCTGTCATCGAAATTATTCTAGCACCTATTCCAAAAGTTTCATGTCGGTATGACATTTTCATGGAATCGCTCAACAGAAAAGCCCGAATTTTATCTATTGAACCTGTCTTTTTTTATTTCACGTTTTAAATAAAAATGTAAATTTTAAAAAATTGAAAATTGGTTCATTTCAACATTTTTTTATTTTGTAATAAACTATATGGAATCAGTAGGCTTATTTTTCGTGATAACAATGTTTTATTAAAACAAGTCCTTTAACTTTTTAGAGTTTTACATGGAATTCAAACCATAGTAGATACACTTAAGCTATAAACAGAGGTAGGTAACCAAAGACGTTCCATAAGGCTGGATTTTACCAAAGATAATGATGATAATGATAATAATAACAATAATACTAACAATAATAAATATATTAATATACCTCTTCAGAGTTAAGTTCCAGTTGAAATGTAAACAAAGCATATGTAAGTGCATTTTCAATGCTCGAATAACGATTTTAAGCGTGTAATAAAATATAGTTCCCTATCTAACACGCGAAATAGAGAATGTAAAAAAAATATTATTTATCACATAATTAAGCCTATATAAGTTATATTGGAAAAGTTTAAAAATATAATTACAATTTTTATTGATTAAATTACCATTGTTATATTGTTAAGCATGCGCAACGTAGAATATGTTGGAATTTCAGTTGTTTCAATTGCCGCTCTTGTAGAATTATAAGACATTGCAAAGGAAAGTATTTGAAAAACGGAGAGATACAAGTTGTTTTGAGTGTTTAAAAAACATAGTTAAAAATAGCCCACATTATTTATTGACGATGTGGTGAAAGTAACAGCAGAAATTACAAGTGAGTCATCATGGAGTGCAAATTATGCTCGTAATGAAATCGTAAATAAAGGATATCTACCGATATAATGAAAAAAAAAACACAAAAAAGTCTAATTGGGTGGACCAATATATAATGTTTGTCAGAAATAAATAAGAAATGGAAATTACTAATTAATTGTACCAGCTTACCATGTATTCAATCTTATTTCCCGTAAAATACGATGTTGCGTAAGAAGATAGTTTGTACCGATGACAGTTCCGTACACAATTCAGTCATAAGTAGCTTCACGGTTCCCCAGTAGATGGTGTCGGAGAAGTAATACATTAGCAAGTTTGTTTACACTACAACTGAAACTTAGCTAACAATACTTAGTAGTGAATTGAACATTTAGCATTTATAAAATCTGGTAGTAGACCTGATATGTGATAATATGTCCGCACGGCCGTTCATCTTAGATTTCGATAGTTTTCAGTTAGTTATAGGCATACAGTTAATAATGTATATTATTGTTATCTTATTTAACGAGGTAAGTTCATTAGCTTCGCGACTCAAATCTGGATGCGAAAGGGCAGACAAATTTTGCTCAGAGGCCTAATTTTCTCAGGCTTATGATTATTTCACATGTTGTAAATCTGCATTTACGCATCCCACGGCTTTAGTTTATTTTCGAATGAACCTTTAGGATTATTTACCATCTATAAAATCCATATATACAGGGTTTGAACTTGCAATTTGAGATTTGCAGGAAAGCACTATTCACCTGAACCGATCAGTATTTGCGTTTCTAACTGCATACTAACATAAAGAATCAGCAAATGTTTATTTTTTATGAGTGATACCGGTGTTGATTGAATTTTCAAAATTTCAGATGGAGATATCCCAACGCTTACATAGTTACAACTAGGCAACCAACTACTGATAAATCTCTGTCTGTATACACCCGTACAACAGTCACTTAACCAAGATAATTTAGTTATAATTATTTCTCTACAGATATCAGAATGACAAGCGGTTTGCTCATCGGTTCGAGGATACATTTAGTAGACAACTGAAGAATACCTCGGAAGGAAAAGACATGTCAAATTTTGGTCAGAGGCTTCAATTTAAGCATGAGGTCCTTTTACGAGTTCGTAAATCTAAACACCGAGACCAATCATGGTTTTAAAGTCCCTCCAGTAAGACTTCCCTAAATTTTCCATCCTAGAAAAATTCATTGATCCCGGCCGAGTTTTGTCTCCGTGACTCTTGGAACCACAGGCAACGAATTTAACTCCTAGCCTAGACAATCGATAAATCTTTGCCTAATTAGGTTGATAAAACATGAGCCTAAAGAGTGAGGATAGATAAACTAAATCGCAAAGAACAAATTCAAGTTTATTGAAAACTGTTGCCAAATGCAAGAATTACTCTATTAAAATATGAATTTTCCAAGCCGACTGTATATTATGTTATAGTACTCGAGTAAGCATCAATTTGAAAAAGTTGATTTGTAAATTGGAGTGAATTTGCAACGTTATTATCGTCACGAAGTTAAGATGTCCGCACGCGATGGACTCACGTATTGTTTTGGTCAATGCTCCTGATGTCACATTTCCGTGGGAAAAGTGCAATTGATGCCATCAGAGGCGCCACTATATAGTCAAAATGATCAATTATTTTGCGACCGCACCATCGAAGCGTTTATTCCAGTAACTTGTTAGTAAGTGGCTCCATCAAGTTGCGTGTAGGTGGTACTACATCATTTCCTGATACATGCTTCTTCCAAGAACGACATATTATTAATAAAATAATACACAGGCGGTATGGATTTAGTAATAAGCCTCTAAATATCGCATACTACAATAAAAATAACTCTGGTATAATATCTTTCTATAATTTATATTAGGTTGAATCCTTTAATTAAATTTTCACATTTAATTCTCCGAGAAACCCGTACCGTTTTAATCCCATTTATACGCTGAAGAGATCTATCACCATCTTAAGAAATAATGTATATAGATAGACTCGAAATTTTGGTTCTTGATCCTCCATTTCATTCGGAATTACTCTTTCAACTACGCTATAGTTGTATTTTGTTCTATACCTATTGTACAAATTATAAATTTGATATTTTTGTCTCTATTTTATTTCTTTCTTTTCTATTGTCAAGT
This sequence comes from Diploptera punctata, assembly GCA_030220185.1. Lineage (NCBI taxonomy): Eukaryota > Metazoa > Arthropoda > Insecta > Blattodea > Blaberidae > Diploptera > Diploptera punctata. Next base: position 412,866 of record JASPKZ010007254.1, read on the forward strand.
ATACTTTGTCACATTTGGTAGACTATTCCGAAAGTTTATTAAATAAAACACTGAAACAATATGAAAGCCCCCCAGAACAAGGTTTTCCCAAATTAATTTTACACGGAAAAGGTTTGTTAATGTCATATGGGTCCTTTGTTCATTTAAATTGAACTTTGAAAAAAGTTCGAAATTTGTTCTGGAAAGCTATTCAATTAGAAACTAATTCGCAAATATTTTTTGGAGTGATTTCTTTTTTAGGTACATTATAGATACATATGTCCACCGCTGCGGTCTCGAGATAGCGTGCTGCTTTGTCACGCAGCGCGCCCGGGTTCGATCCCCGGTCGGGGCAGTTTTTCTGGGTGAGGTTTTTATCGGGGTTTTTCCTCACCTGTAAGACAAATGTCAGGAAAACTTTAAGGCCCAAACGGTCCCCGAAATCATATGGCCATCATCATCATCATTATCATCCTTATCATGATCATCCTTCACCGGTGTGAAAAGCAACGGGATCCTACCACACCTACAATTCCCTAGTAAAGTTGCAAGCATAGCAAATAATGCTATGATTGCAGCGAAGGACCTGCTTTTGGGCAGAATTACTATGGATGGATAGATACATTTGAATCTGGAGTAATAAAACAAAGACAAGTTCTTAATCCTCAATATTATGAATTATATTTTGATTTAAAACATAGTTTTTATTTTTCACACATTTAAATCTAAATAAGGAAGAGAGGAAGACCAAAACTAACATGGACACAAGTAGTAGTCAGAGCTATGAAAGAGGAAGGCTCGGGTGAAGCGGCGTAGAAAATAGAAAATTATCCGTTTTTACAATCTAAAATATGAAGTTAAGTCTAAAGAGTAATATTTTTATTCCATTATTTTTTTATTCTACTTACGTTTTTTTATCAATAGAAGAATACAGTATAATTTATTTGATTATGTCAATGTTACCTTTCACTTACTGAAACCCTATTTTGTCATCGATATAATATTATTGTAATTATTTACGAAGTAGAAGTAAGATAACCACAGCGATTATAACCCTTAACTTAACACTAGGGAACATTATTAGGACTATGGTTAGGTATTATGATTATATTATAAATTTTCTTAAAATCGAGTGGAATGCTATTTGGTAGAAAATTTCAGTTGGGTCTTAAAATAGTAAAGAATGATTAAAATTAAATTCTTGCCTTAAATATGTAATTCATGCGTGCTCATATTTAATGGGTTATGTCAAATGAACTCAATTTTCTGGAGAGCGAATATAAATAAATAAATAAGAATGTATGCCTATGTCATAGGTACTGTAAAAAGCCCTTCATCAGAAAATATCGACAGTCCAATTAGTTCAGTTCACCAATCAATCGGTTTAGTTAATTAGTCAGTTATCAATCACTGAGTTATTCAATAATAATCAGTCATCAATCAATAAGATCATGAGTCAGTAAACGTAATTTGTATATTTTTATTAGTCAGCAAAATTCGAAATAGGAAGCGATACAGAGAATTAACGAGTCGCTACGTTAGATGATGTAACTTGAATTCAGTGGCGTGCGGTGGTCAAAGCTGTTACCCCAACTGTGTGACAAAAGTATGACTTACAGCATTTAAAAACTTACTGCCTAGTATTTTTTTTTTGTTAGATCCGGTAAATATGGAGTTGGCCTACCTTGTTGTACGAGATGATTTTTCTCGTTGAAAGGTCTGCACGAAAATGATAAAGTATGTAAATTATAAATTATACAGTGAATTACATTCATTTTTACTAAATTGACAAATCACATTTACAGTAACACTTTAAAACGTATTATTAACGCATTTGAACGAACTCAATGCCGATATTAAATGCAAGTGTTGCTTTCCACAAATTATACATTCACGTTCGTAATAATTCAACTGTTATTCAGATAATATAAATAAAGCTTCTTAAATTAACTATAGCTGACAAAAGTATAGCACAATATTATTTATTTATTGTATTTCGTAAAAATATAACTGCCGTAACATAAATTAAATACTGTAAATTAAAAATTGTTAATTCTAAAAATTCTATTATTGTGGAAGTGGCGCTTTCCAAATCAGCCAATCACGTTATGTTTCACGGATCGATAAGTCGAAAGGTCATTCGACCTTGTGTATACTTATTCGAGTTGTGACGTTTCTGGATTCAGCTAGCTGGTGTTCAGTAAAAAATCGATGGAATAAGATACAAGTTCGTCTAGCGGGTTATCGCTGGTCTAGTGTGGGTTATCGCTGGACTTAGCAGGCAGATTCATTTAGTGGGTTATCGCTAATTCATCTGCAGCGAAATAGCTAGTGTTAGTGGGGATAACATAGAGGAAACACTGTGTGTTCCTCTATCGAGATGTGAAACGCAGAAGGCTCCGTCAAACAGAATGAGATTGTCTGCGGGCACGGCGGGAATTTTTAATTTTAATGTTCACGCGTAATTTATTAGAATGGAAATTGGCAAATATATTATTTTATTTTAAATTATTAATATACTAATTACCCCAGCACCGCTGGGGTAGAATTCACGCCACTGCTTGAATTATTTTCAACCAACGGATATTTTCTTTGAATAATAAGCGAGAGGAAATCAAGCATATAAGCTTTTCACTCCTGAATTGAATTAAGTCGCTGATTTTTCTGCTCAAAATTTTGATAACCACATAAGGTATGGCTGGCCGTGGCTAAAAATCTATTATACCTTCGTTAGTAAAACATTTTATTTTCTTGAAGCAATTGATTTGAATGTTGCCATATATTGATTGCTTGAATCCTTGGTATTGGTTAGATATTATTTCTTATATTGATTGAATGTAATTTAGGAGTTTGTTTAATGATGTGTAATCTGCACCCGTGATTGTACGTAATATTAACATTTATACATTCTTAGGCGATAAGGTATAGTGAAGGATTCAGTGATGACCAGGCTGGAGTAGTAATCATGGCTGGATGAATCCAATTGTATCTTTATTCATAGGTTTATCCCAAGATAATGTATAATTATATTTTCATATAAAATGGTTATAAATAGTAAATGGTCTTTTTTATTTAGGGTCATAGATGATGATTTGAATTGAGGACCGAGTCTTTAAAATAAAGCATATTCTTTGGCTGCTGCTTTTTTATATGAGGTAGAATTATTTATTTTTATTTATTTAATGCAGGGCACTTGAAATACAGATCATTCACTCAAATAACAGACCTTATTAACATAATTGTAATAACTATACACAATAGAAATAATAACATAAACACTATAAAAATATAAACAGAATAATCTGAAGAAGTAATTCTTTTCCCATGTTGTGGCGATGTTTTGAAGCAGCTAACTCTCTTCATGCCCGATGTTGTAGTAATATTTTGAAGCATTGGTGTCCCAAAAAAAAAAAAAAAAAGAATTACTGGTTCAGGTTGGGTTTAATTTTCGGTAGAGCTGGATTCTATTCTTAGGGTCGGAAGTTGGTACACTGGATAGGAAAGCACTTCACAATCACTGAAAACTGTTTCTTGTAGAAATAATTGTAAATTTATTTACAATTTAATTTCCCAGCAGATCAAGTAAATATAGGTGGTATTATTCTTCCCCATCAACTAAAATGAAATTATTTTCTTTTCTTGAATCAACTATTCTTCTTGTATTAAATATCACATTTTATCAGAAGATCTGTTATTGCTTCTATCCTTGATGAAAGTTATATGCTGAATGAGTAGGTAATTCTTTTATAATTTTAAAGAACATTATTACATCACATGATGTTAAGTTTAAATTCAATTGGTTAATGGCCCATTAAATACCAGGTTTAAATTTGATTTGTTAAATCAAAAAGTTAATTGTTTTAACATCCAATCAGAATTCAGTTTACTTTCATTTAAAAATACGAAGTTAAGCAGGTGTTCTTATTACAGTTATAACAGAAAGCTTTATAATTCTGACAACAATGACTTAAAACAATTTTAAAAGCATTATTTAGAAAGACTGTTATGTAGTACAATTTCTTTAATTGTTACTGAGACATTTGTATTCAACAATGAACAACAATGAATTATTTAGATGTTTTTCTTTATTTAAATTATATTTAAATATTAAAATAATTTTAAAATACAAATTATTAACTTTAACTTTCATATTTATTATGATATTATAATCCTGCTTTAAATCTTAAGTAGATTAGGGGGTTTGCAGTGAGAACATTTTCCCTCTTGCTCCCAGTAGCGTTGCTGGAGTGTAGCAGTTGTTAGTGCAGAACAGTGGAGTAAATTAGCAGAATCCATATTGGCACCTGTCCTACACAGCATGCAGAGAGAATTGTTTAATATTCCCAGACGATGAAGGTGAGTTGCGAGGCAGTCATGTCCTGTTCCGAAATTTTGCGACAGCTCCTTCTCGTGGCCAATCTGGTATTAAGAAACTATTTTATTTCTCCATTGACTTTCTTTGGTCCTTTCTAACAATGCCAGATAATATTAAGATTTTATCTTGGAGTGGATAACAGTGACAGATCTATGGTAAGGAATTTTTTTCATGGGTGCTTGTAGAATTTGAGTACCTCGTTTTGCAAGAAGATCTGCAGCTTCATTTCCTGCGATCCCACAGCGTGATGGTATCCATTGTCGCGCAACTCACTTTTGGAAGCAAATAAGTCTGTTGATGAATTTCTTGCACTCTACAACTTCTTTTCAACAATCGCTGTTAAATAGTTTGCAATTGAACTAATTGCTGCTTGTGAATGTGATAGGATAACAACATTAAAGAAGGATTCTGGTCTACATGTGAGGTGGAAAAGTGCTGTTCGAATGACTTCTATTTCTCCATCAAAAGGGACACAATTTTTGCCAAGTGAAATACATGTTGCGAACAGATCACTGTAGATTCCAGATCCTGTATTTCCATTTGATCTGATTTTGGATCCATCAGTATAGACATGTAACCAACTCTCTGCTGGGTATTGGGTTGAGATGGTTTCTAGCGCAATGGAGCGTAGGATTTCAAGTGGTGTTTCTGACTTGTTAATAACTTGAGTTGAGATCAAATTATATTTTAAAAACTTCAAGTGGGTTTACTATTGGAGGTGATTGTCTTGACTTAGCTGAGATATCAAGCATGTTCTTTACCTTTGTTGCGTGTTGCATAATGTCTTCTTGTGTTTTTAATCTTCTGGGAGCGTGTTGATCGTGAGGGCAGTAAGGTACCGGTATGTTAGGTAGCCGTATCAATTTTTCATGCGGTTTTAGTGAGGTAGAATTGTCCCATTAATTAACTTGAATTAAATATATTTTTGATTCTTCTCTTTGTGAAAATTATTAAATTAATCTCAGATGCAATGCTTTTTATTTTCCAGTTCTCTAGTCATAGATAATTTAGGTAATTCTGAAGTCTGTAATATGCTCTTTTAATATCAATAGCCGATGTATAATATGTTTTAACATGATTGTATATATTGCGGATGTTGTCAATTTACACATCTTGGAAATCCTGAATGTTTACGAGTTACATAAACGTCTTCCTTCAGCCCTAGTCGCAGCTTGTTTAAAGCTCAACTAAATGTATCGTCAAGTTCTCCGATATTTACTATAAAACCCTATAATGCTCTTATCATATATTTATTTTGTCTGGTGGCCTTCTTATCCACTCACCAGGATAAACATACGAGGGCGGATCGGAAAGTAACGGACAATAATTTTTTTCTGCCTTGGTATTGCAGCTAGAATGTTGAAATTTCACAGAGATATAGTTTGAAGTTTTCCCTATAGATGGTATTTTTTCTCAGGTGCACCTCTTGCGAGAGAAGCTTGAACTATGCAACAAAGATGGCGCGCATGCTACAGTCGTCCACAGGGCGGATCGGAAAGTAACGCACAATATTTTTTTTTTTAAAAGTTTAATAGTAAAAAAAATGAAAAAAATCACAAATGAACTTACATCTTTTACCTACTTTTCGACATAGTCACCAACTTTCTCAACACATTTTTCCCATCGTGTTACCAGTTTCAATATGCCCTGTTCGTAGAAGTCCGTTTGGTTGGAGTGTAGCCATCTGCGCACTGCTGATTTCACTTCCACATCTGTCTCAAAGCGTTTGTCGGCCAGGAATCACTAAGGCGAATCACGTGGCGAATCACTAAGGTTCACGCGTCCCTCTTGGAAGAATGTGCACCATCTGGAGACATTGCTACGGTCCATACAATCATCCCCATACACGCCACGCATGTCCCTGTGAATTTCACTGGGTTTATGCCCTTTGGCCCACAAAAATCGAACAACACTTCTCTGTTCCTCACAGGTGGACGACTGTAGCATGCGCGCCATCTTTGTTGCATAGTTCCAGCTTCTCTCGCAAGAGGTGCACCTGAGAACAAAATACCATCTGTAGTGAAAACTTCAAACTCTATCTCTGTGAAAGTTCAACATTCTAGCTGCAATACCAAGGCAGAAAAAAATTATTGTGCGTTACTTTCCGATCCGCCCTCGTATGTTACATTCAAGTACACAAAGCGCAGTAATATTAGATACTAAACGATTGTTTGTCCAATCTGAACAACAATAACAGTACAATCTATTAAACACAATAAAGTTAATGATAATTACAAATAAAACTAATAAAAGAATACGTACACAAATCAAGAACAGTTCCTATCTATTACAAATGAAAAAAAATAATATAAGGAAAGTAATAAAATGTAATTAATTAATCAATCGCTAATACGTATATATAAGACATTAGTTGAAATATTGATAAATATTAATAAAAGGAAAATAAATTATTAATTGTTCAAAGAATACTATTAGTGAGATGCTTCTGTTAGGAATACAAAAAAAAAAGATCAAATAAAATATCTCTAGGCCAGGACTAGAATAACATAACTGGAATACGCTTGAGGAACATGTCCACACTGTAGAAAAGATTGAAATTGTTTCAAAGTACTTTGATTTTTCCGTTAAAACATTTACTGACACCTCTAGATTAACGTATGTTTTAACTAAAAATAAAATGAGAATAATAATTCTACGAAGTGTTCAACATCATCATCATATTCCTCAAATCATCTGTTACGGGAACATAGTCTTACATATCATCAACACTAGTTGTATCGTATATTTAAGGCTATAAAACTTGTAGTTACATGTGATTTTAACTCTTTCGCTTGTTAGAGATAATAGGAATACCATGAAAGGCTAAACAAGTAAATTGAAGAGCCACGAAAACACTAATATTTACCTAGTGTATTGCTCGCAGCTAATTAAAATTGGGAGAAAACTCATGTATTATGTTTCCTAACGTCTCCTTCTTTATTTATTTATTTATTTGTTGACCTCTCTATGTGAAGGTACTTTCACGAGCATCATCCCATCTGAGCCTTACAGAGACCTGATCTGTCGGGAGAGAATTATAAATTTAAAAAAATCATACTTTTGACCACACAAGCAGATGCAGCATTTACCCGGTTGAGTGATCAGCTAAATATCTGGCCCAAACTATGAGACAACACGGATAGTTAAAACAAGACACCATTCAATCATAAATTCATATTGAACAAGGCTAATATGATATGTATGGATCACTATTTGAGCATTATCCATCCATAGGTAATTCTGCCCGAGGGCAGGTCTTTCACTGCAATCATAGCATTTCCATGCTATGATTTGCAGCTTTACAAAGGAATTGTAGGTGTGGTAGCTTCCCGTTGCTTTCCACACCGATGAAGGATGATGATGGTGATGATAATGATAAGGATGATGATGATGATGATGATGATGGCCATATGATTTCGGGGACCGTTTGGTTGAGCCTTATAGTTTCCTGAAATTTGTTTTACAGGTAAGAAAGAAAATCTCACCTAGGAGACTGGTCCCGATTGGGATTGATCTCAGGTCTGCTGCCCCTAGACTGGAGCGGCGGATTCCACATTTTTCATTTGAATTTAATTATGTCATTAATGTTATAAACATATTAATAACTCAAGCTTTATTATTTTCTGTTAAATAAATAAAAATAATTTATCGCTAACACTATGTGGTCCAGTGGTAACATCGGTGCCTCAGATTAAGATAGTCCTGGGTTCTATACCTGGCCAGGACAAGTTTCCTGCAATAGTTTTTTTTGGAGGGGTTTTCCTCACTTATTGGAAACGTTAAAACACAAATAGTCTCCAAACATTATCTGACCATTATAACCTCTTCTGCACTGTGAAAATCGTTGAATTCTATATTCCAATGATTTCAGAAAGCTAGTTCCATATTATATTCACCTTGTTTAGTATGGATGTAAAAGTGAAAGGTGAATCTTGTCTTAAATAATCGTGTTGTCTCGGAGGTGACACTGTCATTCAGCTGATCACTCAACTAGACCCTTCCTTGTGTGGTCAATAAGTATGTATGGGGTCTAGAGTTTAAAATCCTCTCGCGACAGGTCGTTTCCATGTAAGGTCTATGTGACGTGGTGTGCCTGAAAAGGAATGGTTAAACCAACAACAATGATTAAAAAAAAAAAAGCAAATGTTTGTAGAAATACCATGTCCACTTAAATACGTTGGATTTTATGGTACAGTAATAATCAAAGTACGGGGAAATAGTACCGAGATGTGAAGCTACGAACAAATAAATTTGGTTTGTTTACAAAGTGCGAGGATTGACTCAGTCAATATTAAGACACACGGCAAGTTAGTGATGCCTATTGTTCTGTGTACACAGTATAGTCTGCTTGCTACTGTACGTTTAACAGCTTAATCAATATTATGTTAAAACTTCCAATAAGCAAAGACAATTATTTTCAAGAACTCAACTACATTATATATATATATATATATATATATATCTCTTCTTCTTCTTCTTCTTCTTCTTCCTTCCAAGTATTAGGCCAAGGCCTGTTACGATCCTATAGAAAATTTTCCCTCCAGCGTTTTGATCCTTCCGGGAAATTCTCGTATAAGACTTGAAAGCATAATAATAGTCCCTTCGATTGGTTGCTGGCCAAAGGAAGGCAAGACCAGTGATGGGGCTGCCATCTTATAGCCTCTGGTCAGGCTTTTCTGGAGAAGAAAAGAAAATAAAGGAAAGAAGAAATGGAAGAAAGGAAAGACTCCCTAGCCCTCGGATGCCCTAATAGCGTCGGGGTCGAAAAAACAAGAGTTAACCAAGAGAAGTTAGATAGTAAAGTTAAAAGAGTGCAAAACACAAGTAAGTGGAAGAAATGTTTTGCTCAGCTTGGGCACCTTGTGGTCGCCATCCACATATCCCCTAGATGAGGACCCCTGAGGGTATATATATGGCAAAAAAACCAAGGGCTATAATGAACAAATTATAAATAATCTCGTAAATAAACAAAAAAGAAAGAACAATATATTTAACATAACTAAACTGAAAGAGAAACTGATAACAACATAAAAACATGAATAACACTTACATATACAGAAAAAGACACATCAAAGTTAGCCAATACATTAAAGAAAGCTGACAAAAACATAAAAATAGCATACAGAACTAATAACAAATCAAATAACATAGTAAGCAACAACATCGAAGCAAATAATTTCAATAGTAAAGGAATATATAAATTGACGTGTAGAAATTGTAACAAATTTTATACAGGAAGAACAAAAGAAGTTTTAATATTAGATTCAAATAATATTTTCGAGACTTTATTCATGCAGAAGGAAAATCAAACTATGCAAAACACGTTATCCATGAAGGACATCGAATGTTAGATATTGATAACACCCTAACAATAACACACAGATAAAATAATCCTGCTAACATAAACGTACTCGAGGAATTGAAAATTTTGAAGGCAGTTAAACATAACGACCATCTGATAAATGAAAACGCACCCAGTACATGTAATCCCCTCTACCAGATTTTCAGTGGAACACCAGTTTTGAATCAGGGGTCGACAGACAACCCATATCCTGTTACTTGTGCTGATGATGGGACTAGTCCCGAAAGCACTACAGATAATTAACAATCTTAAGTTGAGGAGACGGACCTTTTAGGTAAATATTTCATAATTTTATATTTTAATATTATTTCCATACTATTTACCATAGACTGAGTCATTATGACATTTTTATAAGAGGTAAATATTCCACAGAACTTGAACTGCGTAATTTAAATTTTGTTATGTTAGCCAAGAACCAGGTAAGAGAATAGCATTAATCATGATTTGACGGAGGTAGGTCTAAATTATACAGGGAATGATTGGAAAATATTTTTCGGGAAATGAATGTATGGAAAGCTTACCTAGGTGAGGCAATGAACCTATGGGTTCGATAGTGGTCAATGAGTTGGTTGGTCTTGTTATCCCTCCCTTTGTAGGTACGTTTACATGTCCCAAGCCTACATGTCCTTATAGGGGATGATCTTCCGAATACAATTTTTAACTTTTGATCACATTAATACATTTTTGACACTCAAGGACATGGAGAATCTTCCCGAGTGAACCACTTCAATGTCGGAGCACCTCCGAAACAATACGAACATTTAAGACAAGACACAATATTCCCTTAAACATTCACACAAAACATGGAAAATGAAAAGGGATGATGATTTGTATTCGGGGAATATGTGGGCATTCAAGTTTCCTGCACTTGTCTTACAGGTGAGGAAAAACCACGTAAAAATCTCACACAGGAAATTTGTCCCGACCACTGGGTCCATTACCACAGACTACAGGTGCATTATAAGTTTTGAAATGTCTTCAAATACATGAAACACGCTATATAGCACATTGAGATAAATTTATTTTTTGTATTGTAAGTCCATGTTTTCCCTTTACAGAGATTTAGGCGCTCTCCCCCTACAGGGAAGAATTTAAACCATACTAATTTAGTTACACTTGTTTTCGTATAGATGTCATTTTGAGTGGTCCGTGGTCAGCGTTCCGCCTCATACTGACATCTAGGGAACCAAGGTAGTTCTAGGACGGGTAAATTCGGCAAATTTTGCTTAGAGGCCTTTTCATTCAGGCTTAAGGATTTTTTACGAGCCTGAAAATCTTCAGACTCGGGACCCACGGCTTAACGTCCCTCCCGGAGGACTTGCTCCTTGGATTTTTCCGTCCTAAAAATACCCATCGACCCCGGCCGGGTTTGAACCCGCGACCCTCGGGACCAGAGGCAAGGAGCATATAACCACTAGTCCACCGCGGCCGATGAGATAAATTGTGTGTATATAAAATCATTTAATATATTGTTCGACTGTTATTTACAGTTCTTAATAATTTCTATGATTCAAAACGTGAAATTATTCTCTAGGGCATTGAGGACTTACCTTAAGCTCGTAGATGCATATAGAAACTATCTCATAACGTCATAAGTAAAGTTTTTCAAACAAAATATTATTTGGAATCTGAAAGAAGTTAAACTACTCTTCAAAGTAGAAACCATCACATTCTATGGCACTGAATGAGGTTTATTTTCCCGCGACGGTTTCTCATTTTTGATGCGAAGATTTCGTTGGGATCCACTTCCATAGCTTCAATGTTTTCGAAATTTCACACAAGAAATAGGTCATAACCGAGATAGTAATCTGAATGAGCAATATGTTGGGTGTGATAGCGGTTCGATTCCTCCCAATTCCTCAATTTTTGTCAGGGTTGTTAGTGCAGTATGGCATCCGAACGGGTTTGAACTCGCAAATCTCAAAGTTCATGTCCACCACGTTGGTGTATTTCGGAACTCAATTAGAAATTAATAATTTAAAGTGTAACAGTATTTTAAAAGGTGCAAATTAACATAAGTGAAAATTAATCATCATCATCATCTGCCTTTCAAGTATTAGGCCCAGTGGCCCGTTACGGTCTCCCGCCATCTCCGAAAAGGTCGACCCACAGATCTTCTGCCTCGAGGAATGTAGTGAAGAATTCGTTTTGGTATTCTGTGACGATCCATGCGCTGAATATGGGCTAGCCAATTGTTTCTATATTCTTGGAGGTATTCAGATATAGGTACGATGTTTAACTCTCTGGCTATTGTTGAATTTCTTTGGTGGTCTAGAAGGCTATAACCTGCAGTTCGTCGCACAAATTTCATCTCCGTGGCTGTAATATGACGGTTATCTTGAGTTCTGATGGTCCAAGCTTCACTGCCAAAACAGATTATGGTATCGTATGTTTTTAATAATAAATTATTATTTATTAAAGGTATTTATTTCAACTATGGAACATTACAACCTTTTGCTCTACCACGAGTTTCCAGGGAATCATCCCTGTGGTCCTCCATCAATCTACAATTTACAAACTATGGAACTCCGCAGTCGAAGGAGACTCCTCCAATTTCTATTACTATTATTATTAATATTACTACTATTATTAATATTATTATTATTATTATTATATAATTATCAGCATTATTATTATTATTATTATTATTGCCCACCATCTGTATGGGTTATTCTTACGCTGGACTTGACATATATAAACTAAATATATTTTAATTGAAGCGTGACACTTTTTCCTCACTAATACGTAATAATTAAATAAACACATACATTTATGAAGTTATATTATATTTTATTAATATATTTATCCATCCATCCATAGTAATTCTGCACTAGGGCATGTCTTTCACTGCAATCATAGTAGTTTCATGCTATGCTTTGCAGGTTTACTAGGGAATTAAAAGTGTGGTAGCTTCCCGTTGCTTTTCACACCGGTGAAGGATGATGATGATATTGATAAGAATGATGATGGGTGACCGGATGATTTTCGGGGACCGTTGGGCCCTACGTATCCTGACATTTGTCTTACAGGTGTGGGAAAACCCCGAAAACAAACTCACCCAGGAGCCCGTCCCGACCGGGAATCGAACCCGGGTCCTCTGCGTGACAAGGCACCACGCTGCCTCGAGACCACAGCGGTAGACCATAAATTAATAGCATTATTATTTAAAACGTGGTACTGCACACAATTAAATTTATACCGGTAGCTAAATAGTGTTATACAGTTTACGAAGGCAGGAGTATTACTTAATATAGTGTAAAGTGGGCGTAGATTACGTGGCAGGAATTAAATATTGTAGGATATATTTTGCGAAAATACATATGAATAAAAAACATTGTCGAGGGATTCGAACCCTGGCTCTCATATATATTTCATCTTTTTGTAATCGGTTTAACGATCTACGCGACTCGACGTCGGATACTAGTTGTCTAGTTTACTTTTACACTATGAACGAGAGTTGAATTTTATTTGAAATGTCGCAATTTGAGTAATATTGCATTTGTCGAACACTCGTAGATATCTAGAAACATGTCTCCATCACTGTTCTTTGATTATTTAAGACGAATAAAACCAAATTCAGCGTATTTAAAACATTGAACAGTGCGTTACCTCGTGAACCACAGCTATGCTCTTAGAGCATGCGCAGTGGGCCATAATAGGGACTCTGCTTTTTGAAGCGGCTCATTCTTTTTCTGCTAAGTTTACAATTTTTAATGGCGAGATTATGCACCAGATTCCTACATTGAATAGCAAACATCTCTGCAGTACATATTTTGAGAGGGCATGTGGTATTGTTGATAGCGATTCGTCCATCGGATGGGGAAATTAAGTCAGGCGGCTCCGGGTTTCGCCTTCTCCATTCTCTTCATCATCATCCCTCATCACAACACGCTTTTCAATAAACAAACACATAAACATACGTTCCTCGGTACATAATACAAGAAAACATCATCAACGTAACTTCTTCTTAATCATAATTTGTATGATTTTCATCCTGTTTATTTCCAAAATCACTCCTCGGAGGAAGACGAATTGGAAGTGCATTATTCACTGTCTATCCATCTCTTGGCTGGTCTTCCTCTTGTTCTCCTCCCGTACATTGGTCTATCTTCTTTAGCTCTTTTTACAAGTCGGTTGTCTTCAATTCTTTCTATATGACTCGTCCAATATTTTCGTCTATCTATAATAAATTTGGTTAGTGTTGAATATTACATTTGTCCCTAATCTGTGTTGTGTATGTTATCAAATCATTTTGCCCCTGAATAGTTCTTAAGATCTTCATTTCACGTGTGCTTATTATTTGTTTAGTTTTTGTTGTATCAGTCCTAGTTTCTGCCTCATATAGGATAACTGGTCGAACTGCCGTTTTGTATATGCGGGTTTTGCTTTCTATTGACATAATTATGTTTGTTGCGCCAAATTAAATCTTTCATATTTCATCAACGTAATGTGGTTTGCTGAAATGATGCATAAATTGAAACTAGACCACATTAACGCCATCTATCCGCCCAACGCGGAAACCGAATCACGTGAAGTCCAATTGGTGGAAATAGAACACTTCCAAAGAAAGCCGTACTTAAGAATTTGATAAAAGTGTATCGATCCCGCCTATGTGTTGCTATAGCACCGGGATCGAAACTATGTGTTCGTTAGGAATTTTCAATTAATTAATGAATGGCATGTGACCAAACACATGGTCTTATGGTCAGAGATTCTGACTACAATTCGTGAGAACCGGGTTCAGATCACAAGATCACTTCCTTATTATAGTGTCACATAGGCCACCGACCTGGTGATGCAGGACGGGAAAACTGACATGGTATCAAACAAATTACAACATAGCTATCCATTATGAAATAGGAATAAAACCGTGGTGATCTAATTAGAGACGTTTGTCTAGATTGGGCCCTGATTTTATTGTCATTGCTCTTAAAATAATAATTTAAGGGAAATAAATTATTTTAACGTGATATTTCAAGAGATGAAGGGATATTTAAGAAATTAATCATAAATATTTCTGAAGCACACTAAATATTGCCAAACAGTAACTCCCCATCAAGTCACTGAAACGCTAGAAAATTTCATTTTATCGCCCAAGGTTATTAATCTCTCACCTTAAAGGTACATTTGCAAGCCCCACGTCACCCGGACCTTATAGTGGTACCACGTGTCGGGAAAGGAATTTAAACTTCTGCATTACACACATATCATACAACGACATTGAAGACCTTCCCTGAATCCCGCCTCCTCCGAGATAACACGAACATTTAAGACGAAATACAGCCTTTACTCACATATTCATATTAAACATGACGAAAACAATAATAATGATTATTATGGCCAGATTATCAGGGGATCGAAACCAGACCTGCTGCGTACAAGCAAGCAATGTTATCCAGCTTCGCTAAACCAAGAGCACAACGGTGAACAACAAGAAAATAATAAAGAAAGTGCTCCATATATTGAGTTATATTACTGGAGTAATCAATCTTTCTTAAAAATAACTTATATAGTCAAAATCCCAACACGACATATTTGCATTTTGCCTTGTCACGTAGGGGACCCAGGATCGATCCCCGATCGGGCCAAGTTTCCTGGGTGATGTTTTTTGGACTTTTTCCTCGCCTGTAAGACCAATGTCTGGAAACTTTAAAGCCCAATCAATCCCCGAACTCTATCTGGCCATCATTATCGTATTCGCCTTATTAGATCAAGTTTAGTTTAAGGCCTCTCCTGGTGTATCATTACCATCATCTTTCGTATCATCGACGCAGTATACCACCGCCTTCCAAGCGCCCCAACCTCAGAAGTGGGTTACAAGTACGCCATGCCAGGAGAGAATACCACAAATGTCGTAATAACAACCTGGTAGGATTGATTAAAACATTACCTGGCATATTATGTACCCCGACCCGACGCTAAAATTCTAACATAACAATTTACTTTAATTTTAACCTCAACATGATTATTAAAAGTATGCCAGATAATGTTTACAGCAATGAAAACCTGACAAAATGCAATTATGTCGTGTAGGGATTTTGGATCGATATAAAGTAATTACTCGTTATTCTTAAAAATAGCGAATTAAATCTCCTACAAAACTGAAGAGTAGATATATAATTTAGGACAGGATCACATGTTATCTTATCGCCTGGGATTATTGTATTCAATGATTGTGTAACACAGTTGTTAGGACATTATTGTCGACACCAGCGCCTCGCACGCAAATCCCGCGAACCAATTCTTTTATCCGGAAACGTGATTCATCCCCAGGCACTTACGTTTTTATGTTCCGCGAAGCACGCAACCTAGCGGGAATTCGTAGAACTTCCATTTCTCGTCCCAAAATAAAAACAATAAGGGTTATTGTGAAGATTTCAACGAGAATTAAAAAAATAAATTTCAAACTTCTTAACTATCAACATCTCTTTAAGGATCAGTTCGGGTTATTTATTATTTAGCACCCTATAGTAGGCTAATTCCATTGTCGAAAAGGCAACATTTAACAAGGCTGATAATTGAATAGACTAACTCAGTGACACTATCGAACCCATAGGTTCATGCCGCGCGGACATAAGCTCTCCATACATCCCTATCCCAAACTAATGTTTTCCAATCGTTACCTATATAATCTACTTCCCTCAAATCATGGTTAATATTATTCTCTCACCTCATTGTTGGTCTACCGACTGGTAGTTTTCCCTCTGGTTTTCCTACAAGAATCTTCCAAGCACCTCTTTTAATCCTCATTCGTGCCACATGTTCTGCCCATTGCAATCTACGGGACTTAACTATTCTTATTATATCTGACTTCCTATAGAGACTATGTAGCTCACTGTTAGAAGTATTCTCCATTCACCTGTTCATCTCTGTTTGGTCCAAAAAATGTCTTAATAATATATTTGAATAGGGTAGAGCGGGGCTATTTTAATAATTTCAATTTTGTTGACAATTTATCCGAAAAATATGTACAATCCTTAGAACCGAAATATATAGTAACATTGCCCTACATATCGTCTTCCTCACTATATAAGTTGGGTTCAATAAATTTTTAATTATGCAAGTTATACAATTATTCGATTTACCCTTCACATGATAAGTATCTAACACTGCGCGGGGCTATTTGAATAATGGATGGGGCTATTTGGATGACAAGAAAAATACAAGATTATGTGCAATTTTCATGTAACTGTTATTAGAAAATAATATTAATATAACAAAAGAAAAAAAGAAAAGAAAAGCAATACATAAATACTAAAACAAAAATAAATATCACAAACACGTTCCACGCAAGTTACTTGCAACTCCACAAACGAATTGTTTGCGACATTTTTACCCACGCAATAATTAGTGATACCAGGTCTTACACTTTCGGCACTGTATCCAGTATTTCTTCTCTCCCTCAGATTCTATGTGTGACCATTTTCCCCGATAGAACCCACATTTCCACTCAGCATCTTCATATTCAGTGTCAGTTAGAGATACAAGGTCATCTTGGCTGGAATCCGAATCTAGGTCGATGGCCATCTTCTTTCGTTTTGTTGTATTTTTGGAAACAATGAGCCTCTTCTTTACCATTTCCATTATCCGGCAGGCTTACTCAGGACAAGGAAATAATTCCCGGTCTGATGCATCTGCTTTTGATGTTGATGATTCATTTGGTTGGGATGTTTCAGGACATCATACTTCCAAACCTTCAGAAGGAGCTAACTTGGAGTCAGGATTAAGCGGGCAAATTTCCGTAGAGGAAACCACACTAACAGCCAGACGAACAGATGCTGTGGTCATCTATGATTCACTGAAAATTCCATTGAAATGAACTTTTGCCAGTTTTTCATGAGGTTATCTATGCTGCCATTTGGTTCCCCTAGCAAAATAATCCGTTTTGAAGGTCTTGAACACACATCTGTCTAATGGTTGTAAAGCATGGGTAGTGTGTGCTAGTAAACAAAACAGTTCAATATTATTTTCCAGGCAAAATTCCAAAGCAGCTAGTGAAGAATGTAAGAGGTGGCCATCCAAAATGAGAATAACGTTCCCTGGTACACGATTTTCTTGAAAAAGGCGAAGACACTTCAATAATATATCTTCCTTAATCCACCCACTCTCACTCATGCAAGCAATAGACCCAGGCGGCAAATTATGTCTTAAACCCTTGAAGATGACTAGTGGTGGAATTTAGTGCTGCAGATTTAAATTAAAAATAATAATAATAATAATAATAATAATAATAATAATAATAAAATAATGCCCAGATCCTAAATATCATACAACCATTGCAGTTATTCTACTGTATGTTGAGTATAAGAGAAAAATGTATTTAGAAGAAAGAAAAAAGCGAATACAAGAACACAATTTCGACTGTTCAAGAAGCCCCGCTCTCAGGTATTCAAATAGCCCCCAGTGACATGTTCACGTAGTTTCCAAATAAGCGCATATATTGCAGAACGAGCTGGAGGGTTGTTGGAGGGAAGATCAACAATTACATCTGTACGCCTTTCACTTTCCATGTTTTTCAATGTCCAGTGATAGAACTTAACAATCACCAAGAACATTTTACATACTCAACAATCAGGACACCAGAGTCACTTACCTTTGGTACTTTAAATCAATCTAGACGAAACTAATGTAGACGAAAATCGAAATACACTACTTCACTGAATAGAAAAGACTTTCACTAACAACATCCACTGACAAAATGGCGTCTTCTTCCTGATTACTTCGCTGCACATGCGCAAAACTTAATATTATTCAAATAGCCCCACTATTCATTTAGCCCCGCTCTGCCCTACACAGAAATAAAATTGTAGTGGACTTTGAGAAAAATAAAACAATTGGATATCATTCATTATATTACTAATAGACTAAACATGTAATAAAAGATTATTATGGTTGTGAAGATGCCTATTAAAACTCAATAGCGCGATAGACCTAGAATCCCCTTGACTTTTTACCCTGCTGCTGGACTCACATCCAAATGTGCCATTTACAGGAATATGTCTATCGAGTCATTTAGAAGGAAATTTTGTCAGTATTTTATTGGGGGGGACAAGAGTGATTTTATCTTATAATTTACTACAGGCTAGTAATATTGACAGAACAATCTATACAGATTTTTTTGTCAAATCTCTTTATATACTCATGTTCTCTCACATACAGATGTACAGTACCCTTCTTATAGAATCCCCCAAATATTTTTCCCCCTCTAAATCACTGTTCGCTAAGTGTGTATAGGGTAAAAATAGATTACCTTGATTGTTGACCTGAGTATCGCTTAGCCTAATACAATTCTGACTTCGATTTCTTGTTTATTTTTCTTCGAATTGAATTTCATTGCATTCTAGAAACGTTATTACCTGCTTCACAAGTCGTGAGTCTGCACTTTTTTACTTTTTAGAAACTATTTTGTAATTATTCTTTTACTTTAAGTTAGTAAAACAAATCATAGGCGCCGGCTCTTTCATTTACCCCTGGAGCGAACAACGTCTAAGAGGACGAGCTCTTAATGGCGCCTAATTTTTCACATAGTATAATAATAATAATAATAATAATAATAATAATAATAATAATAATAATAATAATAATAATAATAATTACTATGATAATAATAATAATAATTACTATGATAATAATAATTACTACAATTATAATAATAATTACTATAATAATATTAATAATAATAATTATATTATTAATAATAATTATTATATTATTAATAATAATAATAATAATAATATTAATAATAATAATATTAATAATAATAATAATAATATTAACAATAATAATAATATTAATAATAATAATAATTATTATTATTATTATTATTATTAGCTATATTTATGACAAATTTTGAAATCCCTTAATTTTCAACAACCTTCTTATAAGAGTAATTCAGAGCTCACATCCCAATTTTACATCGAATAATTGAAATAAGAAAAAAAAATATCATAAGTATTGCCACGAGTGATTTCCAAATTTATCTAGAGAATTTGGAAATCAAGAGTGGCATTTGTTACGACTATTAAACGAATAAAATTATACTATTTACTCACAAATCATTATTTAAATATAGTTATTTTAAAATATTTATATATTTAATGTAAACAGCGATGTTTGAAAACAAATGAGAAACGTTCGTTATGCTTCATTTGTTCATCACTGCAACCTGATCATATTATTTATTGCCAAAGGACCGCAGTATTGTAAGAAGGCACCCTAGTGGAGAAAAATGAAACAAATCAACCTGTTTATAACCAACATTATAGGTTATTAATTTTTGTTGCCTTGTGATGTAAATTATATTTTTCTGCAACGTAACTTCCTGGGAAATAATACATTTAAGAAAGCAAAAACAGTGGTTTCTTTTTATTGTGGTATAATCAATTACTACGAATGTTTTTCAATTATATTCCGCAAGCAGTATCTGTTTACATTGGTGCAATATATATATATATATACAATCTGGTAGCCGTATTTCTTAGAGAGTCAGCTCTGACCCATTCAGAATGTTAGAAAGGAGGAGCTTGATATTAGTATGATAAAATTAAACTGATAAAATCGAGATGAAAAATGACTGTGATTGGTTGTAAATCAAAACTCATTGAAATGTGATTGGTCATTGACTCCCATTTGGGACGTGTGTGAGTCAACTTAATTTAAAGTTAATACAGATTTTCGCCATAAATGTTCTTTGTCACCAACATTATTCAAAAGTTTTATTACAAAAGCTGTAGAACATTGGAAAAGAAAGAGTAATTATAAATTCATTATCATTTTATTGAAGATCAGTTAATACTTTCATAGGATTTTGAAGATGAAATATACACTGCTCAAAACAATTAGAGGAACACTTGTAATAAATTGAATAAGTAATTGCTTTTTAAAGCTGTGATGCTGAAAGTTGGACAATATGTAAATTGAATTATTAATTTTATCATTGGATACAAATTTTAAAGATCCATGGCCTAAATACAGAGAAATTACCTCAAATAAAAAATATAGAGAATTTTTTTTTTTACTTTGGAAGGCACTGGCCACTTCTAATTGGTAAGCTTCCTGATGTTGCTATAGTGACGAATGTTGATTATTGTCTTGTATATTGAAGTCTCTGACAAAATGAGGCATTTAAATGAGTTTGAAATGTATCATGTTCTACATCTTTTACGACAAGGTTAATCTCTGCGACAAGTGGCTAGAGACCCTGGGGTTTCTCCTTCCGTGGTGTCCAGGTTACGCAACAGACACAGAGAGACAGGTCAGTATTGTAGAAGACGTGACCAGGGCCGTAAATTTAAAACAAGCCCCCAGGATGACAGATGCGTTGTTCTTTCTGCTCTTCGACAACGTACAAAAACTGCAAAAGACCTGCAGAATGACCTTCATATGGCTTCCGGAATCCGGGTTTCAGACCAAACCATAAGGAACAGATTAAGGAAAGAGAATATTCGTCCAAAAAAAGCCCGTTAAAAAACCACGCTTATGGGCATAAGGCAGCAAGACGTACGTATGCTGAATACCACGGTGATTGGAACCTGAACCAGTGGAGACTGTGCTCTTCTCGGACGAATCCAGGTATCGTCTTACAGGTTGTGATGGTCGATTGAGGGTGTGGGGACGGCCAGGAGAAAGATTTTCTGCAGAGGCTGTACAGGAAATTGATGGATTCGGAGGAGGTTCCATAATGGTGTGGGCCGGAGTTATGTATAACAATCGTACGGATCTTGTACTTGTTCCCCAGCGATTGAATGCTGTCCGGTATATCGAGCACGTTCTGGAAGAGCATATAGTACCTGCTGCCATTGGAGTAGGCCCTGAATTTCTGTTTATGCAGGATAATGCCAGGGCACATTCTGCGGCTGTCACCAGAGATTTCCTGAGGAGGAATGAAATTGAGGTAATGGAGTGGCCAGCGGTCAGCCCAGACCTCAACCCTATTGAACACTTGTGGGATCTTCTAGACAGGAAGGTCAGGAACCGACATCAAGCTCCACAAACTCTGCAGCAACTTGGAGATGCTCTGAAGGAGGAATGGGAGAATATCCCGCAAGAGGAAATCCAGAATCTTATTGGGAGCATGCCACGAAGGTGCCAAAGTGTCATCGAATGTCGTGGAGGCCATACACGATACTAACTCTATATAACGAGGGTTTAACTTTGAAAAATAAGCACAAGATTCAATTGCTTACATAGCGGAATTATTTCAAAAGTTAATTGTCAGCGTTATTCATTTGTTTTTACTGACATGAGCAATACATAAATAACCACAAATAATGTACTTTATTAATGTCATGTTTGTACCTTTATCCTGAAAAAATATTTGCATATTTCATAGTGTTCCTCTAATTGTTCTGAGCAGTGTAATTATGTCAAGACAATTTTTGGAGGAGTGCATAAAATTGGGTTTGAAGTTAACATGTAAAAATCTAATCACGGGCCAATAGAGTATCAAGCTTAAATCTTAATATTGGGAGGTGGAGTGGATATTTTTAAACGTTGTGAAAATTATAGGGAGTTATAATTACCAAAGATTGGAAACAGGATTATAACATTGAAAAGACAATAGCATTACGGAAACCAGCAATATCATATTTAAATATCAGTCTTTGAGACAAAAAAAAGTTACGGAAGTTGGTCTAAATAAATCAAGAATATTTAAAACATAGTAAGAAGTATAGTAAGATGTGAGTCAGAAACTTGGCAGGTGAAGTTTTAAATGAATTCTAAATTTTTATCCATGGAAATAATTTTTTTTTGGAGGTAATCTTATTCAATATAACAAGAGACAAAATTGGAAACATGTAATAAAAACTAAAATCTATATTGGATTGTGTAGAGCAGAAAAAAACTGCAATGATATGGCCCTGGGAAAAAAATAATTGAATTGGACTACTGAAGAAAGTATTGGGATGGCTGCCGCCCGAGAGGTTGTAGAGAGGGAGACCAAATTCTACGTAGGATATATTCAGAATATAAAAACGACAATGAGGGGAAGAAGAATTGAGGAAGGGCACTGGATTAATTGCGAAGACTAGATAATACATTTAAATTCTTAATTTAGCACACATAACTTTGTGCAACGGAAGATATTTTCACATTGTTGTTGTTGTTATTATTATTATTATTATTATTATTATTATTATTATTATTATTATTATTATTATTATTATTTTCATCATCATCATCATCATTATCATCACTTAATTATGTGTTTTACTCTCATGGGTTGAACCAGCAATATATAATACATAATAATCTAAATGTATTATCACCATTCTCATCATTCAATGATGTGTATAATTCTTAGGCTTATACGTTGAACCAGCAATTTGGATAAAAATCTAGATATGTCTTCAAACAGAATACATAATTATATAAATGTATTATTATTATTATTATTATTATTATTATTATTATTATTATTATTACTATTATTATTATTATATAATCTGAACAGGGTATATTGCCTTCAGCAACTGAATGTGTGTTCTTATGCAAGTTAAATGTATGTACGATAATTTTTAGGTTGATAATTATACTTATTTTAATAAAAAATAATACTTATTATTATTATTATTATTATCATTATTACATTTCGTTTTCGATTTGTTATTGTATAGCCGGCCACACTCCATAGAAGCATCATTTCTGACGTTTCTATTCTTCGTTCCTGGTTTTTCATTAAGACCCAGTGTTCCGATGCATATAGAAGTGATAAAACAATGGCGGTTCCAACACTACTATATAGGTCTTAACACTGGGTCTTAACCAGAAACCTGGAACGAAGAATAGAAACGTCAGAAATTAATAGAAACGTCAGATCGAAAACGAAATGAAAATATACGAAGTAAACTAAATATGAAGGGCATGTTAAGAAATTACATATATCCATATAAAAACAAATAAATGTATTGAAATATCCACAAAATCATTTGTAAGTGCGCGAGTGTTGAGTTATAAAACATATAGACACACAATGAATTATTATCGCTTCAGTATAGTGGTTGTCCGTTTATATAAACGCGAGTTTCGCACAACACTTGAAAATGATTAACATGCGGAATTATTATAGTGGCGGTAGTCGGCATCTTTGTATTTAATAATGTTTAATTATACATAACAGCTGCAGGAAGCAAAGCGAGCCGCTGGACAAGCATCATGGTGAGGCGATAATAACAACAATTCTGCCCAATTAGTATTTATAACTTTTTGAAATATTAAAATCCTTATATCTCAGAAAGAACAATATGTGGCTTATCATGTTATTGCCCTAAGCCCTTAATATATTCAAACTATGAGCTCGAATTGTACAATGCAGAGATGAATGGGTAGATTACGTCAATAGAATGGATAACAATAGAATTCCGAAACAGATCCATCATTACAAACCATTAGGACGAAGAAATGTAGGAAGACCCAGCAAACGATGGACAGACCATAAGGTCATTATTATTATTATTATCATTATCATTATTATTATTATCATTATCATTATCATTATCATTATCATTATCATTATCATTATCATTATCATTATCATTATCATTATAATTATAATTATAATTATAATTATAATTATAATTATCATTATCATTATCATTATCATTATCATTATCATTATCATTATCATTATCATTATCATTATCATCATTATCATTATCATTATCATCATTATCATTATCATTATTATTATTATTATTATTATTATTATTATTATTATTATTATTATTATTATTATTACTATTATTATTATTATTATAACAGGCGAGAGACAAATGCAGAATAAATTTCGATTGAAATATTTCTAAATTGTACTAATTTTAATATTGTATCACGATATTTGAGACAAGATACAGTCCAGTCCTGACGGAGTAAATGATTTTTCATAATTACAATTCGGATATTACGTAAGAAAAAAATGTGGAAAAATGTAAGTTTTATAAATTATGTCGTAAGTGATTTCAAAAATCGTATTTTATGGAAAGAAATGAAAATTAAGTTATATATCTACATTTACAGAGTAATTGCTTCAAGGACGTGTGACATGGAATTTAAAGATTTCCATTTTTATTGATATTAAAAAGGAGCTAAAATACAAGAAATGGTAAAACATTAATTACAACGTTATAAATTTGTGTATTCCAAATAAAGCAGATAAGTACATAGTTTTAAATCGAAGTTGATAAAATTGTCACCTACGTACAAGCTTTATGGATTATTTTATCTACTTGAGAAACTGTGACAACATTAGCAAAACATTTTATTTCACACTGAAATCCTCAATACTGTTGTTATCTCAAGACTCTGCAGCTGGTAGTAAACAAATACAGTAGATTACAAAAAAAAATCCGTCAAGCAGAAACTGCGTAAAAATAAATGAATTCCAAAGCAAATCGAATTTATAGTCCAATTTTGCTGGTTTAGAGAATGTCTTCTTTTTTTAAATAATTGAATTGTATATGCCAAGTTTCATTGCGACAAAATAAATATTGTGTCGCTAGAATGTTGAAAAATTTCCCACTCAAAATGATCCGATCTTATTTTTCTTATTCACATATTACATGTTGATTTTCGCTGAGAAAAAAAATGGCGGCCGCTAGACCTTTCTTAAAATCGACTTTCAGGTAAATCCCCGTTCCTAATGGTCTGATTTTGCTAATTTTCCAAGAATATCTTCCTCATTTTATTTCATATATGACGGTTAATAAATTGCATCTTAATGTTCTTATTTGACTGTTATGCCGTATATTCCGAGATAAAAAGAGATTCTATGCCAGGAGTCCGCCTGCAGACATTTAAATAAAAAAACAGAAAAACGCACAAGATATTTTTGCAGTATATAAGTAATTATCTGAGGAAAATACAGGATGAACTTAAAGTCGCTATCCATTTTAGTGAAAACGCAAATATATATTTTTTTCGTTTTAGGTATTGAGAATTTTCACGATTGAAGAGAGAATTGCCGTGGTCCATGCCCGCATAGAGGACTTACGTATGATGCTGTGAGAGCGGATTTCACACGATGATTTAGAAAACCTGGCCCCACAAATTCGACCATACGTCGGCTTGTCAACAAATTTAATCGCACAGGGAGTGTTAATGACAACGCTCGTTCAGGCAGGCCATCTGTACCTGCAGACACCGTGCAACGGATTCTGGAAACTATTGAGCAAAGCCCTCATGCAACACATCGGCGACTCAGCCGTGAGCTTGAGTTTCCACAATCCACTGTGTGGAAGCTTTTACACTTTACGTTACACAAACGTGCGTATCGTGTTCAAGTCCTGCACATCTTGAGGTTGTAGATTATGCTGAACTTCAATCATTGTGCTATGATCTGGTTGAGGCTACAGAAAATCAAAATTTAATGGAAAACACCTTATTTAGCGATGAGGCAACATTTCACACTTGTGGTTTTATCAACAAACACAATTGCAGAATTTGGGCAGATCAACAGCCTAATGCAACCTTTGAGTGGACAAGAAATTCACAAAAAGTGAATATGTGGTTAGGCCTTCAACAAACGCGAATCCATGGCCCCTTTACGTTTCAGGAGCCAACAGTAACAGGTAACTCGTATCTGGACATTATGGGATAGTTTTCGATGCCACGATTACAGCAAGATGGTGTTCTTGAAATCGTTGTGTTTCAACAAGATGGGGCACCACCAGGTTTTGGAACTGTTGTTCGTGATTTCTGGAATGAAACATTTCCAGTAAGATGGCTAGGCAGAGGATCATAACGCATGTTGGCACCACGTTCTCCAGACTTAACCCCACTAGATTTCTTTGCGTGGGGCTACATCAAATCACTTGTTTATCGAACCAAGGTTCGAGATCTTGCAGATTTCAAACAGAGCATTAGAGGACGTAGTTGATACCATTACACCGGCTATGTTGGTGAACGTTTTCCAACATGTCTCACAATGTTGGAGCTCTGATTTGAAATGAAGGGGGGCCATGTTGAACTGAGATAATGTGCTGTGCAGAAGTGTATGTAGGTTAATTAGGCCCATAAACAAATTTGACATAATCGGTAGTTTTCACTAAAATGGATGGGGACTTTATTTTCACCCTGTATATAAGTTGATTTAAAAAAAAATACGAGAATTGCATTAAAATTGAATGAGAATTTGAGGCAATTTTAACATAAATTGATATATTTACAATGGAAAACATTCATTAGTAATTGTTATGGGCCGTCAGAATATCCAATAAACTGTTAACTAATCTGGTGTGAATTGACTTGCCTATTTTATCACCTAACGAAATCAAAATAGTATAGTTCAGCGGAAACCAACTCATGCTCTTTGTGCAAGAGCACTCTTCCTTGCACGTGTGCATGACTGAAGAGCGGAATGTTCAAATAATCAATAAAGAAGGAATGAAGGGCAGGGAGGTTTGTGACGCGGCGGCACGTTAACAATGCGGAGTTGCACTCTAAACTAATGTCAGTTTGTTAGGATTCTCGGTGTAACCATGCCGGAACATACAGCAGATTTGAAACCGAGTTCGTCATCTCCAATTGTTTATTTTAATCTGCAATGGAAATATGTATACTTATTTACTGAATATGAAGGAAAGGCAAAATGATTAATACGTCTGAAAGTTCATATTAACGTGTGAAACTTCAATATTCAGATATACGTAACATGCAAATTATAAGGATATCGATCACACAGCGGAGGTCGAAAATCTAAACGAAATTTTTTTATCCGTCGCTGCACAAAATAGTGTATATTTATTTCATTACAATTATACTATTTTTAAATGTAATTATTTGCATTAGTTCAAATTTTAACCGTCACACATTACGAAAATTAATGCCACGAGTGATTTCCAATTTATCTAGATAATTTGGAAATCAAGAGTGTCATTTGTTACGACTATTTAACGAATATAATTAAGCTGTTTACTCACAAATCATTATTTGACTATAGTTATTTTAGTCCACCGCTGTGGTCTCGAGGTAGCGTGCTGCCTTGTCACGCAGCGGGCCCGGGTTCGATCGGGACAGTTTTTCTGGGTAAGGTTTTTATCGGTGATTTTCCTCACCTGTAAGACAAATGTCAGGAAAACCTTAAGGCACAAACGGTCCCCGAAATCATATGGCCATCATCAACATCATCCTTATCATTATCATTATCATCCTTCACCGGTGTGGAAAGCAAAAGAAGCTATCACACCTACAATTCCCTAGTAAAGCTGCAAGGATAGCATGAAAATGGTATGATTGCAGTGAAGGACCTATCCACGGGCAGAATTAATGTGGATGGATGGATATATTTAATGTAAACGGCGATGTTTGAAAACAAATGAGAAACGATTGGTACGCTTCATTTGCTGCCTTTGTTCATCACTGCAACCAGATCATAATATTATTTATTGCCAAAGGATCGCAATATTGCAAGAATGCACCCTAGTGGAGAAATTTATAACCAACGTTGATGTCCTATGATGTAAATATGTCAATTATATTTTTCTGCAACGCCATTTCCTGGAAAATAATTCGTTTAAGAAAGTGCAAACAGTGTTTTCTTTTTTTTTTGTGGTATAATCAATTGTTACAAATGTTTTTATATTATCTATCGCATGCGCTTTCTGCTGACATTCATGCACTATATATACAATCTGGTAGCCGTATTTGTTACAGGCTCAGTCACTGCAAAATAATGTTATGGCCTATTCAGAATGTTAAAAAGGAGGTGCTTCCTTTATTATGATAACTTTAGTTGGTAAATTTTAGGCAAAACACGACTGTGATTGGTTGTAAGTAAACAATCATACAAGTATGATTGGTCATTGACTCCCATTTGGGGCATTAGTTAAATAGTCATTATTATTATAATTATTATTATCTATCTATATATTCCATTATACTCCCTTTGAGGTTAGATCGCTCCCTAGTGGGAGTGTTAAACAAGCTAATTCAGTTATGCTTATTAATCCATACATATCAGCTATTATTATTATTATTATTATTATTATTGTTATTATTATTATTATTATTATTATTATTAGTAGTAGTAGTAGTAGTATAGTAGTAGTAGTAGTAGCAGTAGTATTGTTATTTTTATTATTGCAGGCATAACCGTCTGCTTGTGAGTCAGTTGTTCCTGCCAGCTACCAAATCACAATGCATATTGGGAAATAACGCCGCAGGTTGTCTGATGGTGAACTTATGAAAGAGTGTAAGAAATTAGCAGCTGAATTATTGTTAAACCCAAGTCAAATTGAGTTATTTGACGCAATTAGACTTTCTCGCACAATTGTTACTCGCCGTATACAATATCTTGCTGGTGATATTTTTCACAAGTTTAATGGAAGTTGCAAGTAATTTTATTATATTTCCCTTAGCTTGTATTGTTAATGTTTTTGGCTTGAAACAGTTTTTTAGTTTTATCTTTAAATTATTTATTATGTGTAAATAAAACATTACAGTAAAAAATAAAGTAATATATATATATATATATATATATATATATATATATATATATATATTCTTACAAATTAATATTTTAGTATACTTAAATTATATATTAACCAACTTTAAATCAATAACATTTTACAATAATAAATCACATATAAAAATTTATAAATAAGTTGAACGAAATAATTTTAAAAATTATAAACATTAATCTGACAATATATTAATAAAATTATTAAACTCTAAATGAAAATGTTGATATCTTCAGCACAGTAGCCTACAATTGACATGGTTTCTTTCTTTTTTAGGGGTGTGAACTTCGAACTATAAGTTACAGAAGAGCTGCTAGATCTAGCGCCAATGCAAGATACAACAAAGGACACTAATATATTGCCATGTGTAGAAGAAGCCTTAGAAAATGTTGATCTTTCATGGTGTTCACTTGCATATCTAACCACAGATGGGGCATTGGCTATGGTAGGGTGTAGCTTAGGAATTCTGTAGTGTCTCAAAGACAAACTAAAAAATCAGACAGTCTGGGGAATCCACCGCATCTTTCATTAAGAAAATCTGTGTTCAAATCGTTTTCCTGAATGAAGTGATGAGTGTTGTAGTTAAAACAATAAACAAAATCAGATCCCAAAGAGTTCTTGACAAACCGTGATTGCGAATATGTGACATACTATACTTCAGTGAAGTACAATGGCTCTCAACAGGGTAAATTTGTTGAATTGATTCTTCGAGTTACTTGGTGAAATTGCGACATTCATATAACTGATAGGCTCAATATATTGTGCTAATATGTGATAAGAATGTTGTACGTGTATTATACCAATAAATCATAGCGTTGTGATATGAGTTTAAAACTATTTTAACCTTATTCAAAGCCAAACTTAATTCTATCGGTTTATAATATTGGTAATAGCAGTTTAAATTAATATATTTTCAATATCCAAGAACATCGAATACTGCACAGTGCCAAAGAATGGTTTCATCACCTCTGAGTGGACGGCTGCACACTTATTGGCCAGTGCTGCTCCTACTTACTCGCGAGTACACAGCACTTCCTAAGTGCAGCAGAGCTGGTCACCGCTGGTATAGATTAAATTGTGGTACGAGATTTGGTAATGAGTGATAGATTTATTAAAATAACGCAATCTGATGGAGACATTAATATTATTATGTTGGTTAACGTGATGCTAGCAGTAACTTGATCTTTGTTGGAACATTCACAGCTGGATTCCTGGCATGGAATGCCCAAAAAAATTGCCCCCACCTAAAGCATTAACACACACACATATAAATATATATAGATCTCGGTCCAGGGATGTTTTTCTTTACATGTCACATTCGCTTTTCATTGCTTAATGTCAAAATTTAATAACATCGTAAGAAGATAAGCGTTACTGATTTAAAGTAACATATTCTCATTAAAATGATGTCTTGTTATAGAAGCAATAAGATGGCACTGAGAGCATTGCCCCACTTCCTCTTACGAATGAGAACTGTATATAAGGAAAGAAAAATCAATGTTTTCACTAGGAACCTGAGTGGAGTAAGGCTTAGTTCACTAATATTTAATGTTAGTTCAGGAATTTTATTTTATTTTCATGTCATATATATATATATATATATATATATATATATATAGAGAGAGAGAGAGAGAGAGAGAGAGAGAGAGAGGCCTATATATTCATGGTCTTTTTCTTTGTAGACCTAGGTCTACAGAGTAAGAAGATCGATGAAGATTTGAAAAAAATATCGAGTACGGCATAAGTCAGTTAACCAGTGCACATGGTTGCAAGGAATAAATAAGATTGGTTGAAACTCTGTAGTGAAGGACATTTGTTTAGACGTACTGGCAACACTTGTTTATTTGGAAACAAGTGACTAGCTGTTTTCAAGCGGCCATTGTTAACACGAAAATTTTAAAACGGAAAATAAAGTATGAACAGAAAATTGTCCAAAAAAAGAGCGCGTGTTTCTTTTACAGAAGTGGTGGCACCTTGATCAAAATTATGGGGATGTAAGACAACCTTTTGTGGAATAGGATCCACAAACTCCGCCGCCATGCAGGCAAGCAATCTACAAATTAATCGAAGATTCGAGTTGACTGGTTCTGTAGCTGACTTACCAGGCAATGACAGTCCTAAATCTGCAGGTCGTTGTATAATAATAATAATAATAAATAATAATAAATAATAATAATAATAATAATAATAATAATAATAATAATAATAATAATAGTAATAATAATAATAATAATAGCTTTATTTTACCTGGCAGAGTTAGGGTCTTAATGCCTTGTCTGCCACTCAACCAAGTTTTAAAAAATACAAAAAAATATTGTTACATCTAAATTACAATAAAATAAACGATTACATGACATAAATACAATAAATTAATATTTATAATGTATTTTGATTTACTCTACATTTAACAAATTAAATGTATAATATGTACAAAATGTATAAAAACGAGAAAAAAATTATTAATGACATAGTATAAATTTAAATAAATAGAGAAAAAATAATTATTAGACAACAGGTAACTTTATAAGCGTGACTTAAAAGTGTCAAGTGTGCGGCAAAACCCATGATACCTTGAGGAAGAAAATTCCAGGAGCGGGCAGAGGCTACTGTGAAGGAAGCAGAATAAGATGAAGTGCTATGAAGAGGAATTGTTAGCAGACTTATCTTGTGACCTAGTGTCAATATTGTGGTAAGAGAATAACTTCTCAAATCTGGACGCCAGGTAAGTAGGAGTGTAGGAATTCAGAAGCTTGAAAAGTAGTGAAAGAGAGTGCAATTTACGTCTGTCAGTGAGACGGAGCCAAGATAGGTTATTGAAGTGTTCGGAAATATGGTCATAACGGCGTATAAAGAAAATGAATCGAATACAAGCATTATGAACACGCTGCAGTCTCTGCGACAAGTCATAGTTTAGATCATTATATATAATGTCACAATAATCGAAGTATTGCAACAGAAGATTCTTCACAAGGATTTGTTTTACCGAAACTGGGAGGAAATTCTTTAAACGTCTAAGATAATGTATGATGGAGAATGTCTTATTACATGTGTTTCACTTGTGTTTGCCAGGTTAAATGTGCGTCTAGATGTAGTCCAAGATCTATTACTGAAGAAGAATAAGGGATAATTATATTGTTTATAGTAACTTTTGGAAGTGTAGATATGCCAGAGTTGTACGCAGTCTTTGTTGTCCCATTAGAATTACTTGTGACTTGTTAGAATTTATATTTAGACCGATTCTTGAAGACCAGTTAAAGATGGATATGAGATCGTCATTCATTTTCGCCAAGCTGTTATAGAGAGAATGAGGAGGTGAATGTAGGTACATTTGGAGATTATCAACATAGAGGTGATAACGACCGTGATTTAGTACAGTTGGTAAATCATTTATGTAGATTGAAAAAAATAAGAGGTCCGAGAACACTGCTCTGGGGGACTCTCGCCTGCAGGTTGCGCCAAGACGAAGATCTAAAGTTTAGTGTAACGCATTGTTGACGCCCGTGCAGGTATGAGTCGAACCAGGATACAGAGCTGTCAGACAAGTGTAGGTGCTTGAGGTTTATCATAAGTAATAAGTCTTGGTCTACTGTGACAAAAGCTTTGCTGAAGTCAAGTAAGGTTAAAGGAGTCAATTCACGTCTGTCCATGGCTTCACGAATATCTTCAGTAATTTTTAACGAAGCTGTGATTGTGCTATGACCAGATCTAAAGCTGGATTGATAAGGATCAAGGAGGTGATTTGCTTGGAGATATTTAGTCATTTGTTTATGTACAATATGTTCCAGGGCTTTAGATAATGTGGGAAGGATGCTAATCGGTCGGAAGTCATTATAGTTAGTAGGTATACTTATTTTAGGTATAAGCCGAACCCTAGAGCGTTTCTATACAATAGGGAAGATAGAAGTTATAAGAGAAGCATTAAACATATGAGTCACTGTCGGTAGTATAATGTCAATAATTTTATTTAGCATTAAAATGCTGATGTCATATGATCCTTGTGCATTGGATTTAATCCGCTTGAGTGCTTTTTTAAAGTCTATAGGTGAAATGTCGTAAAAGTAAAATTTATCTCTTCCTATATGGGGGGATGGGGATAAGTCTTTAAGAATGTCTATTTTAGTCTTGTTGTCTGGAGGTATCAAGGGTATTGAGGTAAAATGTTAATTTAAACCATCTACAGAAATGTCTATAGAGTCAGGGATTCAACTGTCTAAGTCCTATTGTACGGAGATTTCGTCAAGTGTCCCGCGCACTTATTTCAGGTCCGATTATATTGTAGGCGTGTCGTAGTTTGGCATTGCGTAGAGTTTGTGTAGTTGTGTTTCTAAGTTGTTTGTACATCTGCCAGTTCTCGTTATATTTGTGTCGTCTGTATGTGCGGTACGCTTTGTCTCGTTTTGACATAAGTTCACGTATTGAGTCATTCATCCAGGGAGCAGGGAGGGCGGGTAAATCGTCGGGATTTTACTGGTCATGTCTGTCATATAGTTATACTATCAGTGTATTAAATGTCTCTACTTTTTCATCAAATGATCTAAGATTCCATATTGTGCACCAAGGTAGGTCTAAAGCGTCTGATTTTAGTTTAGTCTCGTCTATGTTTTGTAAGTTTCTGTACGTAATCAATTTAGAACGTCTTTTAGGACACTGGAGTGAGTATTCTACGAATACAATGTCATGAGCAGATATGCCGGGAGCAGGAAGGTGTCCAAATCTCAGTACTTTCTCTGCATGTGTAGTCACTATTAAGTCCAGTAGAGTGTCGGTTGTATAGCAGTGTGATGTGTGGGAGAGAGAGGAACAATGGTCATATTAAAGCTTTGAAACGTATTTTAAGTTGTATGGCTGGTGAGTCAATCTGAAGAAGATTTGTATTAAAATCTCCTGCGAAAATAACATGTTCACATAATGAGGCAATAAATCGTTCAGAGTGTTTTCTATATCCGAAAGGTGCCCTATTTTAGGAGGTTTGTATACAATACATAAGAGACATTTTTTTAGACTGTCTTGAATTTCTACGAATTGGAACTCGGGGCGAGCGGAATATACAGAATGGGACTGGTGGACAATTCTTGGATTAAGTTAATTTAATATAAAGGCACAGACGCCTCCTTCTCTTTTATCTATTCTCTCATTTCTGAGCAGTGTATGTCCGTCCAAGTGAACAAGGGAGGAAGGTATGGAAGGGGTTATCCAGGATTCCCAAATCAAAATGGTGCTCAGTCCAAGAGATGAAAATATGGTTTCAAACTCAACAAAGTAGGAGAGAATGCTTTGTGAAAATACGTGAGCGATTTTAAGTGTTGATTTATCAATAGAAAATGCATTCTTAAGTAAACTGGTAGTTGTTGGAGAAGGGGGCGATAGGGAGTCAGAAATTCTGCTACCTGTTCCAAAAGCTCTTCACAATAAGAGGGTGTTTAGAGAAGGGGTTAATATCTGAGTCAGGAGTTACTAACAAGTCACCATTTGTCAGCTCAATGTTGCCAATAGTAGAACGAAAATCAGATCCAGCACCAGATGCACAAAAGATAATGTTAAAAACGTTACTTATGAAGCCTTACAAGCCCTAAACGAGGATAATTACTGATCGAAGGTCTGAATTCTGTGAGTGGTATGTGATCCGATGTGCAACGATCCCAAATTTTAGAAAACAATTATGTGGTCCGATGAATCATGTTTTAAGTTAAATGGAAGATGAATTTTAAATGAACAGGAATTTGAAAACACTTCTGGCAATAATCTTAAATGTTGTGATAACTTCTGTAAATAAGTGTTAAAACAATGTCATAGATGATTAAACAACAACGAAGGTCATTTTGAACAATTTCGGTAGTTGTTTTTATGTACAGATGTTGTAAGCTGCAGAAAATAATATATTTGCATTTTTGGTTAACTGATTTATTCTGCACCCTGCATTTTCATGGGTATAACTTCAATAGGTACCATTGCTTCGGAATTCTCTTAAAAACTGTATGGTATTAGATATATCATAATTTTCAAGATACATGTAATATTCAAGAGTATCTTTGTGGAGAAGTGGATAACGTAATCGCCTTTGTTTCCGAGGTTAGCGGCCTAAACCCCGGTAATTTCGATGGATTTTAAGGGCCTAAGCAAATTAAAGTACAGTCATAGGTCCCGTGTCGAAGATTGATGACATGTGAAGAATCTTCAAACTTAAAATGTGATACCTTTGAGCAAAATTCGTCGACCCTTTCCTGCCCAGATTTTAACTGCGAAATTAATTACGAAATTGGTAAAAGAACGTCGTAAAACAAAAATACTACTGAGAGTCTTCAATCAATTTTTAATATCCGGAACTTCCATTGTAGTTTGGTGAATTGCTAGAAATTGTGTATAAAACAGTGGATTTAAATCGATCGTAATAACGATTATCCAGGGCTAGTATGTTATAAAAAATGGTTAAATATAAACATAGGTCCTACATAACGACTAAATATATCATACTGTTGAGTAAAATATGGACTGATTTTTTAATATATATGTGCAAACGTTTTCTTGCAGGCATAACAAAAAAAATACTTTACCATTTGTTGATAAGGAAAATCATATACTTGCATTCGTAATTTTTACACCTAATAATTTACGATCTGGTCGTATTTTAAATTTTTAAGATACCGAATGAACGAATATATAATCCACACCGAAGGTGCTCACAAAGGTCATACATGGCTGTTGAGTTCGTGAACTACTGAATAGAACATGTTAGGTTAAATCTGTGCAGAGGTAACAAGGTTTATATTGTTTTGAACGTTTTACAGAAAACCAAGAATACAGCCTTGAAATGCGAATGCTACTAAAATCAATTTTAAACGATTATTTGACAAGAATAACTTTTAAACCATAAAATATGGAACATAGCCTATTTATAATAAAAGTTCAGTTATGTAAATATATGTGCCATTTTCTGAAGGATGTAAAAAATATGTACTATACTAATTCTGAGCTAAGTTGTAGTTGTACTGTAAACAAACTTGCATAAGGCATTACTTCGCCGACACCATATATTGGGGGAACCGTGGTGCTACCATTACGCGCCATATGACTGAATTGTTTATGGAACTGTCATCGATAGGAACATTGTCTTAGGCATTATCGTGTTTTAAGGGAAACAAAACTGAATACAAGGTATGATGATACCAATAAGTAGGAACTTCCTTCGTTTCTTAATTATGTATGGCAAAAATTATAGATGGGCCTACTTAATCAGACGTGTATGCTTTTTCCAAGATGTTTATAGATATCCTTTATTTAAAATTTCATAACGAGCAGAATGTTTGCTCTATGCTGACTCCCCTGTAAATTATACTGTTATTTTCACCACATCATCAACGGCTAATGTGGGATATTTTTCACTAAACTACTTGAAACATTTTAAATATGTTTATCTCCGCTTTTCAAATGCTGTCATTTCCAATGCTTTAGGAAATCGTACAGAAACGACCATTTAAAACAACTGAAGTCCCAACATATTCTGCATTGCGTATGCGTAAGAATTAAACAATGCTAATTTAATCTATTAAAATTGTAATTATATATTTTAAGATTCTCCTACTTAACATATATAGACATGTGCTAGACAATACTTTTTGTTATATTTATTTCATTTATTTGCAGTGTTAGGGAGCGAACTACATTTTCCTACATGCTTAAAGGAAAAACCGTTATTCCATTCGACCAATGCAAATGCAACCACACATATGGTGGTTTGTTTACATTACAACTGGAACTTAGCTCGGAATAGGTATATACCCTGAAATATGGACTAATATGGAAAATCAAAGGTGTCTTAAACCACTCCAAATACCCTAATTCGTAAAAACATAACGCAATTTTAATTTTAAATAATGTAAAAACAAATGTGTATTTACATGGATACCCTAGCTCTGCATATATATATATATATATATATATATATATATATATATGTAGGCTATATCGTTTATTGAAGTATTAGTCGGATTCTAGGATTGCCTAGGAAGGAAGCGTAGTGTAGTGTACAACAGAGACAGAAATAAGTTACACGTAGGCTATAAACAACAATAAATGAAAAGGAATACCTACTCATATTCAAATAGCTAGGTATAGTGGTGTTAAAGATGTGCCCTATATTTCAATTGTTCGCTAAATCTCGAAGAAAAAATAGCCCTATTTATAAAAAAAATTGTGAATAGTTATGTTTCCTTGTATTTTAAAATCATTCAGTTAGAATCCTCTTTGCCTTTCTCTCATTCCGATTCGTGCCACATGTCCTGCATATCGCAATCTACGCGATTTAACTGTTATTATGTTTGGTTTACCATACAAATCATGCAGCTCACTGTTATGTAGTTTTCTCCATTAATCTGTGTGTTCGTCTTTCTTTGGTCCAAAATTTTTCGTTAATACTATATTCTTAAATATTCATAATATTTTCTCCTCTCTTAAAATAAGAGACTATATTTCGCATCTGTTTAGTATAACTGGAAGAATAACCGTTTTACTTTTTTAGTTATTTTTAGAGAAGTTGGGATGCCAAGATTCCCTGTAGTGCATAATAGCTTTTGTTTCCAGAGTTGATCCTCTAAAATGCTTGAAATTGAAGTCGGTCGGACAGAGAAGGATATAGAACTCTACCAAATACATCACGGGGAACGACCATAAATATGTAAAAATGATAGTTTAAGAATTTATTATGCACAAGTATTCTAGCGAATAATATAAATAATAATTTTTAAATTAATTTAAGACCATATGAGGTGTAAAATCAGTATTAATAACTGTATAATACAACAGGTGAACAATTTTAATTATTTAGGATGCAATATATCATACTGCCAGAAGGAAGATATTAATATTAAATTAAATAGATTTTACAGAATGTGTGGCACTATAAGACGGACACTGAAAAATAAAACTTTGAGGAGCACACAACTAAAATTTTACAAAATTATGGCAGTGCCTGTCTTAACATATGCAAGTGAAAATTGGACTCTTAACCGTTCAGACAGAAGGAAAATAGAAACTGCAGAAATGAAGTTCCTACGTTCAGTAGCAGGTGTGACAATTTTGGACAAGAAAAGAAGTGAGGATATTAGGAATGACTTAAATATTTTCAATTTAACAAATAGAATTGACATGAGAAACAACTGGTATGAACATGTCAAGAGAATGCCTACAGATAGAATCCCTCAGCTGTTACTAAAGTACAAACCAATAGGACATAGAAATGTCGGACGCCCATTTACTAGATGGGAGGATTCATTAAATCCCACTTGATATGAAAACAGGTCAAAAGGCCTAATTTCATGAAGCAGAAGAAGAAGAAGAAATTAATTTATATCAGTATTGTTCTGTAATCTCTCTCCTCCCCAAAACAATAGCAGTAAACGTGACAATTAATCCTACAATATTCCCTGAGTGACGCGCCCAATTTTTGCCAATCATCTTTAAAAATACAGTAGGATTAAAATGATAATCATCTTATCAACATGGTTTTACTTCATCTTTAAGGATTGGCAAGTTAGGCCTATATATAAATATGCTCATTACACAATATACATCAATCAAGAATATCATGTTTTTTTAAGAGATATATAAAATGCATTTGTTCTATTCGAAATGTTTGAACACAGTTCATTCATAGTTTTCTGCCCAAGGCAAACTCAGCATTTTCCACTCTCCTCTTTGTTCTGCTTTACTATTCGAGTCTGCATAGATCCATTTATCTCTTTGTTGTGAGTCATCTTATATATTATTCTCCCGGAGTTTATTCCGTCCATCAGTCTTTCAAGTGCACATTTTAATTGTTAGTTTATATTTAGCCAATGACCCTCCAATTTATTTTCCTTTTTTTCAATCTTTCCCATCATCCTTCTTTCACCCACTGTTCTTAGTTGGCCTATAATTTCATTTTATATTTTGTCAAGTAATTTCACATATTTAATTCTTCTTCCTATTTTATAATTATTTATAGTGCTTCCAGTCTGCTCATCATTTCTTGGTCAGGTCTATGCACCATATATTGGCAAACTCTAAAACATTTCACTAGTCTCTTCCTTCATTATTTTTCCAACGGTCCACATAAAATGTTTATTTCCATGTTACAACTTCTTTAACCTCTATCTTATTCTAAACACTCACGTTGTTTCTTATCTAACAGTCTCATTCAATTCTGTATAAAACATATCTAAGTCAGTTGTATGCTTGATATTTTATATTGTTGGTTATGAGAGGATTAAAAAAACAAACGGTATATGTAAAGTTCCTAAATAATTACATATACTGAGAGAGTGTGTCTTCATTCCCTGCTAACTTATCTGACAAGAACTGAAATATCGTTGCTGAGAATTGTGAGTGTAAAACGAGAGAAAAATTTATCCTGTATTACAGTCACTTGAAGTATACCTTATATTTCCACATTTGGAGTTCCTTTTTTCCTTTAAGGTTACATTCAATTAGCGAATAGAATTATTATTATTATTATTATTATTATTATTAATTATTATTATTATTATGCATTGCAGAGACTCTTGATGTCCCAACTCCTTTCAAAAAACGTTAAACTGAACATATATAAAACTATTATTCTACCAGTTATATTATATGGGTGCGAATCATGGACTCTTACTTTAAGAGAGGAAAGGAGATTACAAGTATTTGAGAATAAAGTACTTAGGAAAATTTTTGGACCAAAGATAGATGAACAGACAGGTGAATGGAGAAGACTTCATAACAATGAACTACATGGTCTTTATAGGAAGCCAGATATAAAAAGAACAGTTAAGTCTCGTAGACTGCGATGGGCAGGACATGTTGCACGTGTGGGGAATGAAAGACTTGCATGGAAGTTTCTTGTAGGAAAGCCAGAGGGAAAACGCCCAGTTGGTAGACCAAGAATGAGGTGGGAGAATAACATTAACTAGGATTTGAGGGAAGTAGATTATACAGGGAATGATTGGAAAGCATTAGCTCAGGATAGGGATGTATGGAGAGCTTATGTCCATGCGGCCATGAACCTACGGGTTCGATAGTGCCAGTGAGTAAGTAAGTAAGTACGTAAGTATTATTATTATTATTATTATTATTATTATTATTATTATTATTATTATTATTATTATTAACAACAATGCCATCATCATTATAAAAAAAGTCTTCCAAATTAAAAATTACCACTATATCCAAATATAGTGACTGTCCTTGTGTTTCGTACAACATATATTATATTCGTTGGCGAATACTTTGAGAACCCTTAAGCAACCTTTTTTTCTCTTCAGTGTTGAAAGTTCCCTTATTTTTAGAAAATAGATATAGAATGCTTCACTTCATCTAGGCTCCGGATTTTCACTTACAAAAAGTAAAGCAGAATACCGCCTCTACGCTTGGAATGACGCATGAAAATAAAACTGAATTATTATTTGAAACTTGTGACAGACTCTAGGGGTTGGATGAAAGTGTAATGGATTATCACAGGATGTGGGTTTAATCCAAGGGTTTATTATAAGGAATCCTCGGAATGTGAGAATTTTATGCTCGCGGTCTAGTCAGGTAGGGTTCGGTGAGCAATCGGGAAACTTATCTCAGGGAATAACGCAAGGAAGATTAACGTGATACGTTAATATGAAATCACTGGAGGCTGCCGTGGAGTTAACACAGTTGACTACTTTATTTTCCTACGTATATACACTGGTCGGCCCTCCGACTGCTTTCTAGAGCCCCAAAGCACAATGTAGGAGATGATCTAGCAATGTGCCCTTAATACCCAAATAAATTAGTCGCGAGGAGAATCGCACATCAGTTAGTTGCTGCTTGCTGGCCCTCAGCCTAAAGGTACGTACACATATGCGCGCCGCGAACACGAACGGCGCGCGCGCCGCGCGCGCACGGCGCGTGTTATGTTCTTCGAAATGATTAATTTCAACGAACCTCCTGCGATCCATAGGAAACCCACAAACCTTCAGTAGACATTTTGCAGAGCAGGTGTAACCAACGATGTCTATTCCCTTTCCGTTCTCCCGCTTGTCCTGCATTCTTTCCCAAAAATAGGGACATTTTTTTTAAATGCCGTGGGACGCGGGACAAATTGTTAAAAATCGGGACTGTCTCGCCAAAATCGGGACGTCTGGTCACGCTTATTACTTATTACATCTTATAACTTTATTTATACTTTTTCAAATATTATAGCATTAAAGGAATTTTAAAAAAATGTATGATTTGTATATCCATCCATAGTAATTCTGCCCGAAGGCAGAAATGATAGCATTTTCATGCTATGCTTGCAGCTTTACTAGGGAATTGTGTAGGTGTGGTAGCTTCCCGTTGCTTTCCACACCGGTGAAGGATGTTGAGATGATGATGATGATATGATAATGATAAGGATGATGATGATGGCCATATGATTTCGGGGACCGTTTGGGCCTTAAAGTTTTCCTGACATTTGTCTTTACAGGTGAGGAAAAACCCCGATAAAAACCTCACCCAGAAAAACTGCCCCGACCGGGGATTGAACCCGGGCCCCGCTGCGTGACAAGGCAGCACGCTACCTCGAGACTACAGCGGTGGACATGATTTGTATATATATATATGTTTAAAATTATTAAGAATCTATCTCACCATAACATGGCCTTAATTTTTAATAAAAATGTACATGATTATTATACTAGAGGTTGTACTTTATTGCACAAAGATACTAGTTTCTAAAAAAAAAGGTATAAAAGGGATTCGTTATGCATTAATCAACCATTAAAATAACTACTTACCTATTGAATATCAACATTTCACGAATGTTAAACATTTTTCTAATTGTATTAAAAAATATTTTTTTCTCATTGCTTTCTTAGTTAATTTTGTTAATTTTATTATTATTAATATTATCCTGTTTAAATATTGTATTTATATGTGTATATATATTGTGCATCTATAGTAGTTTGTATTACTTAAACTTATGCCTGAATTTGTTTTCTTGTTTTTATTGTTAATTGTTTAATGGCCATTATTTTTTGTATATTGCCCCTTTACATGAGCAGTCTTGCTCTTTGGAGTCTTTGAAGAGATAAATAAATAATTAGCAATAAATGTGTTTATATATTGTATTGTTTTGTGATACTTCATACATAATATTATGAAATGAACGTCTTAAATAAATAATGTTTTCTAAATAATTCTAATTTATTTATACAATTACAGTACAACACGAAAAAAAAAACACATATCATTGAAAAAAAAACAGGCATCTCCTTTCAATGATTTTTTAAAATGATCCTTATGTTGTGGATCCCACAATAATTGCTTGCTTCTATAAATGTCAACAAGTTTTAACACGTTTTCCTCTGACCACTCCATACTCAAATAATAGGTGCGCACCGAAAGCAACGAACCTCTCAGGTACCCGTCCAAATCTAAACAGCGAACCATCAAAGTGTTCGTGGAAAAAACCGACAATGAGTGGATCGTGGTGAGAGACGCGCGCGCCGTTCGCGCGCACCTTAAAACCCCGTCCAAATCTGACGAACATGGTGCGGCGCGCGCGCCGTTCGTGTTTGCGGCGCGCAGGTGTGTACGTACCTTTAGGTATTTTGTGATCCCGCCCACACGTGCTTTGGACCTCCTTCCAAATTAACCAATTTAACAAGTTTTGGGGCTGGTTTACGCCTATTCTCCATCACTGAGGGATGTTCAAACCTTCCATACATTTTTCTTATGTTGGTAGAATAATTATATTTATTTTCGTATAACGTCTTGCTAATGACACGTCTCCGATAAAGACGTCACCTGTCATGTCAATATCTTATTGTGTGAAATGTCACCTGTTAGCTTGGGGATTTATATCGAGTTTGACAGGTACCTACCTTGCCGAGTCTTTTGTTACAAAGGGACAGTTCAGATTCTTTTCCCCATTGTATTCGGCACGCTGCCACTGGAAAACCCATGCGTTATACCTGTCTTGCCTGAGTAATAACTTTATGATAGAGCTTAATTTATTAAGCTATATATCAAAATCGTATATTGTTCTAGTTATCAATTTATTTCTATGTCTATTATACTAAAAATTGTTCCCTGATTATTTTGAATATAAACTCGGTA
This sequence comes from Diploptera punctata, assembly GCA_030220185.1. Taxonomy (NCBI): domain Eukaryota; kingdom Metazoa; phylum Arthropoda; class Insecta; order Blattodea; family Blaberidae; genus Diploptera; species Diploptera punctata. Next base: position 456,121 of record JASPKZ010007254.1, read on the forward strand.
TAATTTGGATTGTTATTACTCTTTTTTATATTTTGGCCTATGTTATATTTGATTAAGATACCTTTTTATTATTAGATACTAGGAAACAATGCCTAGGCCTAATATCGGTACAAACTCGAATAATCTTCAAGGTAATTTGGTCACAAATGTCACTCGATCTTACTTCGCCGAACTTCTTCCTATGGTACACATTGAGAAGAAAAAAGCATGGTAACAATCCATGTAACTGAAATACAGCATTCGGAACGAAACAGCTGTTGTAAATCCCGATATTTTGTCGGCAAGATACATATGGGGAAGCGTGAGCAGGCCTGCCACTTGATGCTAGTGTGTAGAAACCATCATCTCTAAATGCTTTTTGTGATGTCAATACGATTATCATAGACCAAGGTATGTCATTGAAAACTTTTTAATTCTTCTTCTTCTTCTTCTTCACTTCACGGGCTAGGCAAAAATTGCCTGTTCCGCCTCACAGTTGTTCTGTCCATCTTTTCACTGGCCTTCCTACATTACTTGAACCTCTTGGCTTGTAGTTGAATGCTGCTCTTGGTAATCTTGTTACATTCATTCTTTCCACATGTGTAAACCATTTCTCTCAATATTCTCTGATTTTCTCATCCAATGGATATATATTTAACTCTGTTCTTATGTCTTCATTTCTTATCTGATCCAATCTTGTGCAGCCTTTTGTTCTTCTAAGGAAGTTCATTTCTGCACTTTGTATTCTACTTTTGCAATTTTTTTGGTCATTACCCAAGTTTCACTCCCATAAAGTAATGCAGGAACTGCCAATGCTTTATAAAACTTCAATCTAATATCTCTTCTTGTTTTATTCTTCAATGTTTTATGTATAGTTCCGCATATCGTTTGAAATTTCGACAGTTCCATATTTATGTCTCTTTCAGTTTTTGAGTTTATACTAAAATTACAACCCAAATAATTAAAATGTTTTACTTGTCTTGCTTCTTCTTCCTTCCAATTATTAGGCCAAGGCCTGTTACGATCCTATAGAAAATTTTCCCTCCAGCGTTTCATAGGACGGCCCAGTGATCTTCGTCCTCTTGGTATATAATTATAAACAGCTTTGGGGATCCGATTTGAACTCATTCTTTCTAATGTTTTACTTGTTCCAGAGGTTTGTTGTCTATTACGAGTTTTGATATTATATGTTCTTTTCCCCAAAATGCCATTATTTTTGGTTTTTCTTTTGATATTTTAAAATTATATTCTTGGCATAACTGATTTAATTGATGTAAAGATTACTGCAAATTATTTTCATCGTCACCGTACATTAAAACGTTTAATATTTTTAAACGGTCCATTCTTATAGCTATATTAACAATACTTTTCCAATTTTGGATGATGTCATTAATATATAGATTAAAAAGAGTAGGTGATAAACTACACCCTTGTCTTACACCTCTATTTATTAAAATTGGTTCGGTCCTTGATGTGCCTATATTTATTATAATTTGAGACTTTACATACAAACTTATTATCACATACATTTATTTTGCGGGGATTTCCATAATTTTCCAGAACTTATCTCTATCAACACGATCAAATGCTTTCTCAAAACCAATAAAAGCAACATGCGTCTGTAGGTTCTGTTCTCTTCTTTTTTTCAAATGTTTTCTGTAATATCCATAAATTATCTGTTGTTGATCGCCCCGTTCTAAAGCCATTTTGTTCTTCTTGAAGTATTGCTTCTGCTATTATTTTAAGTCTTTTATTTATAACCCTTGCATATATTTTATAAATTGAAGTAAGTAGTACAATTCCTCTATAGTTCTTACATTCTCTTCTATCTCTTTTTTTAAATAACGATACGAGGGACGCGCCGTAGTGTAGTGGTTATGGCACTGCGCTACAAGCCAGAAGGTCGGGAGTTCGAGTCCCGAGGGGGTCAGGATTTTTAAATTGACCTAAACGTTCTGGCGGCACTATAGTTCTGGGGTCGACTCAGCCTCCAACGGAAATGAGTACCAGACGCTTGTTCTGGGGGTAAAGGCGGCCGTCACGCAGGGCTGACAACCCGGCTGATATGAAGTGCCGATTGTCTAGATAAAGTGAGAGCCTTAACCTCCTACTACCCCAAGGGTCTCCTGAGGTCTATAGTGGGATCACTTTACTTTACTTTTAAATGATGACCATTAATTCGATTTTTATTAGCGAATTGTGAATCGAGAGCTAATAGAACATCCTGTAAAATAAGTAATGACATTTAATTATATAAACTTAAAGACTGCAATCTAATTTCATATGAAATGAATGTTCTACTGAAAGGGTTAAATAAGGTATTCAGGCAAAATGACAGCGTTTTTGGAGAAATTATGTTTAAAAATAGCAGTTTATATTGTTTATTTTTTGTAAATTTGAAGTGTGAGCGTGCACTTAAATTTGTGAAATTGTTAGAAAAGTAATAACAGACTTCAGCAATACGATATTAAATGAATGCAATTGAAGCTATTTTCAACTTCAGATGAAAACTCGAAAAAAAATCACACGTGGAAGCAACTCATTAAAGATGAAATGAACCCGGGGTTGAGGTTCGGGATTGCCGTAACCTTGAGCAAACAAGTTGAACTTCCTGGAAAATGGATTCTTGCAGAATTTGGCGAATGTGGGAGGTACTTCTTATCTCAGCCTGCATACTTAAGAACTTCGCATCGCAAACACACCGTCATTTGTTTTGTGTGATCATGGCAGTGCAGGCCAGGGAACAGGTGAGTACACAGTTCGAATCCAGCTCACATTACTATTTAGGTACTTTAGTCCAGATCAGAAACATGTTTTAAGAACTCTTTTTGTTCTAATTCTTTCAGATTATCCTTCTAAGTCCCAAAATTGTTCCCAGATATATTTAATAAATCAAATATATATATATATATTTTTTATTACATAACAACTTAAGTACATATGATCTTTTTACTCCAATTATATTTCGAGACGGATAAGCATCTTTGAGTATAGCCTGGGTATTATATGTCTTTTGCAAATGGGACAGATTTTATAAACTTTGAAATAATGAGTTATCTCGAAATGAATAGTGTTAAAAATTCCTCCACACCACTTCCTTTGAGACTAACAGAAATTCACGAACATTACATACTCAAATTGGTCGGATAATTAGCAAATATTTATTATACTCAAAACATTCCAAGTTCACAGCGGTGTTACATTTTGCCTCTTATACAGCTGACACGGTTTCTATTTCCGGTCAGGGTAAATTTCCTGGGCGAGTTTTTTTTCGAGATTATCTCTCACCTGTAAGACAAATATCGAAATTTTAACGCCAAATAATCTCTGGACACTATTTGACCAACATGATTATTACATCATATTCGTCTTGTCTATAATCAATATATGAGTGTATTAAATGTTCATGTTGTCTCGGAGGTGGCCCTGAGATTGTTTGGTAAAACAACTATTTGTATGATTTAGAGTATAAAAATCCACTCCTGATAGATCATGCCCCGTCAAGGCTCAGGAGACATGGGACACGTAAAGATAGCTATGAATGGGGAGGAAAAGTATAAAAAAAAAACAATGAAAGTATTTAAGCCAAAAATTTATGTTGCTAATCTTGAAACAATGAATTATAAATTGAATATCCAATTTTTTGCAAGTTCCTTTTCGAATTGAAATTTGTATTCTAGCATGGCACAATAGTGAAATGAATTTAAGATTTCTACAGCCTTCGAAAAAAATGATGGTGCAACTCTTGATGGTGGAAAGTTAAAAGTTTTGAAGAGCGATTCATACTAGTAAGTTGTTACGTGTGCTGTCTCCTTTGAGGTCAAATCCGGCGGCATAAGGGGCCAATCATAGATATATACCAATCATTATTGAAAGAATTTCAACAAATAAATGTATTAATTGAATTTTTAAGTTAAGAGAGTTATCAGATGAGTGAAAGCAAGTTATGGTCTCTTAAACCAATCAATAGTAAATTAGCGCTTACTTCTAATGCAGTCTTTGTATCATTCGCTTCAGTAAAGCAGTCGGTAAGATGCTTTCTTGTGACGACGCAAGCTCAGGTTCGATCCTGGTCAGGATTTTTTTTAATAACGGTGTTATTTTTTATAATGCCTACACGTGACCAGGATACGTTATATAAATAAATTTGTATATATAGGGAAATTAATCAATTAAAGGAAACAGCTCATATATATAATGAATAACGATTGTAAAATCTCGTTACTTTGTTTAAAAAACACAATGAATAACAAGATTGTTTATTTCCACCAGTCAAACCCATTATATTAAATCAAGACAAGTTATTATATGATTTCATTACACAAGTAAGTCCCGGAGTATTACATCGCTTCATACAGACAATTTCTAGCAGCGAACGGTTGTGATCTAGTGGAGTGAGCTTCTATTTCCCATGCAGGAGGTGACGTGTTCGATGCCGCTGTCATGCTTTTTTTTTCTCTCGGCCTTATCACAATTAATTTTCTTAGTTTTTATTTTTTTACTTTGTTTTATTTAGAGCATTTACCGCACTACTTATATTCACGAAATTATTTTCCATTGCACGGCACACAAGGAAATAGAACGGATTTTAGTTTCTCAAATAGTTGTATACTTGTGAACCAAACAACTGACCTCTGGTCATGCGCAGTGGCTTCGTTCTGGGACTTGAAAATTACCTGTGCGCCAACAATTATTTCATATGATGAAAGTTAAAAATTAAATTGTGTCTGTTGGTAGGTGCCGTCGTGCTCAACTTTGTTAATATATTGTATATAAAATTAACTGGAGCGCTTTCGGAAGTTACCTTCCATCTTCTGCAGGTTGAGTTTCCGCTACTTGTTGTTATTGTGTACGGTGATGTATACTCCAACTGTTTGTAGCAGCAACTGAATTGTTTTTGACGATCTCTTATATTGGGTTTGACTGAGGTGCGTTCTCATTGAGAAGTGAGGTGTTGTTTGTTTCCAGCTAGAATAAATATATTTGAAGACCTTGAAATTATAAAGGAAACAAACAACACCTCACTTCTTAATGAGAACGCACCCCAGTCAAACCCATTATACGAGATCGTCAAAAACAATTCAGTTGCTGCTACAAACAGTTGGAGTATACATCACCGTACACAACAACAAGTAGCGGAAGCTCAACCTGCAGAAGATGGAAGGTAACTTCCGAAAGCGCTCCAGTTAAATTTTATATACATTATTTTAACAAAGTTGAGGACGACGGCACCTACCAACAGGTACAATATCATTTTTAACTTTCATCATGTGACTTCACCTCAACGGAATTTGATATGAATTTTACTAGTAATAATTATTCCATAGGCTGTACATTGATGAGTAGTTACTTTGGTGCCCATTATAAAGTATTGATTTATTGAATCTATCTTATTTAAATCTTTATTTAAATTCCGAGTCTTCCAAATGCGATTCTCAAACGAAACGTCTGAGAATTACTTACTTATATCTTCCCTTTGTAGATACGTTTACGTGCTTCACACTTTCCGAACTTTAAGAGGCAGAACCAATCAAATAATTTTTAATTCTAGATGACACGCTTTTTTACCACACAAGAGCATGAAGAGCCGCCTAAGATGAGTGATCAACTCAATACCAGAGCCACCTCCCAGATAATTATTAAAATAGTCTTACTGTATTATAATTATTAAAATATTCTAACTAAAAAGCTAATTGTTATAAGGAAAGATAGTTAAAATAGTGTGGTACTGGAACCTGTGAAAAAAGAGTTAAAATGCATTTGTAATAGAATGCAAATAGACGAAAAAGTATATAAACTGCAAATCATTATCAATTAAAAAATAATGAGGTGAACATGATAGAGGGAAATTTGAATTTAAACATTAGCAATAAAAAAAGATTGAAATGTGATAAATTCAATCTTTCCTTTTAAGTCATTGTGTTAGACTTTTGTGGAACTCTTTGGGCTTTAAAATATGCCCGACAATTGTCTTATAGGTAAGAAAAAAAAAACTCGCTGCCGAGAAGTCGTGCCCGCAGCTTCAGAGGCAATGCATTTCCTCTAGAACAGCGGTTCCCAATCTTTTTTGACTCGCGAACCCCTTCCACAACAATCTGGGTTGGCTGAACCACTGACTTTTAAACATACATACAGTAGACATGCATAACATTTAATTCCAAGCAAAAGGTTTAATAACCTTAAATTAACTTAACTTTTAAAGGTTAGAATCTAAATTTACTAAACAGCTGTCACTGAATTACATAATAAATATGAAAATCAAATAAAACTAGGTTTTATTTTTATTTAATTAATGAATTTACTCTAGTTACGGCTTAAAAGTTACACAGCGTATAGGCCTAATTTCAATAATAAATACATGTTTTCATTTCACCACCTCTTCCTGTTTCCCTTTCAAACTTCCATTTTTAACCAGTTATCCATTTTAATGTGAACGGAAATGATTCTGATACACAACTGATAACGATTTGTCGCAGGAAAGAAGAAGTAGGGACTATTGTTGAAGATACAAAATTAAATATCGGTTTAAGATTCCACATTAAATATATAATCAAAGGCCTGAATGCCATGTAACCGTTGTTTAGTCGGGTTGCGGTACTGCTGTTAGTATTGTTAGAACACAAATAAACTGGCAGATTAAATTTCCATTGTAGCGAAATCAAATGCAATCCTAATGTTATTACATAATTGTAAATCAGGCATTCGCGGTAAATATTAATTTATTGTGGAAATTATGTGATAAATTTCCGATGATACACATATGTAACAGAGGGCATTACGGGACTAATTCAATTTCAAAGTAGTAGTAATAATAATAATAATAATAATAATAATAATAATAATAATAATAATAATAATACTTATTCACTGGCACTATCGAACCCGTAGGTTCATGGCCGCACGGACATAAGCTCTCCATACATCCCTATCCTGAGCTAATGCTTTCCAATCATTCCCTGTATAATCTACTTCCCTCAAATCATAGTTAATGTTGTTCTCCCACCTCATTCTTGGTCTACCAACTGGGCGTTTTCCTTCTGGCTTTCCTACAAGAAGTTTCCATGCACGTCTTTCATTCCCCATACGCCCAACATGTCCTGCCCATCGCAGTCTACGGGACTTAACTGTTCTTATTATATCTGGGTTCCTACAAAGAACATGTAGTTCATTGTTATGTAGTCTTCTCCATTCACCTGTCTGTTCATCTCTCTTTGGTCCAAAAATTTTCCTAAGAACTTTATTCTCAAATACTCGTAATCTCCTTTCCTCCCTTAAAGTAAGAGTCCATGTTTCGCACCCATATAATATAACTGGTAGAATAATAGTTTTTTATATTTTCAGCTTAACGTTTTTTGAAAGGAGTTGGGACATCAAAAGTCTCTGCCATGCATAATAGCATGCATTTCCAGAATTGAGCCTATGTTTAATTTCTTTGTGCATCTCATTCCTATTTGTGATTATTGTTCCTAGGTATTTGAATTCAGCCAATTCCCCAAAATTTCCCTCATTTGTCATTAGCTGTCCATTTCCATTATATAATGTATTTCTAAGTGTGACCATATATTTAGTTTTACTGATATTTACTTCCAGTCCTAATTTCTTAGTGTTACTCAATAGTGTGTGCGTGTTGGCCTTTAGTATCTCTTTGTTATCGTCCAATAGTACTAAATCAAAAGCATAAACTAACAGCTTATTACGACCATTCATTTGTAGGCTTTTTTCATCCTCTAAAGATTTGATGGCATGCTCTAGTACAAAATTAAATAGTAGAGGAGATAGTGCATCTCCTTGCTTCAACCCATTCTGGATTTCAAAAGTGTCTGAAAACTGTTTGCCTACACGCACCCTACTTGTTGAGCCATTTAGACACATTCGTATAAGTCTAACTAACTTTTTAGGAATTCCGAACTCCAGCAGGATACTATATAACTTCTCCCTCTTAATTGAATCATATGCTTTTTTGAAGTCTACATATAGTTGATGTACAGTACTATTATATTCCCATTTCTTTTCTAAAATCTGTCTTATACTAAAAATCTGATCTGTTGTAGACCTGTTTCTTCTAAATGCACATTGATGATCTCCTAGAATGTCATCAATATAGGGAGTAAGTCTGCTTACTAATATATTTGTTAGAATTTTTACGAAGTTGAAAGTAATGAGATGCCCCTGTAGTTGTTGCAAATAGTTTTATCTCATTTCTTATAAATTGGTACGATAATTGATTCCTTCCATTCATCTGGAAGAGCTTCTTTTTCCCAAATCATACTAAGCAACCAGCGTATCTTGTCCATCAATTTTTCTCCCCCTGATTTTATCAGTTCTGCTGGGATCTCATCAGAACCTGATGCTTTATACATCTTCAATTTTTCAATTGCCATTTCAACCTCTAATGCACTTGGCTCTGCGACTAGCATTTCTGCTGTCGGTAACTTATCCTCCTCAATGTCCTGTTCTGTATGTACATTTAATAGCTGATTAAAATAAATTTTCCATCTATTTAATATACTCTTGGAATCTGCAATCATATCCCCATTTTCATTCCGAATTATGTTTGTTCTAGCCTGAAACCCTTTCTTCTCTATACTAATTCCCTGATATAATTCTCTAATGTTCCTATTTTTTGCATTCATTTCAAGATCATTAATCTTCTCTCTCAAATATTCCCTCTTCTTACTCTTTAGTAACTTGGTGGTTTCCTGTCTAACACTACCCAATTGCTCTAAATTTACCTCATTTGGCTCGTGTAACCATTTCATTTTGCTAGCTTTCTTTTCTTTACAATGTCGGCACATTCCTCATCAAACCATTTCTTGTTTTGTCTCTTTTTTAAACAACCAATGCTTTCTAATGCTGACAATTTAATAGTATCTCTTATAACCTCCCATTCTTTATTTATATCAGTTTCTTCTTCGTTTGCCACATTGTCATCTGAAGATTCCAGACTTCAAATCTTATTAGCAATTTTGATTTGGTATTCTTGCCGCATTTCATCATTTTCAAGTTTTTTAATTCATATTTTACAGAATCATCTTTAGCGTTTGTTCTCTCATAAGCGATAGCCGTTGTCTGATTTTCACCTTGACCAGATTATGATCTGAATTGCAGTCTGTCCCTCTAACTGATCTAATATCAATGATGCTACTGTGCCAGCGTTTATCCACTAATACATGATCTATCTGGTTCCGAGTTTCTCCATCTGGGGACGTCCAGGTGTATTTATGAATATCCTTATGCTGAAATGTTGTGCTCTTAACAATGAGATTCTTTGATGTGGCAAATGTGACTAATCTAACCCCGTTGTCGTTACTATCTTCACGAAGACTGAATTTGCCTATTGTTGGTTTGAATATATCTTCCCGCCCCACTTTTGCATTTAAATCTCCTAAGACAATTTTCATATGATATCGTGAAAGGCTATCAAATAAGCATTCTAATTCTTCATAGAACTCATCCTTGATCTTGTCATCTTTATCTTCTGTGGGGGCATGTACATTTACAATTATAAAATCATGTCGTTTACCCTTTAGAATTATGTATGATTTCCTATCACTAACAAACTTAATATCTCGGATAGCGGATAGGATCCTCCTTCTGACTACAAAACCTGTTCCAAATGCAGGTCTTTCTGCAGCCCCATAGTATAATGCAAAGCTTCCTGATTCCTGACTACCTTCTCCTGGCCACCTAACTTCCTGTAAAGCGACTATATCCAAGGGCGATTTATCCAATTCCCGCGTTAATATCTCTAGTGTCCCGCTATTGTATAAAGTCCTAACATTCCATGTTCCTAGGAACATGTCCCTGTGTTTGAGCCTTTGGCATGGATTCCCTGAAGTAGTCCCCGCCCGGAGAACCGATTGGGGACTATTTGACCTCCGGAAAATTTTACCCCAGTAGAACCCATGTCCGCATTTCTTGACGGTTGTATTTTTACGGTGAAAGATCGTCACTCTTTCGACCAAGGTACTTATTTCGTCTGGCTTATCACCTTCGACCAGTCCGGCATGGGTAACCCTATCGGCAGCAATGCTACCGCCGGCATAGCTCTCAGGATCATTTAAGCACACAAGCCACTCCACCACGACAAGGTAAAGATACCATGGAGGGATAATAATAATAATAATAATAATAATACAATTATTATTATTATTAATGCTATTATTGCAGTTATTATTATTATTATTATTATTATTATTACTATTATTTTGGCAATGCCTCATAAATGAAGGAAACAGTAATAGACCTAACCTCGAAACCCATCATTACGGAAACGTTTTGGCGAATCCCTTATTTTGCGAACTCCCTGGAGGTTCGCGAACCACAGTTTGGGAAACGATCTCAAAGATCATAGCGTTAATAAAATACTTAATTGTAAACGGTCGGTCTTATTGCATGTTTTGACTATTAGCAAAGTGATCTGAAGACAGAAAAAAAAACATTGTTTTGTTTTTGGATTTTACAAATTCACTCTATTGGGTCAATGTACTAGCGATTTTCGATTCCAAATATATTATTAGTCGCAGAATTTGAATTATCTTCTGGAGAGTAAATTAATTCCAACCATGCGAATGCCTGAAACCGGTACACTCAAGATAGACAGAGAGAATTTAGGTCGAAATAAATACGTGAAAAATATTTACTACATGCCAAATATATCCAATGTAAATACGTTCATGGAAACTAGCTCGAAGAGATATCTGTAGACCTGTCATTCCCAAAATGGTCGATATCGACCCACAGGAGTTGAGTCTCACCTGCAAGGAGACCATATCAAAGTGAACCAGCACTATGTCAGCTGTCAAATACTCATTTTATGTCGATGCATTTGTAAAAAAATGTTAGAAAGGCAGGGAGTATACCTAAAATAGAAACAAAATGGCATGTGGTCAATGATGCAAAAATGTTTGGGAACCTCTGCTCTAGACGGTCGGTCAAATTCCGTGTGTAAGGCCGTAGATGTACTTTACACAGGCCTATGGCGAAAATAATGTTTCATTAATTTTACATTTTCCCATAGTATGTTCGACTAAATTTCTAGTTTATAATGAAGTTACATTGTGACGAATCTGCGGGTGATAGAAACAATTGAGGCCAGATACGCATTCAGTATTAAAAAAACACATGAACAGCGATTAGTATTTTAAAAAAATTAAAGTTTCTTTTTTACCTGTTATATCTCGGTGATAGAAAAACAATTGAGGCCAGATACGCATTCAGCACTAAAATAATTTTAATTTCCAACACGCTTGGGATAAAATAAATGGTCAACAAAAAAATCATCTCCATCACATATAGAATAAAATTAGAATTATCAAAAAAACAAAATAATTTTACCATCAAAAGCGTGGGGTGCTCTATATCAATTAATATATTTGATAATAAACAGATATTGGTAAAAGTAAGCTCTCTAAGAAGAAAATGTAAAAATCATAAAAAGTACCCCACGCTTTTGATGGTAAAATTATTTTCTTTTTGTTGATAACTCTAATTTTATTCTACATGTGTTGGAGATGATTTTTTTGTTGACCACTTTATTTTATCCCAAGCGTATTCGAAATTAAAATTATTTTTCATTTTTTAGTTTTCTAATAAAGCGTGTTCTTTTAGTTTTCTAAAAATATTATTCATTTTTAATTTTTTTAGTTTTAATATTTTACAGAATGAGATAAAAATATAAATATATTTAAATTCGATAATATTGTAGTATGAGCTAAAAGTAATACTCTTCTATAAAAAAAAAACCCTCCCAGCCGGATTTGAACCAGCGACGTATGGATTACTGAAACTATATACCACTAAGAGTTCACTGCTCTACCAACTGGGCTCTTACAACAATTGACTAAAAAGTCGACAAGTCCACAAACTTATAATACCAGTTTTCATTTTTTTTGATTTTCGGATGATTCTGGCCAGGATTTTAGAAACAAAATACGAAATTATTGTATTGTCACGGGTCCTCTACACGTATACAAAGTTTCAAGTCGATCAAATGTTTCTAAGTGGGTGAAAATCGCGTTGAAAAATTCCGTTACATTGATACAAAAACACTTTTTTTGATTTTCTGATGATTATGGTCAGGATTTTAGAAAATAAATATGAAATTATTGTATTTTCACGGGTCCTCTACAAGTATACAAAGTTTCAAGTCGATCCAATGATTTTAAGTGGGTGAAACTCGCGTTGAAAGATTCCGTTACATAGATAGATAGATAGATAGATAGATAGATAGATAGATAGATAGATAGATAGATAGATAGATAGATAGATAGATAGATAGGTACAGGTCAAGCTAATATAAAGCGTGTAAAAACACATGAACAGCGATTAGTATTAAAAAAAATAAAGTTTCTTTTTTACCTGTTATATCTCGGTGATAGAAAAAATTGAGGCCAGATAAACATTCAGCAATAAAAAACACATGAACAGCGATTAGTGTTTAAAAAAATTAAAGTTTCTTTTTTACCTGTTATATCTGGGTGATAGAAAAATTGTGGCCAGATAAGCATTCAGCATTAAAAAAAACACATGAACAGCGATTAGTATTTAAGAATATTAAAGTTTCTTTTTAACCTGTTATATCTACGAGCCATACTGACAAACAATATTTTAATACATTGAAGATTAAGTAGTGGTGAAAAAAAACCTATCATTCTAAAATGTAGGATCTATTGCAGTTAAAGTAAAATATTTGATGCTGGATTAGAACTTCATTCTTATAACTCATTTCATCGTGATCATTCAACCCCTTGCACAGTACATTTACTGTCGGGGTTTCGTGTTTTAGATATGTGTCCGTAATCATCGTATAGGCCTAATATAATTAAAATTAAATAAGTGAAATTCTACAGAACACGCATGATATGCATTACAATCTTTGAAGATAAATCTTCTATCGATAAAATAGGAGTAAAATATCTAAATTGTTTAACAGTGTAAGAAATTGAGACAACTTATACAAATGTTTCTCAAACGTTTTTATCAAATCTACGTCAAACAAACAGATTTTTCTGATTATTTTTGGTTCCATATACAGTAAATGTAGGCCTAGTGGTCCTGGTAGTTTAGAGTTACCATGCTCCCCATGTAACTCTGAAGTTCATTGGTTCAAATCCTGCAGAGTTCATTAATATATTTCAGGATGTAAAAGTTATGAGTATGAGGTTCTTCGGAATAGAACTAAAACCTGATAGCTGTGCAGTGCATGTCTGATATGAGATAAATTTGTAGGTCTTTTCACGCCCACATTTTATTCGCGATCTTCATTATCTGAGATGTTAAGAGCTGTGTCAAATAAGATATAATCTCAGTATAGATATCTGGAAATTTTATAATTAGTTGAGACACAATATATTTTGTGAGAAGTCTATGTAATACGAATATCGACCTTGTATATTTAACTTATGCAACAAAATCAGCTGATAGATTATTTAATAATATAGGAATATAGTGGAGTTACGGTTGTTTCCACGATCGCCCTGGGCCGTACTTTGGAAGCGCAAGGTTATTCCATTATTTTACTGTTTAGCGGGACACGGTTCGGGTAATATACCTCTTTCGTGCTAGAATATTTAATGAACAATATCGTTATTCCCTTTTAACCAACTATCAAAGGATCCTATATAGACGGATATACATATATAATTCTTCTGTACGTGTGTTTGTCACTCTACTCCTCCTAAACAACTGGGATCAATGTTGATGAAATTTCTTGTGTGCGTCTGATCGGGTCGCCCGAAGATTTAGATTCACAATTGGCTCCTCTAAGACCACTAGGTGTAGGAGTTCACCTGATGATAAAATTCAAAAATCGCTCTAGCGGTCACAATTTTCGATGTTTCACAACGAAACTCAGTATATCGTACTAGCATAAAATGAGGTAGGTATTATCGGAAAATGAACGACATCTGAGAATTAAAAATAGAGGTTTACTTGAAATCCAAAATTAAAAATCGCATAAAAAACTGGACCGATTTTTATGAATTTTTTTGTGTGTACTTGAGTGAGTCCAGGGATGGTTTAAATTCACAATTGGACCCAGTAGGTGGCGCTGCGATCGAGTTATAGGATATTTGTGTCAAATGTGCATTATCGACATTCCGCGCAACAACAGAGTGACGTCATCACGAACGCTTCTTGAGCCACAACAGATGACAGTGAGGAGTTCTCTTGCGAACTTATTTAATAATTTGTAATTACCGCTTAATTATTGAATTTTGTATAAAAAGTAACATTTTTATCGTCCGTCCATGACGCGAGAATTAAACGTTTGGGCAAGACGTCTGCTTGGTACGCTAGTATAGTTTTATAGGCTGTGTGAGCGTCACCAAATTCCAAATTCCTTTAAATAAACTTCGCAATTAACAATCATAAGATTTTTATGGAGGTTATTATTATTTTCTCCATTAGCTGGCGACATTGGAGAAAAGTGGAGAGGTTCGTATTTTTTTTTTTCACAAAAAAGAGTATGTCTATCTTTGAGTTTTAAAAAATGAGAAAAATATTTCATACACATTAAGTTATAAACATTTAGTCATTACATTAACATTAAAAATACAGTTATTCCATTTTATATTTTTAATTTTATTTTGTATAAAATTATTGTGAGATTTTTTTGGAATTTTTGAGTGAGGAGATGCGATTTCCATCATGTTACAACAACCAATAATTGGAAAACAATTATCCATTCATTTTTCTAGATGTTACGATTTGTAATGGTTCTGGCCCTGATCTCAGGGCTCGAAGCCAGATCGACGATGAGGGCGGAGAAGCCAGCCATGAGAAATTCAAGAGCATTTGGACTTGAAGAAATTCTGATGGGTGAATTTTCGAGTAGAGGATTTTCTGCCAATTGGATATCAGGTAATGTGTGACAAAATGTAATTTTAAATTGAAGTACGATCACATAAATATGGGTTTTAGACAAAAATAAATAAAGCAAGAATTCAAGGCTTAAACCTTACAGTTAAATATCCTTTAAAACACAAAAGTAAGTGATGTTAATGGTAATAATATAAATATTTCATGGAAATTAATTGTCTGTTTGGCGGAACCAGATATTTTGGAATCTGATATATTTTCAGGGACGGAGTTTCTATACACGGACAGGGAAACTGGCAACGTGATGAAGTATGATGTGGAGTCAAAATCGAACGATTTATTCGTGGAACGAGCCATTCTGGTTAGTATCTAATGCGTTGTATCCATGAGGAGTTGTATCATTGAAACGTCCTATGCTTCAATGTTTATAACATATCCGACCGAGGACATTTAAGTTTTCAAGTGAAATTGCAGAAGACTGTAATAGAATACTACATTCTCTATAGAAATTGTGAGCACAAAAAATACTGTAATATCCATTCCTTTTAATTAAAACAGTACTGACTTATGCAGATTGTATTAAACATCCCTTGTCTGATGTATTCTCTGTTGTAAACATTCAAGCATTGGATGTCTCAATACTGCCACATTTGTTTTATTGTCTAAGCCTTAATTATATAACATGTTACATCTATTATCATCATATAGATATTAAATTAACTCCCTCATTTCTTATATGTTGGTAGCTACTTTATGTAATATAAAGCCGTTTCGATAATTATAAAAACAATTAAACAATTCAGTAAAAAAAATTAAAGAAAAACTTTACATACTGTTATATTTGAAAAATCACAATTGAGTTTGCAAATCTCATTTGGTAACCATCACTTCAACATAAATTTATTTATTTTTAATGAATGCAATAATCGAATTCTAATTACAAGTTGCGTCAAATCTTCTGGTGCAAACTAACCTGACTGGAGTGTTTTTATTATTCATCGAGGCAAATGCTAAGATGGAATTTGATTACTAGAGCCCATTTCATAATGATAGTAATTTCACATAATTGAAATTTAAAAAGAAATCAGTAATCTTCTAGAACAAACACGACAAGCACAAGAAAAATTGACAGTTCACTAGATACAAGCACAGATTATAGGCAAATAACATCCGATTGAGGGTCTTTCCACTTTTCAGCGGTTGCCCTTTTACCGGCCGGCTGCTGGCCCTTCACATCCACATGTGTCAATCACAGAGGTAGATGATCAACAGCCAGTGTAGGGGGTGACATGTGGTTAGCATGTCGAGTCCCCCAGCCGTTATAGCTGGTTCCTCAACCTGGAGCCGCTACTTACTGTAGCTATCCAATTGCCTCACGATGCTGGGTGGGCACCGGTCCCATACTGGCCGAAATACCATGAGAAAACTTCTTCCCCCATGGAGACTCGAACCAACGCAAGTCCCGTAGCTCTGCGCCAAGGCTTCCTACCTTAACCGCTCGGCTACGGCGCGGGACGGCAAATAACATACGATATTAAAATGTTTATAAAAAAGAAACAAACAAGCTATAACAATAATTGTAATTAAAATGAGAGCATAAACAATTTAAAATAAACATTTATTCACAGCTGAATTAATGCATGAATAAACGAACAAATAAAAAATCAAACATGAACGAATTACTGAATAAACTAACTAACGAATAAATTAATATCTGATGAAATCAACGAATTAACAAGTGAACAACTGAACGCTAAAAAAAATAAATGAACGAATTCATTAAAGGAAAAAGAAAAACGAGTGAGTTGTGAAAATATTTAAAATGATAATCAAATTAAGACATTCATTAATTAGTGAAATGAGTAAAAGAGTTAAAATAACTTATTTTTCTATTTCATCACTGTTTAACCCTTTGCCCCGTATAACGTAGTAAAGCGTACCTTACTTGCTTTGTCCCTGCCCCGTATAACGTAGTAAAGCGTACCTCTTTATAAAACAGCTGTATTTCGACTTGGATTCACTTTCTTGGAAAACTGTGACATGTCAGTCATTCTTTGGCATCTGTGGAATGTATTAAATGTGGCAACAAGGCTTGCTTTATAATTTTTTGTAAAATTCTAACGGTACTTTTTTTGTGTTTTCAACCCTATTTTTGAATGCCTCCACCAGTTTATCTGTAACTATGGCAAGCGAAAGCAAAAATTCATGTGTTAGTAAAACTACCTGTAATTTAAACCCATTGTTTAGTGAAGACATTGTGGCCGCGATAGATGAGGAATTTAATTATGAAAGTGATAGTTCTGACGCTTCTTGGATGGGTAGTTTAGTGCAATATAGTCATATAGAACAAACGAGTTCCAGTGATGAAGAATCGTAGCGTCGACGACAGAGCGCACTGATTATAACGAGAACAATAATTACTCTTTTAATAATTGGTCCTCAGAACTTAATTTTAAAGAATTGGAATCTTTCTCATCACCAAATAAAATTATAAACGGATAAGGACAATTTTTCTTTATTATACACCGGTAATAGAGAAAGTAATAAATAAATATATTTTATCTGTAGTAGAACTTGGATATGCGAGAATTTTTACTAATGATGTTAGTTACTTTTCTGTGTCTGTGTCTTGATTTGTCTTAAAAGTGAGAAAAAATGACCCGAAAAAGAAATCACCCAGGAATCCTGTTCCAACCTTGGATCGACCCCGGGCCCGTTGTATTCTGAGGCAGGGACGCTAACCCGATACCATAGCGGTAGACATGAATCTTACATCGTACTCAGGCTTTCTTGAAAGAAAGTTATTCACAAAATATCTATGGCCCGGCGCTAAGTAGTGGAAAATGCAGAATGATATTAAAATGAAGAATTGTATAAGCAAACCCATTTAAAAAGTAATGGTTTCAATAGACCAAGTTTAAAGTGGATAAAATTATCTGAAATATTATGCAATACAAACCAGAAAGTAGAAAACCAAAGTTAAAGGTGGAAGGATGGATGAATGGATGGAACAGTACAGAAGAAAATTGAGAAATTATATTAAAGATAACGGGCATGATCCTATTTTGAAAAAAAAAAAATCCTGAAGGAATTCGAGTATCAATCAGGGCTGTAAAGTTGATGGTAGTGATAATTAGACAAATTAGATGGTTAATTAAATAAAAATAAAACGTAGTTTTATTTGATTTTCATATTTATTATATAATTCAGTGACTGTAAATAAATATTGTTGTATTGTTGCTTAGATCAGTTGGAACACAATTCATAATATGTTAACATGTCTGAAGAAGGTACGGTACAGTGTACCGAAACAGCTGTCACTGAATTATATAATAAATATGAAAATCAAATAAAACTACGTTTTATTTTTATTTAATTAATAAATATGGATTTTCATCAAGTAAACACCAACTCAATTGATTATTAAATTAGATGGTATTAAAAAGACTGCAACCTTATACCAACTCTAATTAAATTAGTATATAAAATATATTTTAGAAAAATAATTGTATTTTCAACGTAAGTATGCCTTCTCATTCTTAATGACACGTTTAGAAACTTATGAGGTACTGTATGAAACGATTTGCATATACTTCCGCAAGATGGAAAGCTAATATATATGCCCAACATATCTTGTTACTTAATTATATTAACACGTGTTTACTTGCAGGAAGAATACCAGGCTACAAGCTATGAACTATCACATGACAGAAACTTCCTACTCATGGGATACGACACTCTATCTGTAAGTAGATGATGCTTATTATAATAAAAGTAAGTTAAAGTGCATCGTTGGGGTCAGATTTTGAGTAAATTACAGAAATTATCGTGAATGAACTTAGTGTGAAGAATAATTTAACATTTAGTTCACAGTTTTAAATTTTCTTCTTTCTATTTTCCTTCTTCTTCTTCTCCTTAATCTTCTTCTTCTTCTTTGGTCATGTAACAATCTAGATTTCCTTCAATACAACTGTCCGTTTTAAATGCACAAAATAAAATGAATTGTAGTAGCAAATGCTTTTAGTGTGAAAAAGAGTGTAAATATCTTTGTTTTGAAGTGATCTTTTTTTTTTTCCTTTTCTTATTCTCCTGGCTCTATAGTCTTGTAAGAACGCTGATATAGTTCTAAACAAATCATTCTTCCAAATTTCAGAATTACAGCAGAAAAATAATGTAAATATTTTCTAGCAATGTTAATTAATTCTTTCTTTTTCCTCTTCATCTTCTTTTCTGACGTTACAGTCTTGTAGAACCCTGATCTCCTTCAGCAAAACCCATTCTTTTCAAATTACAGATTTACAACAGTAAATTCATCTTCTTTGAAGGACATTGTAAACATTACATTCAGTTTTCACTCTTTCCTTTCTCTTCATCTTCTTATTCAACTTATCCTCTTGCTCAGCGATCTTGAAATAATATGACTTCCTTCAACGCAATTCATTGTTCTTAAATTGCAGATAACAAAATTATTTGTGATAGTAATTTTTAAGAAGAATGTATATATTTTCTTTGCAGTTTTCAATATTCTTATTCTTCTACTTCGTCTATAAAACTAAAACGAACTCAACACAACAGCCCACTCTTTTATGTTCAACACTTTTATTTCTATATTTTCTACCTCAATTTTTGTAAATATTCTTCAAACTCATTCAACCATTGTCGGTCTCGAAAAATTAGTCGTGACATTTCTGGTCTCTGGTTCCGAGGTGCGAGTGTTCCAACTCGGCCGGAGTCGATGGATTTTATCAGGGCGTGTAAAGTCCTAACCATGGCACAGTGATCCACAATTTCAAAAAACCGGCAAACATCGAAATGTATACTTTACATTAGAGGAGAAAAACGTTAGCAGTCCTCAACACAAGTAGACGGTGTAAGCTTACCATCTACCAAAGAAATGACTCTCTATACTAATTATTGTTATAATACCTAATTTTCGGACGGCCAAATTATGTTTCATAAAAACGGAATTTTTATGCCACATTTTCTTCACTCTTGACACTTTTTGTTACAATTATTTTAGTGCATCTCTCAATAATTTTGTTAAATAGATTTACACCTTTATACTATTGCACAGAAAAAGAGCCAATATCTGAAATATAATTAAATAAATTACTTTTATTTCGGACTTGAAAAAACGAAAATTCTATTGAGTTACAAAGGTTTCGCCGCCATTTCTCACGACGATTTCTAAAAGTCAAATACACTTTAAAGTGTTGCTAAACTGGCACGAGTGAAAACGTTTGCTAATTTAGATTTACGCAGCATATTAATGAACTCGGGTGGTACAGATAACTGTGACACTTACAGCCCGTGCGCGTGGGAAATGTCCTGTCGCAACAGTCACTACAACTCATAGAGAACAGTAGTGCAATGTCCGTGAAATAAGGCAGTTCTTTAAGCTTGCTGATATCTAAACTTTGACATACATTGTCCGATTATGTAACTTGCGGTGGTCTATTATTGAATTCTACAAATCTAGAAGGGAACTGCAGCACGAAGTTTCTCCGTGAAAAATCAGATGAAGGTCGGAATAATCAAATCGAAAATTTCTTGCAATTTGTGTTAAATTCTATAAACAATGACAGTGTCTCTGAAGTTTATGTGAAGAAGATTCGTGCAGAAGTGTTGCGGTTTTGCAGCAAAATATTTAACAAAAGTTAAAAGGATGAAGTGTTTTTAGTTCGTAGTTCATCTATTCGTACATATTCTAAAATGCAAAGAGGACGCTATAATGTCAGTTTTGAAGATAGTAGTAACAGAAGTATAAAGCGAAAGACAGAAGAACTTCGACGTGAAAACTCGTCCAAATAATTCGATTTTACAACTAAAGTACATTTAAAGGAGTAAGGAGAAGGAAAGGTATCGAAACTAATAAATGAAGCTGTTATAACAACTCCAACAAGAGCAGAAAAAATCCTTTGAGTTCGGAAATCATCAAAATCACGATTCGAAGTAAAACCTTAGAATAAAAAAGAAGCTATTACGTTAATAATTGAAGTTAATTTAAACCAAAGATAATATAAGCTTACAAGAGGCAAGCAAAAGAAATGCATGCTAATATCTACCCATCATAATACCGTTTCCTTAAATTTAAATAACGATATTACCCCAGTAAATATTTTACAGAGGTGCAGTTACAGAATTTTTTGGATCATGCTACCAGGCGTATAGTTGAATTACAGGATCCTTTTAATTTTTTATTATTATTATTTTATTATTATTATTTTATTATTACTTTATTATTATTATTATTTTATTATTATCATTATTATTATCATTATCATTATTATTATTATTATTATTATTATTATTTGTAAATGCACAATCTTCTCTGTGTGGTTTTTCAGCGTACCTCACAAATAATTGCAGTCACAGATATGTTCATGCTCTTAAAATTGTTAATCTTACATATGTCGATGGATCTGGGGCCTAAATAGTGAGTTCCAGATTTTTCCGATTTTTTCCCGTTCTGGATCACTGTGCATGGCTTCGTTTGGAAGGGAAATAAAACCTTGGTTTTTGTATCCTATATTATTGACATGTAAAATAACTTCAAACTAGGAATAAGATGCCTGTGAGCAAAATTTGTTGGCACTTCATGCCAAGATTTGAATTGCGACGCCAGTTTCATCCAACCATCTTGCGTTTGGCGTCCAACGAAATCTATATTTCGACAAGGAGATCCATAAAAAATGAACACATTTAAAGATTTATAATTTCCATCTGGGAAGTAATAAGGCATTAAATTGATTTTGATTGTCTCAATTGGTCTCGAGGAATCATATTAGTACTCCTGATAATAATTGTTTCCTTATAAATACTGTGTCCACCGCTGTGGTTTCGAGGTAGCGTGCTGCCGTGTCACGCAGCGGGCCCGGGTACGATCCCCGGTCTGGGCAGTTTTTCTGGGTGAGGTTTTTATCGGGGGTTTTTCCTCACCTGTAAGACAAATGTCAGGAAAACATTAAGGCCCAAACGGTCCCCGAAATCATATGGCCATCATCATCATCATCATTCTTATCATCGTCATCATCATCCTTCATCGGTGTGGAAAGCAACGGGAAGCTACAACACCTATAATTCCCTAGTAAAGCTGCAAGCATAGCATGAAAATGCTATCATTGCAGTGAAAGGCCTGCCCTCGGGCAGAATTACTATAGATGGATAAATACTGTTTTACAGTAATGATTATTTTACAATATATTGTTGTCAATTTGGGCCATTTTTTCATTATCCGATATCTTTACATTCGTAACAATCTGATTTTGCAAACGAATTAAAAATTGTCATTATGTAAATGTATGATGATATGCATGTTGATTTTAAATGTAAAATACTTAATAAGAATCGTGACTACAAAAATGTTCCAAATGGCAAAATAACTACCGATATTACGTATTAATTAATTGCTTGTTATCTCAAAACAGATATGAAGCTGATATCTAATTTTGTAAATACACACCTTGTTGTCTCTATAATAGAAGCCAAAACATCGGTCGATGCACAATGCTTAATAAATTTGATTATTCCTCTGGATGAACTGCGTACACCGAATCCGTAGGGGTGGGATGTTTGAGTAATAAAATGTTCAGTGGCAGCTATAATTGATAAATGAATACACAACTTGTAGTTAAAACCACTTATTTTATTAACTTCACTAATGCGCGCTTCATGTCTTAAGAACTTGTGTGTTGAGATGAATGTGTTGTGATCTTGGGTATGATGCAGGAACAGAGCAGCGTCTGCCCTGGACAGATCCTGGCGAAGAGTACTGTGAATGTACGTCTGTACTATGCTAACGCCAACGGAAGAGTGTCGAGACTAGTGATGGGTTATTCGAGAGTGAGTCGTTTAAAAAGAACGCTTCACTACTGTGAAGTGTCAAAAAGTTACTCACTTTTAGTGAACTGCCAGTTCAGAGTTCACTACTGCTACTTAAAATTAAAGTTTACTTTTTATTTCAAGCTCTAGATGTCTCACTCAAAATCAACTTTCACTCATTCATTGATTACATTTCTCCGCACATCGACCCTGCATGTTCCCGCCTCTTTCCTACGTCATCCATATCATTCGTACCGCAGTGAGTGTCTGAGAGGAACGAACTATCTTGCCAGAGTGAACTGTCATAGAGCAACGAACTATCTGGCCTGAGTGAAGTTACATAGAAGAACGACTACCTTGGAAGAGTGAATGAACGAAGTGGTATCAAAGAACGAACTATCTTAGAAGAGTGAAGTGTATTAGATTAACGAAGTGGTATCAAAGAACGAACTACCTTGGAAGAGTGAAGTGTCTTAGAGGAACGAACTACCTTGACAGAGTGAACTTGCTTTAAACATTCAGTACTTAAAACTCTCAACATTCGACACGCTCATTCAATCATTACATGTACATTACGGCACTCTCCCGCCTCTTGCTTACGTCATCACTCATACTTAGCATTACTCAGGGATTACTTCTTTTAATCAACGACATTACTAACGCTACAAATCTAATGTAGTCTAATATTACAATCACTTTACATTTTATTTAATGGAATTCCGAAAGTATTTAATAAAAATCCATTTTATCCAAGTTTTAATAGAACATATTTTACTAGGTTTATAAAACGCTGTTGCAAAATTTAGTAAAAATATTACCTTGCTAAACACTTAGAGCGAATATACCGTGCAAGTTTAAAAGCATCCCGCCCCCTGAATGAAACTGTGTTTAGAACAAAAGTTACACTTTGCTTTACCATCGCCTAAATCGGCGAAGAAACCCCAAATTTCACTACATTTTCTTGATCGCGAATTAAAAGCCATTCTGTAAAACTGCACCCACAAAGCTAAATTTTGTTGGCCTACCCGTATTCACCCTCTTTATATTTTTAGTTTAGGGGTTGTAAAGATTAAGATCAAGTAATTGCCAATAGTACGATTTTGCATATTTCTTTCTCTTTAAAAACTATTATGCAAATAATATGTGTAAGTAATACCCATATAAATAAAATAAAATATATCTTCCTTGAAAGTTTTAAAATACTCCACACATTTTTTTTCAAATCATAGAGTTACGATTTTGTTTTTTTATTAACATTTACAACTTGAAATAAAATATGTAAGTATTGAAAATCTGTATATAAATAAAATTATGCAAATAATAAGTTATAACAGAAATAAAAAGGAGGTATAAATAATTATAAAATGAACAAAAGTATGGCAGCATTCATGTTAGAATTTTTCATACTCAAATAAATTAAAATAGAATTTACAGAACTATTTCCTTGTTTATTTTTAAAATCCACAGCTACCATGTGGTAGGTTAATATCAAGTCACCCAAGGCCCGTGTCTTTTTTTTTTTTTTTTTTTGCTTGGCGAATGAAGGGCTTCCCTAAATTTTGTGAACGAACTAGTTGAATTGAATGGTTCACAAAAGTGAGTGCGAGTGAACGAACTACTTTTCGAAATGAACTGGTTGGGCACAACGCTAGTCGAGACACATAAGCGTGAACGGTCACGTTGTTACAGCGTTGCAACGTATAACCTTAAATGCGGCAGCGCCATACCGTTGCCATGTTTACAGCAAAGAATGCAAGTGAATAACACTCTTTGACTGAAGGCAAGGAGGCTAATAAGAAAAAAAATGATACACACCTCATATTCGTATTGTATTCGTAAGTAAACATTAAGTTCTCAATTTGGCAGCGCGTATTAATTGTGAAATATATATATATATATATATACAGATAGATTCATTCGTTGAAAGACAACTGATATCCCGAAGACAATTCAATATGTGCAGTGATCAAACAAGGACAACAATGACAAGAGAACAGGAAAATAAAAAAATCCTCCAATGAGCCAATATTATGTTAGTAATATTATGAAATATTTAGTGAACTCCATTAAGACGTCATTGGGCCGTAGAATCAGGAATAAATTGTAATCATGTTTCAAATGTTTGAGAGTTGTAAAGAGAGTTGGCCTTCGATTATTTAGAGAGCAGGTAATGCATGGACTAAAATAATCAGACGTGGAAAAGTGGATACGTTATTGAAAAAAGATTTCAGGCTTTTCTTATTACAATCCCAAACAATCTCTCCATGAATCGGACCGAACTCCACGGCGCGACAGGACTACCATGGCCTTGGTTTACAAGCTGGCTGCTGATCTCACATCTTCATACTTTTAATGTATGCATTACATGCAGTCTGAATAATTGTAAGCCTACTCTCTTTGCAACTCTCAAGGATTGAAGCATGAGCAGGATTAGATTTCTGATCTACCAGTCCAGAGTTCACTAAATGTTCCATAACATTAAAACACAATATTGGCTCATTGAAGGATTTTTTAATTTTCCAGTTTTCTTGCCATTGTGTCCTTGTTTGATAACTGCGCACATTGTGTTTGATCACTGCACATACTGTGTTTTTTAGATTTGAGGGTCTCTATGGAGAGCTTTTTACATGTTTCGGTAAGCGTATCATCAATACTGTTTATTGATTCTAATAAATGTAACTCTTTTATAGTAGCGTGGCGAGGAATACATTATAATTTAATGTGTTATCTTTAATGTAAGAGTCGGGAATACTGATATGAGGTCATGTTACCTTGCGTTAAACTATTTTCCTTCAAGTGTAAAGGAAATGTAAAATACGGTGGAATAAAATATACTTTAATACCAGAATTAAATTTAAAACGAGAAACAAAACATTATTGAAAAAATAATAAGACAATAAAAATGAATATAAACCAGAAGATATTATAGATTAACGAATTAGATGCAACATTTGCCTTTAGGGCTTAATCTGAGAAAGAGAGAGAATTTAGGATTTACCAAGACTGCTATCATCATCATGAACTAATCCTTGTGACCTGTGACGATAAACCTAACCATGGGAACCCATTGCACAGACTTTTCCTTATTTGCCATCTGTTTTATATCGTCTTCTCTCCAGGTATGGCAAATTTCTCTTGATAGACAACTATAGCTTCTGAAACATTCATACTATTTTGTTATTCAACCTTAGTTTTCGCGGATATTTCCAGTCTTCTTTCGCAAGACAAACTTTTTGAAAACTTTAGATATTATCTTATTTGTACCATGCTTATAAAAATATGTTTTCCAAATCCTTATTTGTTCACTAGGAACTACAAGATGATATATTCAATATTTAAAAATACCGATTATTTAATAAAATTATATATGATTAATTAAATAATGTATAATCTGACCAATTGTTTTCAATAATTTTCAATTGTTTATTTTCATTCATATTATTTTTTATTACTTTTAATGTTAAGCCAGTTTTACGATAGTGTAATTTGCAGAACTGGATGATCATCCCGCCAGTATTAGGGTGATATATATGGTCAGTATATCGAGTTCTCAGCCTGGATACGCTTATTGTACTTATATATCTACTGAAATACCTCAAGAAAGTGAGATGTCATTGGTCCTACATAACCTGGTTTGCGAATGGAGCTTTCTTGCCATAGATAAATTCTTGCCCTCACTGGAAAATTGCGCACACTGAATTATATTCGAAATGTACATTGTCCTTGAATCAATGAATATATCTTGCATTACTTTTCACAATCAAAACATGTCTCGGAATTGGAAAATGCATGTTTGTTTATGACTCCAAAACGAATAATTGCTAATAGATAGTAATGTACCATAAACTAATTGTTAATAAACCACGATGGTCATAAAGCAACAATGGATGGTAGGTTTACCAATGTCGACTCTTGCCATATTCTTCTTCTGCTTCTTCTTCATCTTCTTCTTCAATCGACATAACAATCCATAATGAGCATATTTAACAAGTTTCCTCCATTCAGTCCTATTCGCTGTTAACGTTCTCCATCCTTTAACTTTCATAATCTTTAGATCGTCCTCTACATCATCAATCCATCTGATTCTAGGCTTTCCCTTCAATCTCTTTAGGTTTCCACAACAAAATTCTTCTATGATTTCTCTCGTCCTCTACTCTCATTAAGTGTCCAATCCAGGTAATCCGTTGGCCATTCACAAATCGTACTACATATACCTACTACTTTAATTAGCTAATCAAATTCACGCTTCTTTAAATTCTTAAAATGCCATCAGATCTTCTTATATTCGCAACAATTTAACCCACTGATATCATAAAATTCAATTAATGTTTTATTACTTTCCACAGGTAAATTATAAAACATTTTAAATGTTCATTTTGATGTGGGTCTCCCTGAACTGTGTATATTTACTTAATAATTATTTATTTAGCAGTTTTCAGAAGATGAGAGTTGTGATAGTCTTCAATTTCTGCTTTCTAGGGTTTCAGGCATTCTACAGCATCCCGGTTCGTTCTCTATGATCTTGTAAACAAGCTATACCATGACATTGAAGACAAAAACCATCTACAACTTGTTCGCCTGCAACCAAATGGCAACGGTCTAGTTTACGTATATGATAATGATATTTACTTTCTACGTACTCTAGGATCAGATGGAAAAACACGTCTAACATACACTGGAGTGCCTGGTATTATATATAATGGTGTACCAGATTGGGTATATGAAGGTAGGTATCAGTGTATATTTCTAACTATAAAACAAAAAAATAAACAGAAAAATTATTACGCACTTATTTATCGTGTGTGCTGAAATAATGGATGAATAGTTTCATGAATAAAAGCTCTCAAGTTTTTTTCATTAATTTAAATGTTTGTGTTAGGGTGCTCTGTATTTTTTTTCTTGAATGCAACTCATATTTTTCTCGGTTACTCTAGTGCAATTAACAGTCTATGAATTTTGTAACGGAAAAAAGTCTCCAACTACTGCATTAGTTCTCTCTTATTATTCGAACTACTGCCATGTTTACTAAGATTTTTATTCCCGTTTCCACCATATACTTTACGTGAGTTTTTTTCCCATGCATAATAAGAATTAAAATAACACATAATACACAAAATTAACAAATAGAAAGTGAATGTGAGTCATGTTGGTTAAATTTTAAAATACAGGATATAACCCTAATTTCAGTGCCAAAACTGAAACTAATCACCAAATGAGAAAATAGGAAAATGTGCTGTACTGTAAAGAACAAAAATACTACATAATTTATGACACTCAAGCGCTATACAATCAATGTTTACATAAATCAGTAAATAAGCCGTGGCATGAGATTGTAATGTTTGTGGAGAATGTTTTGGAAATAGTGGACAACATGCAGTCAACAATCTCACGATGCATTGCACAGCAATTGGATGTTGACGGTACGGATTTTTTTCGTGTTTGGAAGGAAAAACAGCTGTATCCATCTCATCCATAAAAGGTGCAAGGAAACAGACTTCAGCGGATTGAGTTTTGTCAGTGATATCTGCATAAATGTGCTATGGAATCTGATTTTAGACGATTTGTATTGTTCACCAATGAAGCACCGTTAGCCCAAGATGGAATAGTCAATGTTCGCAAACAATATCAATGGGCAGATGAAAATCTTATCGCCATCTTCATTGTTTACACCAACAGTAATATTCTGTTAACATCGGAACAGATATTGTTGGGGAGAATTTGATTCGGCTGTACATATTTCCAATTCCTCTGAATGGTAATCTGTATTTGCGGTTTCTCGAGAATGCATTGTCCGAGCTCTTAAAAGATATTCCTCTTAATATTCGACATCGGTTGAGTTTAAATATGAGAGTGCAACTCCTTATTCCTCTCGTGAAGTCCAAGGACATTTTAATTGCAAATTCGGTCAGGAGTAGATCAGCCATGGCGGGTAAATTGGATGGCTTTCTCGTTCTCCCGACCTCATCCCACTTGAATTTCGTATGAGAAGGGGGAACTTTTAGATCCTAGTGTGTGAGAGTCGTATTGAATCGGAATAATAGTTGAATAGTTCATTGCTCGCGTCCTTGTAACTGCAGACTCTTTGCACCGCAGATGCAAAAAAATATACCAAATGAAATGACATGTCATTGCAGAGCTTGATTTGAAGCAGGATGCCGCACTATAGAACAAGTTTTTTAAAAGAATTATAATTTGAAACATAAGTGTCATAAGCAATGTTACGACGGTGATATTTCTGTTCTTTACAGTTTACCACAGTTTCCGCCTTTCTTATTTAATAATTAGTCTCAGCCCCATGGTCATCACTAACTTCTTCTTCTTGTAAGCCCTTATTTTCCCTTAACAGAGATTTTAGGCACTCTCCCCCTACAGGCAAGAATTTTAACCATACTAATTTAGTTACACTTGTTTTCGTATAGTTGTCATTTGAGTGGTCCGTGGTCACCGTTCCGCATCATACTGACATCTAGGAAACAAAGGTAGTACTAGGACGGGAAAATTCGGTAAATTTTGATTTGACGCCTTTTCATTCAGGCTTAAGGACCTTTTACGAGACTCAAAATCTTCAGACTCGGGACCCACGGCTTAAAGTCCCTCCCGGAGGACTTGCATCTTCGATGTTTCCATCCCAAAAAAATCCACCGACCCGACCGGGTTTGAACCCGCGACCCTCGGGACCAGAGGCAAGGAGCATAACCACTAGTCCACCGCGGCCGATTCATCACTAACTAACTAAATCACTAGCACTATCGAACCCGTAGGTTCATGGCCGTGCGGACATAAGCTCTCCATACATCCCTATTCTGAGCTAATGCTTTCCAATCATTCCTTGTATAATCTACTTCCCTCAAATCATAGTTAATGTTATTCTCCCACCTCATTTTTGGTCTACTAACTGGGCGTTTTTCTTCTGGTTTTCCTACAAGAATCTTCCATGCACCTCTTTCATTCCCTATTCGTGCCAAATGTCCTGCCCATCGCAATCTACGAGACTTAACTCTTCTCATTATATCTGGATTCCTATAAAAACCATGTAGTTCATTGTTATGTAGTCTTCTCCATTCACCTATATGTTCATCTCTCTTTGGTCCAAAACTTTTCCAAAGAACTTTATTCTCAAATACTTGTAATATCCTTTTCTCCCTTAAAGTAAGAGTACATGTTTCGCACCCATATAATATAACTGGTAGAATAGCAGTTTTATATATTTTCAGTTTAACGTTTTTTTAAAGGAGTTGGGAGTCAAGAGTCTCCGTAATGCATAAGAGCACGCATTTCCTGGATTGAGCCTATGTTTAATTTCTTTGTGCATCTCATTCCTATTTGTGATTATTGTTCCTAGCTATTTGAATTCAGCCACTTCCTCAAAATTTCCCTTATTTGTCATCAGCTGTTCATTTTCATTATATAATGTATTTCAAAGTGTGACTATGCATTTAGTTTTATTGATATTTACTTCCAGTTCCAATTTCTTAGTGTTACTCAATAGTGTGTGCGTGTTGGCCTTTAGTATCTCTTTGTTATCGTCCAATAGTACTAAATCAAAAGCATAAACTAACAGCTTATTACGACCATTCGTTTGTAGGCTTTTTTCATCCTCTAAAGATTTGATGGCATGCTCTAGTACAAAATTAAATAGTAGAGGAGATAGTGCATCTCATTGCTTCAACCCATTGTGGATTTCAAAAGTATCCGAAAACTGATTGCCTACATGCACCCTACTCTTTGTGTCATTTAGACACATTCGTATAAGTCTAACCAACCTTTTAAGAATTCCGAACTCCAGCAGGCCGTATAACTTCTCCCTCTAAATTTAATTGTATGCATATTAGAAGTCTATGTATAGTTGATGCACAGTACCATTACTTACTTACTCACTGGCACTATCGAACCCGTAGGTTCATGGCCGCACGGACATAAGCTCTCCATACATCCCTATCCTGAGCTAATGCTTTCCAATCATTCCCTGTATAATCTACTTCCCTCAAATCATAGTTAATGTTGTTCTCCCACCTCATTCTTGGTCTACCAACTGGGCGTTTTCCTTCTGTACCATTATATTCCAATTTATTTTCTAATGTCTGTATTGTACTAAAAATCTGATATGTTGTAGGCCTGTTTCTTCTAAATCCACATTGATGATTTCATAGAATGTTATCAATATAAGGAATAAGTCTGTTTACTAATGGATTTGTTAGAATGTTGTAAGAAGTTGAAAGTAATGAGATGCTCCTGTAGTTGTTGCAATCAGTTTTATCTCCTTTCTTATAAATTGGTACGATAGTCGACTCTTTCCATTCATCTAGAAGAGCTTCTTTTTCCCAAACCATATCTGGCATATCCTGTCCATCAGTTTTCTCCCCCTGATTTTATCAGTTCTGCAGGGATCTCATCTGAAGGTGATGTTATATACATCTTCAATTTTTCTATCGCCATTTCAACCTCTAATGCACTTGGGTCTGCTGTCTGTAAATTATCCTCCTCAATGTCCTGTTCTCTATGTACATTTAATAGCTGATTAATGTAACTTTTTCATCTATTTAATATACTCCTGGAATCTGTAATCAGATCCCCATTTTCATTCCGAATTATGTTTGTTCTAGCCTAAAACCATTTCTTCTCTATCCTAATTCCCTGATAGAATTCTCTAATGTCTTTCTTTTTGGCATTAATTTCAGGATCGTCAATCTTCTCTCTTAAATATTTCTTCTTATTACTCTAGTAATCTGGTAGTTTACCATCTAGTAATACCCAATTGCTCTAAATTTACCTCATTTGGCCCGTGTAACCATTTCATTTTTGCTAGTTTTCTTTTCTTTACAATGTCGGCACATTCCTCATCAAACCATTTCTTGTTCTGACTCGTGTTTAAACAACCAATGCTTTCTGATGCTGACAATTTAATAGTATCTCTTATAGCCTCCCATTCTTTATTTATATCAGTTTCTTCTTCGTTTGCCACATTGTCAA
Organism: Diploptera punctata; assembly: GCA_030220185.1. NCBI lineage: Eukaryota > Metazoa > Arthropoda > Insecta > Blattodea > Blaberidae > Diploptera > Diploptera punctata. The sequence continues at coordinate 487,711 of JASPKZ010007254.1, forward strand.
CTGAAGATTCCAGTACTTCAAATCTATTAGCAATTTTGATTTGATAATCTTGCCGCATTTCACCATTTTTCAAGTTTTTTTAATTCAGATTTTACATAATCATCTATAGCGTTTGATCCTCTCATAAGCGATAGCCGTTGTCTGATTTCCATCCTGACCAAATGATGATCCGAATTGCAGTCTGTCCCTCTAACTGATCTATCATCGATGACGCTACTGCGCCAGCGTTTGTCCACTAATACAGTATCTATCTGGTTCCGATTTTCGCACATCTGTAGACGTCCAGGTGTATTTATGAATATCCTTATGCTGAAATGTTGTGCTCTTAACAATGAGAATCTTCGATGTGGCAAAGGTGACTAATCTAACCCCATTGTCGTTACTACCTTCCTGAAGACTGAATTTGCCTATTGTTGGTTTGAATAAATCTTCCTGCCCCACTTTTGCATTAAAATCTCCTAAGACAATTTTCATATGATATCGTGAAAGACTACCAAATAAGCATTCTAATTCTTCATAGAACTCATCCTTGATCTTGTCATCTTTATCTTCTGTGGGAGCATGTATATTTACGATTACAAAATCATGTTGTTTACCCTCTAGAATTATATATGATATCCTATCACTTACAAACTTAATATCTCGGATAGCGGACAGGATCCTCCTTCGGACTAAAAACCCCGTTTCAAATTCAGGTCTTTCTGCATCCCTACAGTATAATGCAAAGTTCCTGACTACCTTCTCCTGGTCATCTAACTTCTTGTAAAGCGACTATATCCAATGCTGATTTATCTAATTCCCGCGTTAATTCCTCTAGCGTCCCGCTCTAACATGCCATATTTCTAGGAACATGTGTTTGAGCCTTTGGCATTAGTTCCCTGAAGTAGTCCCCGCCCGGAGAACCGAATGGGGGACTATTTGACCTCCAGAAAATTTTACCCCAGTGAAACCCATGTGAGCATTTCTTGACGGTTGTATTTTTACGGTGAAAGATCGTCACTGTTTCGACCATTGTAGGCTATTTTGTTCTTCTGGCTTATCACCGTCGACCAGTCCGGCATCGGTAACCATAACGGCAGCAATGCCACCGTCGGCATAGCTCTCGGGATCATTTAAGCACGCAAGCCACTCCACTACGACAAGGTAAAGATACCATGGAGGGGCCCCTTAATCATAAGAAACATTTTTTTTTGTTATATTCTATCATTCGTGGAAGTTTGGATATTGAATTTAATACACCCGGTATAAGACTGGCTTTAGCGTATTTCCCTAAGTTGGTATGATTGTCAATATGACATTTTAAAATTATTTCTATTCAACTTTTCATAAAAATTCAGATATTTTCTATACTTTCTTCGGATCAAAAAAAAAACACACACACACACGCCGGCACCCGCATATGCACCGCACATACACGCACACAAAAATGTCCATCACTCCTTAGTAAATCTGCCCGAGGACATCTTTCATTGTATTTTCATGCTATGCTTTGCAGCTTTACTAGGGAATTATAGGTGCGGTAGCTTCCCGTTGCTTTCCACACCGGTGATGGATGATTATGATAATGATGGCCGGATGATTTTCGTGGATCGTTGTGCCCTAAGCTTCCTGACATTTTTCTTACAGGTGAGGAAAAACTCCGAAAAACCTCACACAGTCCTGACCGGGAATCAAATCCGGGCACGCTGCGTGACAAGGCAGCACGCTACCTGGAGACCACAGCGGTGGATCACACACACACACACACATACAGACACACACACATATATATATATATATATATATATATATATATATATATACACACCTCGGGTCGTCATTCACAAACTGCTACAATAATTTCTGCGTTTTAAAAGTATTTTTCTTCATATTACTACAGTCTATTATTTGCCATATTATTCACCTTCTCTTACACTCGAAAAATTGAAGGCGGTCTGAATTCATTTGATCGCAAAAACATGCATGTAGCAATGCAGAACGGGCTGAAACAAAATTTCAATTTCGTTAAAAACAAAATGGACCGAGACCCATTTTGCATGGTGCGACTAAAATATTGTTTGCATTATGCATAATCAAAATCTTATAATTCCTGCCTCCCAGCGGTTTTTAGTTTAAAATTTTATGAAAATTAAATCAATTTATATTACATAAGCTAATATTTCTGAGCCTCTCAAGCATATCACAAAATCCAGTATGGGCGATATTAAAAATGATTATTATAGGCCTATTGTGGCCGACTAATCCATAATTGTTTAATTTAATCTTGGACACGATATATGTATATGTGTTATTATTATTATTATTATTATTATTATTATTATTATTATTATTATTATTATTATTATTATTATTATTATTATTATTATTATTATTATCCATTCTTCAAATATTACAATTAACCCTATTCCCACAGGTACTAGATGCGTAATTCAAATCATTACACTTTTGAAGGCAAAAAATAAATAAAATAAAATAAAAAATCGGACCAAGATCCAAAAAAGCATGTCGTTTGATATACTTAGGCTTATATCCCTTAATTTCAACAACTGAAAAATACACATTTATCTTTGTTTTGTTAACTCAAATATCGCATATCATGTCATCCTTAACTAGATATTTTTATTCAATCTATTACACTGATGTCATTTTTAAAACCCCTCCATGATACAAACAGTGAATGTGTAATTACTTTTATACGTTATTTGAAATAGAAATAATAGTATAATACGATGCGAGGTTGGGAAGTGGCTTTTTACAGAAGTGAGGAAAATTATTTAAAATTGAGCGATAGCGAGGTTTTTAATTTCCGAGATTCTGTAAAACACTTCACAAACGTGCGTTGTACAATATTTTTTGCGCGTTTTTCCCAAATAATAAATAATAGTCAAATAATAACATCTTTGTTGGAAATTTTTGCATTCATTATAAACAACTGACTAACGTTAACAGTGTGGGCAATGCTTATTAGTTGAAACTACAGGAGGTCGTGACACCAATCAGTTATAAAATGGCGGCAAGTATGTATTTATTGTTTCAAATAAAGTTCAGTTCATTTAAAATGCAGTGATTTGTTTTGCATAATGTATATTATCACTACCTTTTGGATATATTTTTGCATATACATTGTGCGTAGTATACATAGAGGGTAGTAGTTTTACTTACCACACATGGTCTGTAATATGTAATATTACAGTATAGTTATTTAGGTTGGCAATCCCAAAATGTAGGAAGTTGAACTTTCAATCATGGTCGCCATTGCTCTAAGTGCGACAAAACGCACTATCGCGCAAAAAAGTAATTACAGTTTCAACAGATCCCAGCATAACAATAGGCTATAATGTTTACTAAATTCAGAAAGTGCTAACTTAGTAACAAAAGCCTCTCTTAAAAATATTTTTTTCGCTACACAGTCTCTGGATACGAAATAAAACACGCCAAACTAGAGATACAAACACGAAGCTAATTTCTGACTTGAAACGTTTATAAAAATATGTTTATTCACTCCGTACTCAGTTAAGGACTAGCGCGTCACAAAATATTGTATAAATCCCGTGCAACCTAGGGAACTAGCGCCTTCCGGCTAGGAGACCCTTGGTAAAAATATCTTCATTTCGTCATAGATACATAACATTCTTGTTGTCCCCATGATTATAGCGTCAAAATATTTTACGTTAGTTAAGCAACAAAATGCATTAAATTTATTTTCATCTAACATACAGAACAGTTCTAAGGTTCAAATTTGTATTTGTAATTTTACAGAGGAAGTTTTGGGTTCTGGATCCGCATTGTGGTTTTCTGCGAATGGCGAATCTCTTGCCTATGCTTCTTTCGACGATACAGAAGTCGCAACTGAATCTTATGTCGAGTACGGGAATCCAGGAGATTTGAATTCCCAGTACTCTCAAACACATAATATCAAATATCCAAAGGTAATGTATTTACTAAAGTCTATTATCAACTAATCTAATCAGCAGATAAAGGTAGAATAGCCTACTAATAAGTGTATATAACATTCAGCATGACACACTAACACCGTTTTAATACAACTAATAATACAAATGTTAAGAGCGGATTTAGATTATCTGTTTATTATTTATATTATATTAATGCCAGGCATGGTATCTTATTTAAGAAAGAAGCGCCTAGGAGCATTTTTTACCCTTAGAGAGACGATCAGACATGAATGAGAAAAGTAAATAACAGTGAGCTATATGATCTTTATGGAAAAGCAGACGCAATAAAAACATTTAAGTTCGTAGTCTGGAATGAGCAGGACATATGGCAGGAATGAGTAATGAAAGAAGGCATGGAAACTTCTTCTAGGAAAATCAGAAGGGAAACGAATAATAGCTAGGTCAATAATGAGGTGGGGAATAGCACCAACCAAGGCGAGTTATATAAGAAATTATAGGAAAATATTAGTGCAATAGAGCTTATATTTGTGCGGTCATGATGTCCTGGAATCGATGTGCCAGTGAATTACTTTACTTTTACTGGTAACAACTGAATAAATAGGTCGATTATATGATGTATCTAAGAAAACCCATTCTTAATTTTCTAATGATAAAATAGTAACAATAATAATACGTATTTCCAACATAACGAATGTCAGATTTTACATACATGTTTTCATTTCTTATCCTCTAAAAATACTGCATTTCAAACAATTTTCAAATTTTAAAATCGGTTATTTCCCTCAGATAAATTAGCATCGACATCCTGAAAACCAAAGTTTCTCATATTATCTTCTTTGCATCATTATATTTTGTGTTTCGCTTTGAAACTATTTTAAGTCAGACAACATTTCATGCATTATGAAAGTTCAGTACTTTGTAGAATATACGGTAGAAAATACATGTGATTTTGATTTAAGAACATGGGTCACCATTCATCTGAAAAAAATTAACAATTAGTCAATTATAAAAAAATATTTCAATTCCGGCATTTACAAAGCATAAGAGATAAAATAGTGTAGGCCTAAGTAACATATTAAATTCGTCATGTTGTAATTACCCATAAAATAATAAAATATAATAATATATTTTATTTATTTAAATAGGCCTATATTCTAACACAGTTAGGCTTTGTTAATTATATGTCGCAGATTTTAAGTAGGAATTCCTTGAACTAAATATAATTAAAATATCTTACAGAGATTCGGTCAAACATGTACGATTATCTGCAAAAAGTAGCGTACTGAATTTTACTAGCGCATTACTTTATGGTGACTCATGCCTCAAATCGGAGTTAATGACCAATAATATTTCAATGAATTTTGTTTTACAATCAATGGCAGTCCTGTTTCACCTGACTCTTTACCGAATTATCATAACCACCTCTTGCTTTCGTGATAAAAAAGCTCCTCTTTCCTTAATATTCTGAACAAGTCAGAGCATTATTTTGCAGTGACTGACTCTCCAATACATTGAATATAGCAAATAATGAACAGATTCCTTCGAAATGCACATTTGATAATTGTTTTCTTAAATATGATTTTACTGAGTTCTTTAATAATTAAGTTGGGAACGACTGACTTACCAGGTACCAATTTTATATTTGACATCTTATTACATAACCTCAACGGTGCCTTAATATGAATTTTAAAAGTGTTGATTGAGTTGTTAACTAAAAAAATAAATTAATAACCTATAATGTTGATTATAATATACAGTTTGATATATTTTATTTCTCCACTGCATTCTTACAATATTGCGATTCTATTTTATGTTTCCCACGCCAGATGACAATAAATAATAATATATGATCAACTTGTACTGGATAAACACATGAAACATAACCGCACAATTCTGATTTGTTTTCAAACATCGCCGTTTACATTAAATATATAAATATTTAAAAATGGCTATATTTAAATAATTATTTTTGAGTAAACAGCTTAATTGCATTCGTTAAATAGTCCTAACAAATGCCACTCTTGATTTCCAAATCCTCTAGATAAATTCAATCCTCACTTCGTGACTTCGTGGGTTTATCGATGATTTGGAAATCACTCGTCACAATAAGCTCTTTATTCACGGTTCCGTTATTCGCGTTTTCATTATTCGCGGATTAAAAAATTGCGACACAGTTCCTACATTCGCGGATCCACTCAGTAAAGTAGAAGGATGTTTAACCCATCGGCAACTTCTTTTACTGCAGGCACGTGTCAAAGCGATTTTTACAAAGAGTGATTCATACCAAATGGGCAAATAAATATCAAAAGTAAAAGAAACCTTCACTAAGTTTAATGTAGCCTACGTTGTTAAAAGTCGCCGCCGCGCCGCCGAATTTCACGTGCCGTTATGTCCGTTGACAAATGCCGCCCTGGCACGATCGGTGTTTTATTGTAAATTTGTCATTCGTTGCAATAATTTTGATTGAATAACACGTATCTCTTCTGTTTGTTCCGAAGTAGAAAAGAGTAGTGTTGCCGCTTAAAGTAAAAATAGAAATGCTTTACCGTTTACGTGCTACCGATGACGTGTCGTTTACATGTATACCGCGCTGTTTCGATGTTAAGAATCAACTGTACGATTCATCAAGGAATCCGAAGACAAAATAAGGAATTCTACTTCTGAATTCACAGCTGAATTGAAAAACCTTCTAAAAGCGGCAAAAACGAAAAAAAAAACTAAAATACTAAGTCGTTTAAGCCCTTGGAACGCATCCCTTATATACCCTTAGAAATTATCATTCTGTATTTGCGGCATATCCCCCATGAATCCATCCATCCATAGTAATTCTGCCCGAGGGCAGGTCTTTCACTGCAATCATAGCATTTTCATGCTATGCTTCCAGCTTTACTAGGGAATTGTAGATGTGGTAGCTTCCCGTTGCTTTCTACACCAGTGAAGGATGATGATGATGAATAATGATAATGAGAAGGATGATGATAATTATGGCCATATAATTTCGGGGACCGTTTGGGCCTTAATGTTTTCCTGACATTTGTCTTACAGGTGAGGAAAAAACCCGATAAAAACCTCCCCCATGAATAAGGAGCTTCTAATGTACTTATGGTAATGACTTTTTTTTTTTTTTAATTGGAAGAGGTGAGATGGAAAACTTTTCCTTTAATATTTTTCGGTCCCTTAGGCTGATATAGTAGAAAATACATTAAAAAAAGGGGAAATAATATAAACATTTGCTATCATTGTTACGTAAGGTATATTAGTAACGCAGACAGGTGTTATCTATTTTCCGAAAACACTGAAATAAAAATTTGTTCCGCTGCTTGTCCACTATTAAGCCAACTGCCTCAAAATCTGCCAAAATACCATCATTATAAAATTATGTAAACGTGTGAGGAAAGTGATCCAACTATAGGCTCTTGTGGTAGTATACGAATTCCAAGCTAAGTTCTGGTTACACTGTAATCAAACTTGTATTACTCCGTCTATTGGAGGAACCGTATTGCTACTTTTACCCGCCATATGACTGAATTGTGTTCGGAACTGTCATTGATTGAAACATTGCTCTTAGACAACATCGTATTTTACGGGAAATAAAGACACCGAGATAAAATGGACCCATTAATTAGGATTTTCCTCCGTGTCTTATTTATTTACCAATATATATAATGGAGAATGATACATATATAAGAAAAATAAGTGTTTGAATTGGATTCGCCTGGTGGTGTAATGGATAACACGCTGAGGTACAGACTCAGAGTTCCGGGTTCGAATCCCGTCCAGGAATTTATTTTTCTTATCATATCATATTAAGCTTGCATTGCTCAATGTTAAACATTTAATTATATCATCGATAAAGCGTCACTGCTATAAAGTAAAAATATTCTCTTTAATTTGCTTACTTGTTGTAGTCAGCTACTAGATGGCAGTGAAGACCGAGTTCTCGCGACATCTAGTAATAATAGAGAATATAATAGATACATAAGAAAAATAAGTGTTTGAATTGGATTCGCCTGGTGGTGTAATGGATAACACGCTGAGGTACAGACTCAGAGTTCCGGGTTCGAATCCCGTCCAGGCATTTATTTTATATTTTATATTTATTATATATATATGGTATGATAAGAAAAATAAATGTCTGGACGGGATTCGAACCCGGAACTCTGAGTCTGTACCTCAGCGTGTTATCCATTACACCACCAGGCGAATCCAATTCAAACACTTATTTTTCTTATATATATATATATATATATATATATATATGTATTATATTCTCCATTATTACTAGATGTCGCGAGAACTCGGTCTTCACTGTCATATATATATGGGCCTACCTAATCGCAGACGTTTACGCTTTTTATATGAAGTCGATAGATATCCTTTATTTACAATTTCATTGCGAGTAGAATTTACTGACTCACTTGTAAATTCTGTTATTTCCACCACATCCTCAATGCTTAATGTAGGATATGTTTTACTGAACTGTTTGAAAATATTCAAAATAATTACGTTTTTTCTGTTTACAAACGCTTTCTTTCCTATGCTTTATAAATTATTATAAAGAAGCGGGCATTTGGAAACATCTGAAACTCCAACGTGTTCTACATTGCGAATGCGTAAGAATATATCAATGTTTATTTAATGTATTGAAATTATATATTTTAAGATTCTCTCATATAACTAATATAGAGGTGTGTTATATGCAGGATGTTTGCAAAAAAATACTGACAACTGAGGTGAGGTGGTATATTGAGATATATTGATATTTTTATGAAGGTACCAATGACCGAAAATGATGCATTTTCACACTATGAGTAGCTAACTTCTCAAGAGTTCAGTTAGTTGCAATTCAGGACTCAATATTTGGCAATACTGTCACAGTCACATCAAGTTTTCAAAATATCCACCCCCCCCCATATCATTGCAGAGCGTACACATCGGCGGAGCGGTGTAGTGATTGGCGCACACGTTTAAATACGCCTAGCCTCGTTTGAATGGTTTGTGCAGCAGCGTGGATTCGGGCTATAAGATCCACACGCGACTTGGAGCCTGATATACAGACTGATTGTCGAGAGGGTTAAGATCAGGTGATCTCGGAGGCCATGGGACTAGTTCCCCTCTTCCAATCCATCGGCCTGGATACTGGTATCCAAATGTCTCCTCACATTGACAATCAAAGTGAGCTGGAGTTCCGTCGTGTTGCAACCACATTCCTTTGCGAAGCCAGGTATCATAGGTTCCGTACCTGTGAGGTGTTGTTAAGTAATGAGTTTTCAAATAATTCGAATTAGCACTGAACTCGAGAAATAATTAACTAGCCATAGCGTGAAAACGAATCATTTCCGGACATTGGTACCTTATTTAAAAATGATCAACATATCTCAATATACTACCTCACCTCCGTTGTCTTTTTTTTTGCATCACCCTATATATTAAACATTTTTAATATTTGTATTTTTTTTTATTTCGAGAGTTAGAGAGCGAACTACATTTTCTTACGCGCTTAAAGGAAAACCCGTTATTCGACCAATGAAAATGCAGTCATACATCTGGTTTGTTTACATTACAACTGGAACTTAGCTCGGAATTAGTAGACTATAGGAAGCCAATATTCCAATCGTTCTAGGCAATCAGCACGAGATCTTAGTTGGGTTGTCAGTTCTGCTTGACTGTCTCCCTTACCCCCAGAACATACGCCTGGTACTCATCCTTAGGACCATGGTGCTGCTAGAGGATTTGGGGCAGTTTGAAAATCCTTAGCCCATCAGGACTCGAATCCTCAACCTTTTAGCGTATTGCCTTAACAACTACGGTTCGCATGTCTACTATAAAACAAACGTACTAGCTGTAACATTCCCATTGAGATTCTCTGCTATAGAGGTTCAGTAGTTATAATTATATATTCAAGGTGGCTTCGTGGCGCAAGCCCTTCTCTTCTGGATCATTCCTTATGGGACTCGTGATGGATGAATCGGAGCCAGGGGTGTCAGGTTTGTCTCAGGCTTTTCCTGTTTCCCCTTCCAAAAAAAGTATACCACTATTTCTCCACAATAATTTAATCCATTTCATTTACCCCTGTAATGGTGCGACAGGCCTGATCAGTCGACATCCTTGTATATCATTTACCTTCCATAATGTGGGCATTCGTCTCGTTTTATCTCTCGATTTGGCGGAATTATGTATAAATGTATTCAGAATTAAATGTTTTGAAATATCGAAAAATACATACATATTTTAAAATCGAAATTTGAGGTGGGAGAATAACATTAACCATGATTTGAAAGAAGTAGATTATACAAGGATGATTGGAAAACATTAAGGAAATATGATGAGCTTATGTCCGCGTTGCCATGAACCTATGGGTTCGTTAGTGTCAATGAGTTAGTTATTGAGTGTCCAAGTGTCTGTTTATGAGATTATTCTCTAACTAAGATAGTGATTCGTCATGTGTTCTAGAAAGTTTCTAGTGTCTGAGGTAAATGTGAGATTGGGATAAAATATATTAAACATGAAATGGCGATCTGAGGAACATTGATATCAAATAACTCCGTACTAAGGGGTGCCAGGGATAATCTTGTGCGAAGACACTTAGAAACATCCTTGAACAATCTCTCAAACGTTTCAGTATTATTCGTTTTCGTCTTATATATAAAACAATTAACACAGTATAATTATATTATTGCAGCCCGGTACCAGGAACCCAGCGGTAACTCTACATGTCATTGATCTTGTCAACGTACAACCGGAATATCACAATGAATTACCTTTCCCACCAAATAATGAGTAAGTACTTTTCCTTATTTAAAATTAGGTTCATTTTGAACCACATTTTTATGTACATATTTAAGTTCATTCCAAAAGAAAAAAAATATTTTGGCTAAAACTTAGGCCTAGACAATATAATAAAGTTAGCTTAGAAATTAAATTGGATTTAGAACTATTAATTTAGTAGAGTATTCTTATTAATATTATATTTTGAAAAAATATATAGGCCTATACAAAAAAAAACTATATAGGCTAACCCTTTTTCGTCCATATACGTTGAAGAATTATGAACTATAAATTTTGGTGTTTCTATTTAAATTAACACTTTCCAATCCTGGATAGAGTTTTATTTAAGGAAGAAAAACTAACGTTCGAACCGGGACTTGAACCCTGGATCTCTGATTGTGTATACAACAATATGATACCAATTACCACCATTCGAGACACTATAAGAATGCCAACATTTCTTTCCACTTATACAATTCTTGTTCATCTGAAAGCCGATAGCTGTCGCTACCAACACGTCCACTGACGTATTCTATTCTTATAATACTTCAGAATAGAAGACGTCAGTTAGCGTGTTGGTAGCGAAAGTTATCGGCCTTCGGATGAACAAGGATTAATTGTATAAGTGGAAAGAAATGTTGACATTCTTAGTGTCTCGAATGGTGTAATTGGTATCATACTGATGTACAGAATCAGAGATCCAGGATTCAAGTCGCGGTTCAAGTGTTAACTTCTTAAATTTAATATAAAATAAGATGAATATCTTATTCAACATCAAGATGAATATCATCTCCATGTTTTGAAAATAAAATTATGGGGAGGAATATACATATATGTATAAAATGGTATCCGGAGAATATAAATAAATAAGGAAATTGCTGAGTTACTAGAAGAAGAGAATACTGTGTTTTGGTTTTGTCAAGTCGGTAAGACTAAAGGTAAGAATACAAGACAAAACAGTTTTTCATAATTTACATTAGAAGAACGAATGGAGGGAGGAAAACAGAGAACCATTAAGGGATATATAGATGGAGGACATTGAGAGATAGTATTGAAAGTTTGGGATTGAAGAACTGAAAAATGAAAGCTATGGATGATAAGGCTGTTTGTGAAAGAAGCCAATCTTTCCTTCAGGTCTTATAATTAGAATAAGAAGAAGAAGAAGATGATGATGATGATGAGGAGAAGGATGATGCGGATAATATTAATTTAGTTTATAAGCTAACTTTCTATTAAGTTAATATGTGAAAGTATGATATTATAGATGTTATGAGGAAAAAGGAATTGACCCTAATTTGATTACATTAATTTTGGATTTCTAATTTCGTTTCAGTAACCTCATTTTATTCGCAGTCACATGGACTACTCCAACGGAGATTGCAGCTGTTTGGACCAATAGAATACAAAACAGCGCACTTACACGTATCTACACAGCAAGAACTGGCGTCTATGACGATGTAAGAACATAGCAGTGTTAATAGTATGTTAGTATTTTATTGTATGATTCGCTTGTTTAATATTGTTAATTAATTACTAGGATAGAAACATGAAATGCACTATATTACTCTCTAGGAACTATATTAAAAACTTATATTATGCTTACTAATTTATATTAGCCTATCTAGATACTATAATATCAATTTTGAAATGCATCCAATGTAACAAAATTCACGAAATGCATGAAACGTAATAATTTTCACAAAAAAAAAACATTTGTAGCAATTAAACATAACACAGTATTCACAATTGGTTATTATTATTATTATTATTATTATTATTATTATTATTATTATTATTAAAATGAAAATTCTAAGTGTTAAAATATCTTGTGAAATTGACATTTCCGTCACTAATTAGGGGTTCACTATTTGTAAGTTGCACATCATCTTTGCTCGCACACAATTGGACGATGTTGTACATCAACCGGCTAAGTGCCATTTTTTTAAAATAGATATTTTGATGTCATCTGTTACAATTGGTTCATCAAAATGTGCGCACACGTTTAGCATCAAATCTTTAAATATAGCATTTATATTAAAGACAAATGTAAACGCCATCAGTCCTATCAGAGATTCTGTGTTTTGCAACAAACGGCTATGAAACTAGATCTTCATAAATGCTAATCTAAATTTTGTGTCAGGCAGCTAAGCGCCAAATGTTAGTTTCGCGCTACAATAAATAATGAAGATTGACAAAACTTTAAACTAAAAGTTTAAACGTATTTTTCTTGAAACTTACATATTGGCGCATAGGCGGTTGATGTATAACGCCATCATGTGTAGACTATTATTACTAAAGGAAGAAGGCACTTTACCTAACATCTTCGATATATCATTCTTAGAATCCATCCTATTTTTTAGATACCCTTCCACTATCGATATTTTTTCTCATCCACCATGCCATCCACCAATATATACTGTATAGCTGTCATGCTAGTCCCTGCATCCGCAAGGAACACTGTCTTAAGCACTGGCCTATATATTTGTCTACATCAGCTAGTTGCAAAAAAATTGTAATTACCGTAATCTCGAAATTTTAACAAATCTATTCTTTCCAACAGAACATCTCCATATACGTAACTTAAGAAGAATATTTTCTCACAGTACCCTTAGGTTGAAACAAAGCATATTCTCTTATTAACTTCATTCTCATTAATATTTTTTGAGAACCAAATATATACACATTCCTTGTGTTGAAGATATCTATAACATATTATCATCCTATTAATTTAGCGTCCTATTTGTAATCTTGGTAGTAATACAGAGTACATTTATTTATACCTCAAACTAGATTTGAAGCAAAAATGGATTTTGTAAAAACGTATCTCAATTGTAAAAAACATGTTTCCTCTTAGTTTTGGTCTCAGGAATATTTACAGCAAGAAAATCTCTAGATGTCTGACTGACTTGCATGTTCTTGCTTTCGATGTCCATCAAATTCACCAAACGATAGTCCAATTTTTAACATCAGAAATGTTTGATTCGGAGCTTCATGAATGAACTTCATATCTCATCTCTGGTCAAAGCCTTTGATTTCTTCATAGGTTTTTTTTTAACCTTGCTTTAAATACTCTACCAATATAAGATGATTCCCAATTTTAACGCACTTGTTAACCAGAATCTTCTTCTTCAACATAGTATATATAACCCATAATTCGGCAAATACAGCTTACCCAGGTCATCCAAGTAAGCCAAACAAACTAGCTCATTTATACTTGTCAAATGTTTTCATCCATCCAACTCACAAATAAACCATACTTCTTACAATAGCTCTCATTAGACAGTAGTTTCTCTGTAGCTACCATTGACTTTTCAATTATTTAATTAAGTAAACCTTCATATTTATCCTTTAAGCTATATATTTTTATACGACACAGATACAGGTACCAAGACAATGTTAAGCAACAGTATTGTTGAATGGAAGAAATCGACCATTTAAGACATTAAATTCCTAATTAATCCTTTAAAGTTTTATTTCCTTCAATAATAATACAGCTGCGACAAAATCTACCTAGAGAAGATATCAGCGTATGTGCTACTCAGAACCGGGTTAGGGGTTACTGCAGTGGGCAGGAGGCGATGGTAGGTATACACTGTACAGAGCCACATTAGACATCTGAGTTCCATTTCAACCGTACTTATAGTATTGTTTGAATTTAGATTCATTCACTTACTATGCTGTCCAACACGATACGCTAGCTGTTAATTTGAACGGAGTATTCTTGTTTACGTCACGAACTATAGCTTATTTTTAAAATGGTCGGACTACATACAACTTGATGTCAAAGTAAATTTTGTCGCTGCTCCGGTAATGAAGAAATAAACATAAAATATAATGTGCACTATAAGGATTACTTGATGATAAGTCCCCCTGGGCGACTCACAAACCCAGACAGAGACCCTCGGTTTATTAAATCTTTCGTCCTTCAGGCGCAATAGCCCTAATCAACATAATATCCTTGATTCATAATTAACATTTATTTATGAAAAAACATTGGAGACAAAAAAAATATTGTAGATAGAAGCCATGATAATAGAAGAGAATAAGATAAATAAGGGTAAATCTGCAATTGATATTTTATGGAACCAGAAAACAATTAATACAATAATAAGAGGCATACGATGCGCAAACATAATTAAATTCAAAACAATAATTTAATTTAATTCTGCAGAAATGGATTTTTGGAAGCGTTCAGTTGGCATTTCTAGATGATATAAAATACGAAATAGTGTGATTAAATAAAATATTGATATTGTTGTGTTCCTGTTCTTGCATTCACATCTCCCATCAATATTAACTCTTTTCTTCTTGGAATTTCTTCCAACACATTACGAAGTGTATTCTAATATTTATCCTTCCGTGTCCACCGCTGTGGTCTCGAGGTAGCGAGCTGCCTTGTCACGGAGCGGGCCCGGGTTCGATTCACGGTCGGAACAGTTTCCTGGGTTAGGTTTTCATCAGGGTTTTTCCTCACCTGTAAGACACGTGTCACGAACATTTAAGGCCCAAACGGTCTCCGAACATGATGTGGCCATCGCAATCATCATCATTCATATTCATCTTAGATTGAGCTTAGGATTAAGGACTTTCCTGACGCACCACTATCATCATCATCATCATCGCCCATCATATCATCGGGGCAACGTAACCCCGCCTTCAAGACGCCCCAATCTCAGAAGTGGGTTACAATTACGCAAATGCCAAAAGGACAACCTGGGGTATTAAAAATATTTATTCTTTTCACTTACTGAAGAATCATTTGCTGGCGTATAAGTTCCCACCACTAATAATTACTTTCCAAAAATAACTATTTCCAAAAATATTATCTCTTCGTTTATAAATTTTAAATTCTTAATTTTAGATTTCTATGATTTTTAAATTAGAATTGACACTCCTGCTTTTGCTCTATTACCTTTATCTACAACACTCCTGAAATGTAGGTAGTTTCCGAACGTTTCTTCTCCGTATCCTATCTTTGTAGTTTTCAATAACACGAGTAGTATTAATTCATTTCACATTTTTCTAATTGTATTTTTAAATTAATTTTTATCGATAAGACTTGTATATTTCAGCAAACGATATTCAGAGACGTAATTAGCTGCTTTTAGTTGTAAAGTTTCCTGTCATTAGTTTAGGTTTTCTTTAGCTTTATAGATTTTATTTGTAGGTCTTGGAGCTGATCTATCGCTACAATCCCAACTTGAAGGATCAGGGGATTTGTAATCAAAGTTCTCTTCCTTTAACCCTTGACGAACCAACGCCTAACTGCAAAGCAGCAGTATTGTAACCTAGACACGGGCTCTCAGACCTAGTGAACCCTGGTTTTTAACGAAATTGTTACTCCTTCACCTCGCCCTTTTCGAACCTGGCTTGGAACAGGCTTTGGCGGGAACAATTTTGAGAAAATATAAAAAATGATAATGGAGATAAACTAATTTATATGATGAAAGTTAAAAATTAAATTGTACCTGTTGGTAGGTGCCGTCATCCTCAAATTTGTTAAAATATTGTATATAAAATTAACTGGAGCGCTTTCGGAAGTTATCTTCTATCTTCTGCAGGTTGAGCTTCCGCTACTCGTTGTTGTTGTGTACGGTGATGTATACTCCAACTGTTTGTAGCAGCAACTGATTTGTTTTTGACGATCTCGTATAATGGGTTTGACTGGGGTGCGTTCTCATTAATGAGTGAGGTGATGTTTGTTTCCTTTATAATTTCGAGGTCTTCAAATATATTTACCCTAGCTGGAATGTTTTCTCGGTGAATTATCGTGAGAGTATTTTCAATTGTATTCATTCGATGACCTGCGTTAAAGAGATGTTTAGCATAGCTTGATGAAATTTTTTAGGTGCTCTTTATATCTTGTATTGAAATTTCTGCTTGTCCTGCCAATATAAATTGTATTACAATCTTTACATGTTAGTTTGCAGACTCCCTTGTTGTTGAATTTGTTGTGTTCTTCTATGTCATTGCATATTATGTTGTTTAATATAAATTTAACAGAAGTAATATTAAATAAAGAAGAAACAAGAATACTTGAAAATGGATACAAGTTTAATTTCCCCACAACCAATACCAACAGGATAAAAGAAAATATGATAATCGAATGCGAAATTGCAATCAATAAATTACAAGTAAATAATAACGACTATGCAAGATACGAACCATCAATGAAGTTTCACCCACAATAAGTAATGAAGAAAAGAAGAATTTAAAACACCTTAATAAATTAAAAACTAAACTCAAGAATAATAACATAATACATACAAAAGTCGATAAAGGTAACATAACGGTACTAATGAACAAAGACAGATTATATTGAAAAAACAAAACAATTCATAGATGAAAATAAATTCAAGAAAATCGACAAAGATGCAACAGCTAAATTTAACAGAAAATTAAAAGAACTAACTAAAACATATTCAATAATTATACCGAACAATGAATTTAACAAGTATACAAATAAGTTCATAAACAACAATCCAACAGTACCGATAATGAAAGCTTTACCAATAACCCAATGCGGCCAGTAGTAAACTGCATTAACGTCCCCAACTACAAAATTTCCAAATTAATTGCACAAAAACTCAAAAAAGACATGAAATTAGAAGATAAATACACAATAGAAAACACATATGATTTAGCAGATAAACTTAAAAACATAGAAATAAACAAGAATACGAAAATGGCGTCATTTGACATAAAGAATCTATACACTAACATTCCAATAAATGAAACTTTAAACATAATAAAAAATAAACTAGATAACAGTAACTTAAATACAGAATACATAAATCAACTATACACAGTCACAAATACTATAATGAAGCAAAATTATTTCCAATTCAATAACCAATTATATGAACAAGAAGATGGAATCCCGATGGGATCTCCCACATCAGGTATAATGGCAGAAATATTTCTACAAGATTTGGAAAACAAATACTATGAAATTTTAATAAATAAATTCAATATAAAGCTAATTACAAGATATGTGGATGACGTCATGATTATTTATGAAAATGAGAACAGAAAAGAAAAGGAAATTCTGCTAGAACTAAACAATATGCATCCTAAAATAGAATTTACGGAAGAGATAGAACTTAATAACAAAATAAACTATCTAGACCTTACCATAATGAAAAACATAGAAAAAAAGAAACTTGAAATAAGTATTTTCCGCAAATCTACAAATAATATGCTCACCATTAATAACAAGTCTAGACACCCATACCAACATAAAATCAGCACATTTAATAGTTTAATCAACAGAATGTTAAAACTACCCTTGAACAAAACAAATTATAACAAAGAACTACAATATCTTAAAAACATGGCGAAAAGCAACGGATTCAACAAACAAATCATTGATAAGCTTATAAAGAAACAAAAAAGAAAAAATGACGCAAACAATATAACAAAACTTGAAAGAGAATCTGATAATAACAAAACATGGGTAACATTAACATACACAGGAAATGAAACCACAAAACTAGCCAGAACTTTGAAAAAGATAAATAAAAACATTAACATAGCTTATAAAACAAGAAACAAATTAAACAACATAATATACAATGGCATAGAAGAACACAACAAATTCAACAACAAGGGAGTCTACAAACTAACATGTAAAGATTGTAATAAATTTTATATTGGCAGGACAAGCAGAAATTTCAATACAAGACATAAAGAACACCTAAAAGATTTCATCAAGCTATGCTAAACATTTCTTTAACGCAGGTCATCGAATGAACATAATTGAAAATTCTCTCACGATAATCCACCGAGAAAACATTCCAGCTAGGATAAATATATTTGAAGACCTCGAAATTATAAAGGAAACAAACAACACCTCACTCATTAATGAGAACGCACCCCAGTCAAACCCATTATACGAGATCGTCGAAAACAAGTCCGTTGCTCCTACAAACTGTTGGAGTCTACATCACCGTACACAATAACAACACGTAGCGGAAACTCAACCTGCAGAAGATGGAATGTAACTTCCGAAAGCACTTCAGTTAATTTTGTATACAATATTTTAACAAATTTGAGCACGACGGCACCTCCCAACAGGTACAATTTAATTTTTAACTTTCATCATATGACTTCACCTGAACGGAATTTGATATGTATTTTACTAGTATTAAACTAATTTATATGTGTGTGATTAATTTTAATTACAAATTTAAAAAATGAAAAAATCAATAAATACACGTGGACTCAGAAGAAGGGATTGCAAATTATAATGTATTATATAATTATTTGCGGCTTTGTGACGCTCGCCTCTCACCGCTGGGGTACCGAGATCCAGTCTCGGTCACTCCATATGGGTTTCGTGATAGACGAAACGGTGCTAGCGCAGGTTTTTCTCGGGGTTTCCCCCCTGCAACAAATTTCATTCCACCATTTATCCATACTTATTTAATCCATTTCGTTTCACTTTATTCATCGGCCCCTTTGACGATGCGTCAGGAATGGTCCGCCGGCACCCTTGTTCACAGACCTCTATAAATATAGGGGATTCAGCTCATCTCATTCCTCGACTCGACCCTGAGTTGGACACGAGTTGAGGATATTTTTATTTATATATATTTGTATGTAATTAGTAAACAAACTAGTACAAATAAAATGACTTAAAGTAACGAGAGAAGCTGAATGTGGAGCTAATCACTATCTAGTGAGAGAATTTTTTTTTCAGTGGACAAATGAAAATACAGTGGAGCATAATGGAAAATATAGCAGTAACATATGAAGATTTTGGAAAATGTAAAATTCAAATTTTCAGTTTTTAGTGATTAAAGTACAAAAATGTTGTATGAAGAGAGAATATGTAAGAAAACAGATACTGCATTCGAAGGGAATACATAGGAATTATACGATTGTATGGTTCATGTACTTAAAACATGAGATTTTAGGAATCGAGAAAAAGAAATCGCAATTAACCACTTGGATAAGTCAGGATATTGCAGAGAATATAGAAGAGAAACGACAAACCTATCATAGATGGTTAAATACAGAAACATTAAGAGGATGGGAATATATACACGAAAAAGTATATAACCTTAAAGGTAAAAAAAAGATAAAAATGGCCAGTGTTCCCACTGTTCTAACGTAAATTGCCACTACTAAATGAAGAAAGGCTGGAGTTTAAAGAAGATGATGTTTTTACACACAAAAATTGATTGAGAAGTGTCAGATGAAGAAGTGAAGTATTTTGTATCAAAAGGAAAGAATGGAAAGCAGACTGAAGCAGGAGGCATTAATTTAGAAATGAAATTTCCTTTAGAAATTTTTAAGTTATAAATTAATAAAACTACTGACAAAATTGTACAAAAACTTCGTATTAGTAGAAGAAATATCGAAGTTGTTGAAATTAGATTCCATTAGTTCAAATCATAAAAAGGGAGATAGGAAGAATTGTCAGAACGGTAGAGGAATTTGCGTAATGAATCCCTTTATAAAAACCTTTACTAGAGTAATAAAACATCATATAGAACAAAAATATCATATCTCAGAGAAATAAGGAGGGTTTACAGCTGGAAAATATTATATAGATCACATTTTTACATTAAGACATATTTTGGAAAAATGAAGGGAGAAAATTAAAGAAATAGGTCTTGTGTTCATTGATTTTGAAAAAGCTTATGATTCTGTCCCCAGAAAATTATTAGGGCAAGGTCTAAGAAGGCATCAATTAGTCAAGATATAATAGAAATTTTAAGATCCACATACTCAAATAACAGGTGCCAAATTAAAATTGAAAATCGCTTATCGCAAGAATTTTGTAAATCAAAGGGGTGTTACAAGACCTTTTTTTTTACCCGCGATTCTTTTCAAATATGTATTGATGGATGTTTAAGAGAAACACATTGTTATGAAAATACCAATTTTTCTACATCCGGATGATCAAGTTGTAATAACCCAGGATATAGAAATTGCTTCATATATGGCAAGAAGATTGGTCGAAGAATATAAAAATTGGGAGTTGAATATTAATTTCAAGAAAACTGAATATTTAACATTGAAGGTGAAGAAAAGCTGGAGAATGAACAAGAAAATCACAAATTCAATGCATTTAAAAAATTGGAATCCATTTTACCGACAGGCCACATGGCCTAAAACGAATTTGTTTATGATGATGATGAATCCAATTTAGAAGCTGATTTAAGCACCTGAGTCAAAATAGAAACAGGAATAAGTACAGGTATAAAAATAATTGTTATACTGAATTCAGATCTGTGGAACAAGAATATTGTAAACCTTCTCAGACCTATAAAGGATCAACTCTATCCCCATCAGACAGCAGGCATATATAGGACGCCATGCAGTTGTGGAAAAGTGTATATAGGCACCACTAAACGCAGCATCGCAACCAGACTTAAGGAGCATGAAATATACAGTCGTCTTAAACAAATGAATAAGTCAGCAGTAGCAGAACACTCTTTACTGATGGCCACAGAGTACAATACCAGAATACAGACATATTATCTAACTGCACACACTATTTTACCCGTCTACAACGAGAAGCCATCGAAATATTTACATAAATCAGTTTCAATAGAAAAGAAGAATCATTAAAAGTCAACAAAGTATGGATACCGGTTCTAAGAAACGCAAAATGTAAACCTCTACAAGTACAGTCGACTAGACTATCAAACAGCAATCTCAGTGGAAAAATGGAGGTCCCTACCACTGACCAATCAGAAGGAAGATATAACGTACAGGCGACTAGGCCATCAAACAGCAATCTCATTGGAGCAATAGAAGTCCATAACGAGGACCAATCAGAAGGCAGATACAACTTACGAACACATCGCGGTGAACGTATAAATAGGACAGACAACGGAAAGAATTGCCAGTCTCAAGACAACCCTTGAGGATGCCAGGCGAAGTCTCTGGCGAAACGTCGGGGAACTACAAGCCTCACGACCACGGCCTATAGCCCGAAAATCTTCATCAAGATCATCATAGCAACTCCGGCCGTGAAAGTCTACGTCAATAGATTTTAATTTTATTACTACAATCCAATTAACCGTATATAATGATTTCATAATATTAAAATAGATCAGTAAATAATTAAAAATACACACAATATAAATATACAGGCTCTTAAAATATATGTAATAATTCACACAATATAGTCCATGGCGCGATAGAAGACCATTAGCCTAATATTCTGCTGCTGACCTCACATCCTTATGTGTTAATAGAGGTGGAAGTTCATCCAGTCAGTATAGGAGTGATATATGATTAGCATGTCTAGTCTTCCAGCCGTTATAGTTGGTTTTTGAATCTAGAGCGCTACATATGATAGCTACCACATTCCTCACGACACGTCACTGGGTAGACATCCATATTGGCCGAAATTCCATTAGGGAATATTTTCCCACGTGGGGACTAAAACAGCTCAAGTTCCGTAGGTCTGCACCAAGACATGTTGCCTTAAACCGTTCGGCTACGGCGCGGGATTGACACAATACAATACGATATTAAAGCGTCTGTAAATAAAAATGCAATAAAATTCAAAGATAGTGCAACATAATATCTTCTAAAAAATAATCTTACCAACCTAACCTCAAGTAATCTAATGCAAAACTTAAAATAGTTTATAATGTTAATATCTTGTGAATTCAACACTATCAGTTCTATTATTTAAAGAAGTGTCTTTTTTCGCTAAAACAAACGTTCACGCATTAATGGAAAACTTCTTATAATAAACTGATTCGCATTATAAATTATCTCTTTGTATTTCGTCCTCGTATCACCGGGTGACATTTTACTTTTGTATTAATGAATACGTTTCTTGCAGGTTCATCGAAAAACAGAGTATGAGGGTTGGTTGGACGTAGTAACACCATTATTTGATTACTATGGTCAGAAATATGTGACGATTTTACCACAACCTCAAGGAGACGCCGGTAACTACAGACAACTGACTCTCGTAGAAGTTTCAACGGGTATCGAATATGCGATGAGCCGCGGCCGTTCTGTTGTAACTGCCATATACGGCTGGGATTATCTCAACAATATCGTGTAAGTACAAATATATTTTTCATTTCCTTAGTTTAACCTCTCAATTTGTATGTAATTTTATGTGCTTCAAGACCACAGAGAGATTATATTAAATTTGGATCAGTTGCCTACTTTTTTAACCATAAAAGAACAGGCGTTATCAATTCAAAGATAAAGCTTATTATTACTAATCATGGTGAATATAAGTACAAATACAAGTATTCTTAATAGTCACAGATTAATGCTACAAGGATGAAATAAAACTACAAGGGAAACATTATTAATAAACATCGTGGATATAAATTACAAGATCAGATATTAATATTTTTCCCTACACAGCCTATAGGTTGTTTTTTTATTTGTCATTAAAAGAGTGATTTCATGACAATCCCATACTGAGGTGAAAAATTTGAAATTGGACCAGGAATAATTTTGTTGACAGAATACATAACTTTAATGATTACACTTTCTGATTCTACAAGTGAACGTTTGAAATACGCA
This sequence comes from Diploptera punctata, assembly GCA_030220185.1. Taxonomy (NCBI): domain Eukaryota; kingdom Metazoa; phylum Arthropoda; class Insecta; order Blattodea; family Blaberidae; genus Diploptera; species Diploptera punctata. The sequence continues at coordinate 510,909 of JASPKZ010007254.1, forward strand.
TTATTTGAATCTTCTTGGTCATAAATGTAATGATATTAATTGTATTATATTGTTCTAAATGCCTTAAATGAGCCCGATAATTAACTCTAAGCTATGGTTAGTCAGTCACGTAAAACGCATAAAACACATTGTACCTAATTATTGATGGATTCAAATATCTTCTTGAATTAAACGTTACCGGTGCATAACTAACAAAAAACAATAAATGACGTTTTCGTGCAAAGTCGTTAATTTTACCCATAGAGTCCCGTGACTGACTGACTTTTTGCCCTCTCATTTATATTTTCTAATATGTATTGATGCACTCATTTGCTTGCAACTGGGGTTTAACCTAAGCACATCTGGTAGACGGTTGCTCAGCTGTTCCGCAATATCTATTACTGAGCCTTCTTCTTTGTCAATTTCTCCAGTAAGCGGAAGAATTTAAATATCGGCGAAACGGGGTAAGGCCTTATATGAAGCATTCATTCAAGTTTATTTCTCACAAACGTATACCTGCAAAGACCTCAATGAGGTCTATACTCATTGCAGCAATACGCAGATCTCAATATTCACTGTTGTTGCCTGGTTCAGACAGGAAGATGACAGAGAAGAACAGAAGATATAATTTGTTCTGTTATCAGATTATATGACACATGACAAGTATGCTGTAAATGTTTGCTTATGAAAAGTGTTTTCCCAATTATTTGAACTTATTCCAACCTTGAGGTGATAAAAATATTTTCAAATTAAGCAGCAGGTTCTTTAAGCAGAAGTATGCATTCAGCAATTTGACACATCTTATCTGCCTATTTGGATTAAACATGAAATGGAACTTCTTTGACTCGTACCAGGGTAAGGGTCCTTGATCGATTGGCGGCCAAGTAAAAAGGACGGCATGAATGTCTGGGAGAAATGATACAAAGGGGAACAGAATTCTGTAGCATCGTGTGCAGTAAAAAATAACGAAATAAGTGTCCAGGAGGTGTCACGAAACAAGATAAAAGAAGGAAAGAGATTTCTAGAAATAAGATTTGAACTTCCTACAGCTATCCGGGCAATTCGTGAAGTTCACCAGTGAAAGGGTTGGAGTCGTATGTTACAGAGTATCTACACCTGTCAAACGAACAATCAGCGAAAAAAGAAGTCACAAGTTTTTTTGTGAAAAAAACTCCCTGGCGACAAAGGCTTATACAGCCCATGGCCTACCAGTCGGTTGCTGGCCTCATATAGACATATGTCAGACGATTATTTAACTAGTGTAGGGATGGCTGATTTTCTCAATCTGGAGCCGCTAATTGTTGTAGCTGCCCAATTTCTTCACGATGCTGGGTCGGCACTGGTCTCATAATGACTGGAATTCCATGAGAATATTTATCTCAACATGGGGACTCGAAAGTCCCTTAACTCTGACTAAGGCATTATGCCTCAAACCGTTCGGCTACGACCAGGGATTTCGTGTGTAAAAGGAAACGTTATTTTCATTAGTGGAAGTGAAATTATTCCTGAGTAAGATAAGGATTTTTCAAATGTAGAGTAGAAAAAGTGGTTATATTAATATGGATCTGAAAGAGCATGGTTTCCGCGTTGTCGTTGTATGGGATTGCATGGACGATCATAATTTGTTTGCTGGAATTAAATTGAGACACGTATTGGAACTTTTTTTAAATGTTCTGCATGTAAGGTGAATGATGTAGGCTCAATACTCGCAGGTGAATTCCCTATGCTTTTAGTTATTTAAGTTGACGAGCTCTCTCTGAAATTAAATGTCCGAATTTCAGTAAGATAACGAGTACTGCCTATATTCAGGCACGAGGTAAATGTTTTGAACAGTTTTTGTAAGTAAATACACACAAACTGAAAAATTAATAAACTAATTCCACATCATCATAACGGTATTTTATATTATTGCGGTAACCAAGGATTTCCGAACCCATATTGATATACATTTTTTTTTTCATCCCCGCGTATGAGGAATTTATACCTGAAGATTGGTCCACTATTTTCGTTACACTCCGTGTAGCTTGTTTCACAATTAAATCCCGCCTTTTGCCACGAGGAACTTGAAGAAAGTGCAGGGTTATAGAAAGCTGAAATCGGGAAGGAGAGATTGCGCCATTTTTCTTACTCAGGTAAACAGTAAACCTGTATATTTGAGTTGCAACCTTTACGTAATGAAAACGAGAAATAAAGCGCCAAGATCCGCCTGACTGATTAATAAAATTATGTATTTATAATATCATAAGTAAATAATAACGAGTGAATTAGACCTACAGCATGAGGAATAGGTCTTTGAACCATCTTTATCCTATAATTAATTAATAAACTCACCGTCACTTTCGGACGCGGATGTTTACGGGCGTGTGGAAATAAGCTCTCCATACCGGTACAAATAGAGCTAATATTTTCCAGTCATCTCCATTAATCCTGGTTAACCTTAATCTCCCACCTCAATTTGGTGTATTTTCTGGGTGCTTTACCTCTGCTTTTTCTACAGGGATATTCAATACCCCTTCTTCATTTTACATTCCTGCCACATGTCCTACCCATCGCAGCCTAAGAATCGTATTTTTTCTTATTTCATATGGTTTCCCATAAAAAATCACTATTGTGTAAGTCTCCTCAATCCATCTGCCTTTAGCCCAAGAAATATTACTAAAAACTTCGTTCTCAAATACCTATAATCCTTTCTCATTTTTCCAATCTATGTAACTGCACCATATATATATATATATATAGTTTTTTTAGACAATTTGGGATGTCAAGAGTCGTTGTAGTGCATAAAATCACGCATTTCCGGAATTGAGCATATGTTTAATTTATTTCTGTACCTCATTTCTGTTTGTAATTATTGTTCCTAGGTATTTTAATTTAGCGACTTCTTCAAATTTACCCTCATTTGTCATTAAATGTCCATTTTCATCTTATATATATCCACGGATATCTAGTTTTGGAGAATTCCGAAAGAATGAAGCTACTGAGATGTTTCCATTAAAATACTTTTGAAAAATACAGATCTTCACCGATCCTATCTAGCAGACACCGAAAATTACCATGACCAAAATTTACAAATAATTATATTCCGTTAATGCTCTAGCGGCTGCAATTTTTACTTAATCGAAACCAACTTTGCATAGCAATTAATTTTGAAAAAGTAAGGTCGAGTTCGTTAATAAACAAAATCGGACCACTAGGTGTAGAAGATCACTTGAAACGAAAATTTAGAAAGCACTATAGTATAGTGGTCGCAGATTTTATGTTTCACAACGAAACTCAGTATATGCTATTGTGATAAAGCGAGGAAGATATTCTCCAAACATTACTGAAATCAGACCATTAGAAGTGGTGGTTTACCTAAAATCCGAAATTTAAAATTGACTCTTGTCTGTATCATGTTTGATTCGACTTAATGAATACCGTACAACGTAATTAACCCTTCGATTTAAATGTATCTAAAATTATATTATTTTAATTTAATTAATATTTTTCATAACGGACAAACGAATCGGTAGATATCCGTGTTTCATACAACGGTATGAAAATAGGAAATACATTATGGTTATGCATAATTCGTTTTCACTTAGGTCCGACACTTTTTAATAAGATGGCAGCAGAAATTCATTTTCTCTAATTTAAAAAAGAAATACATATTCCGTAAAGCAGCAAAATATGGCCATAAATTTGTACAATAGCTAACAAGTTCGCTTTGTTTACAGGTTCCTGCGGACGGACTTTTATTGATATCTACTTTCAGTCCCAATTTTTTATTGTTACTCAATAGAATGTTCGTATTAACCCTTGGCATCTCTGACCTATCGCCTAATAATACTACATCACTAGCATATACCAATAACTTACTAATACTATTGAATTGTGCGTTTTCTTTATCCTGTAAAACTAAATTAGTATGGTTTAATTTCTCCCTTGTAGGGGGAGAATGCTTAAATCTCGTTGTGAGACACAAGGACTTACAAGAATACAAGAAAAAGATTTTATGGCATGCTCTAGTGCAGAATTGAATAATATTGGAGACAGTGAATGTCCTTGCTTTAACCCATTGGGTATTTCAAAATTGCCTGAAAATATTTGCGCGCATACAGCCTACTCTTTGTCCCATTTAGACACATTATACTATAAGTAATCTTTGTGCAAGTTATCTGTATCAAAATGCTGGGTTTTAATCACAATGAAACATACTTCTGATACATTGCCAATATTTTACAGATATTTTCAGTCGACACTAGAAGATCAACCATCGCAGCGCCACGTATTTTCTGTTGCAGGGGACGGATCTACTGACCCTATATGTCTGTCATGTAATGTAGTATCTCCAGAAGGCAACACTTGTAAATATGCCTATGCATCATTCAGCAATGATATGAGCCATATGGCATTGACGTGCTCTGGACCTGATCCTATCTATGTTATGCTCTTCAGAAACACTGACCACACTTCTGAAATGTGGGAAAATAATCAGGTTGGTATAAAAACAATATGTGTAGCTTTCAAAATTTCCAAGTGGATATGTAATTATCACCTTATTTTGACTCATCTATAGTTTATAATAGAAGGCTATGATTTACCTTTAATGGTTATTCTTAATAAAATAAAATAAAATATTCTTCATTAGGCCAAAAACTCCTTTTTTGCGCGATAGTGCGTTTTGTCGTACTTACAGCAATGGCCACCATGATTGAAAGTTCAACTTTCTACATTTCGGGTTGCCAACCGAAATAATTATACTGTAATAAAATAACTATACTGTAATATTACATATTACAAACCACGAGTGGGAAGTAAAACTACTGCCCTCTACGCATAATACGTATAATACGTACAATGTATATACAAAAAATATTCAAAAGGTAGTGTTAATAAACTTTATACGAAAACTTTATTTGAAATAATATAAAATAATAAATACGTACTTGCCGTCATTTTATCCATGATTGGTGTCACGGCCTCCTGTAATTTCAACTAATAAACATTGCCCACACTCTTAAAGTTGGTCGGTTGTTTATAATGAACGCAAATATTTCCAACAAAGACATTATTTTACCATTATTTATTATTTTCAAAACATCATCGCGCAGAAAATAATGTACAACGCAGGTTTGTGAAGTGTTTTACAGAATCTCGGATATTAAAAACCACGCTATCGCTCGGTTTTTAAACATTTTCCTCGCTTCTGTTAGAAACACTTCCCAACTTCGCATCATAATATACTATTACAATCTTGACGAAGAGTTTTCTGATAATCTTTAACCTATTTGTTTTGATTGAAGGAAGAATGTTGTGTCTTCCAATCTCTGTCAAACTGCCTCAATAAACAATCTGATATCTTCTGAGGTTTTCGTAGGAAACCTTCCTCAGTTGACTATAGTACAACATTGCTATTTAACGATTTTAATTGTTTGGAGATATTTCTGAATTAGATAATATTAATGGAAATCCAAATTCATAGTAAACTGAATTATGAGTTAATTTAATTAAGTTTTAGATTACATTTGAGTTACACATTTAATGCATAAACTCATTCAATAATATTTTGCAGGCATTACGTACAAAACTTCTAGAGCGAGATCTGCCAGAAACAGTGGACACAGATGTTCAAGTGGAAAGTGGATATACTGCCAAAGCACGTCTGTGGCTTCCACCTGGTATGGACAAAAGTGGAGCAACTAAATATCCAATGTTGGTTTATGTTTATGGCGGTCCTAATTCTGTACAAATAAGTGATTCTTTCACCCTTGGCTTTGGAGCATATCTTACCACCAACAGGAGTATAATATATGCTCTGATCGATGGCAGAGGATCAGGCCTCAAGGGAGATACAATGAAATTCAGCATTTACAAGAAACTTGGAACATACGAAGTTCTTGATCAGATAGCAGTTACGATGTCATTACAAGCGAGATACCGATACATCGACAGAACCAGAACGGCCATCTGGGGCTGGAGTTACGGTGGTTATGCAACTGCTATGGCGATGGCCAGAGATTCGCTCAACGTGTTTAAATGTGGAGCAGCTGTAGCACCAGTGACAAGTTGGATTTACTACGATACTATTTATACCGAGAGATACATGGGATTACCTACAGAAGAAGACAATCTGAAGGGGTATGACAATGCTGATGTCACAAGACTCGTGACAGGATTCAGAGGGAAACAGTTTTATCTTTTACATGGAAATGCTGACGATAATGTACATTATATACAGGCGATGATGCTCAGCAGAGCTTTGGAAGTTTCTAACATACTATTCAGACAACAGGTAAGTTACATAAATCCATTCCATTTTCAAATTATTCTAAGTTCTGTGACAACAAAGTTCGGTATTATCAAAACACTATGTTATTCGCTTATACTTATGATTCTCCTGAGATTATTTATTTTTTTAATTAGTTTGTTCATATTGCAGTAAGATCAACTGCAACTATAAAATACGCTACAAATACAATTCATATAATCGTCCCAAATTCTATACAAGAATCCATATGTAAGCTCTTGCAAAATGTCCGCCACACTGTTACAGCTGATTAAAGAAGATACAGAATGTAGAGTAAGGTTGCCTAATTACATAGTAGTTTTTTACATTTTTTTGCAAATGTAACGTTTTAGATAATTGTGGAAAAATATGAATGCAGGAGCATAGTATGAATCTTCCACGAGATTATTTATCGAATTCACTCCAAACCTATGTACAGTTGTCCCCAAATGCCACATTCTTTTCTCCAAGACAAGGATTCTAAAGTACTTGATATGGCTCCTAATTCCGTGATAGTGGTAACCCAACACAGTGAATTTATTCCTAACTTTGTGATATTAAAACAGAAGATTATAAAATAAAAAAGACTGAATTCGACGTTCATTAAAGTTGATATTTAATAATAGAAGCTTTATGAGGGCAAATACAAAAATCGTAATAGTGATATCAAACGACATTTAATTTTTAGGCCACTTTTCCTCTGAAAATGACTTAACATAAAATAATAATGTCAACAAAATACATGGTGATAAAACGTCTACAAACTAATATACTAGTCCTATGTTCTAGCAAAAATATTGTCCATAAGCACGAAATAATAATAATAATAATAATAATAATAATAATAATAATAATAATAATATTTTAGTGAAATAACAACGAAAATTGAAAATACAGAAAAACTCAATAACTTAATCGACAATGAATAAATTATTTTAGGAAATTGGTTTTAATCGAATCCCTACTTAGTCTATAGGCTTAATTGTTATAGCCCATAATGAGTAAAATATACAATTTTAATATAACTGATTTCTATGTAACGTAATAAATCTGAAGGCGTATTGATATTATTAAGGATTATCTTCTCACTGTCTTCACTCACATGTTTAAATATGAAAGATACATTAAGAAAAAATTAAAAAATCGAAAATGTGGAGGCTGCTGTACCATTATTATCCTTTTATATTGTTGAGACACATGTATCAGTTGGTTCAGTTGATATTAAAATGCAATATTAGAATGTTATATTACTATTAAATATATACTCAAAATATAGAATATTTCTTGATGGATAGTCACGAGAGAAAAAAAAAATCTTCGATCACTTTCAACTTCCAGATGACTTTTAAGGCTTTGTATTGATTTTCAAAAAGCGGGAAAAACAATAAAAGGGAAAGACGAAAGCTTATGTTATGTCTGGAGTAACCCATGGAACTACTTTTTAAAACATTTCATTCCGTGACAACGAATTAAAACTTTACCATGAAATTAGGGATAGCACGGACATAGCATATTTACCCTACATTATATAAATTGCCAAAATTTCCGACTGTAGAGCCTAAAAAACTTAAAAAATTACTGATAAAATCTGTAATTATTATAGTTCTACAAAAGTCTGAATATAATTTTGTAAAATACTATACACCTTTATTATTTTAATACAATTGCACTAGAGGAATGGATCACATTTTGTTATTTCCAGAGTAAAATAATCGATTTCCTCTCTTTTACTTGACAGTATCAACAGCAATGGAAATCATATATAATGACTATTTAACTCATGCCCCAAATGGGAGTCAATGACCAATCACGTTTCAATGATTTCTGTTTTACAACCAATCAGAGTCGTGTTTCACGAAATATTTATCAGTGTTATATTTACCATATTAAAGAAAGCTCCCCTTTTTAATATTCTGAACAGGTCTGACCGTTATTTTGCAGTGACTGAGCCTATAAGAAATACGGCTACCAGATTGTATATATAATGCATACATGTCAAAAGTTGTAGCAATTTATTATACCACAAAAAAAACCACTGTTTGCACTTTCTTAAATGTATTTTTTCGCAGTTAAAATATAATTGTTATATTTACATCATACCACATCAGAAATTAATTAATATACAGTTTGATGTGTTTCATTTTTTCTCCACTAGAGAGCATTCTTACAATATTACGTTCCTTTGGCAATAAATAGTATGATCTGGTTGCAGTGATAAACAAAAGAAGCAGATGAAGCGTACCTATCGTTTCTCATTTGTTTTCAAACATCGCCGTTTACATTAAATATATAAATATTTTGAAATAACTATAGTTAAATAATGATTATGAGTAAACAGCTTAATTTTATTCGTTAAATAGTCCTAACAAATGCCACTCTTGATTTCCAAATTCTCTAGATAAATTCATTCCTCACTTCGTGAGTCGTGAATTTATCGATAATTTCGAAATCACTCGTGGCATTACTTATGAAAAATATTGGACATTTATTGATAAACAATCGGTATTACAAATTAGATTTAAACCACATTTATATGAAATTCAATAAACATATTATTATACCAAATCTTCCATCTCCATAATTTAGAATTGTATACAATTTATACCACGCAATTGTTATGTGTGTGTGTGTATTTTTCTTTTGTTTTTGTTTTTTCTTTTCTTTTTGAGTCTTGATATGTGTACGTACGTATGCTAAAACGAATGAAGGTATGTACGTATGTGCAAACCATGTACATCTCTACTTTCAGTCTCTAAAGTATTTACTACTTCAGAGACTGAATGTTGAGATGTAAATTCCAATCAGATTTTGATGACAATAAGCAATGTGAGATAGATGTTTGATGTATGGAGATCAGTTACTCAATCTGGGTTCCACTCTCTCTTAAGTACAGAATTCCACACCAAACAAATACATATTACGCCTTCAGATTCTAAATCCGAATCACTTTTTTGACAAAATATTATTAATAATAACAATAATTAAATCATTTCCAGAAAATATAACGGAAAATTACACAGGCTCTAAACTTAAAAAAATCACTGTCTTGTTTTTTAATAATAATAATAATAATAATAATAATAATAATAATAATAATAATAATAATACTTACTTACTCACTGGCACTATCGAACCCGTAAGTTCATGGCCGCACGGACATAAGCTCTCCATACATCCCTATCCTGAGCTAATGCTTTCCAATCATTCCCTGTATAATCTACTTCCCTCAAATCATAGTTAATGTTATTCTCCCACCTCATTCTTGGTCTACCAACTGGGCGTTTTCCCTCTGGCTTTCCTACAAGAAGCTTCCATGCAAGTCTTTCATTCCCCATACGTGCAACATGTCCTGCCCATCGCAGTCTACGAGACTTAACTGTTCGTATTATATCTGGCTTCCTATAAAGACAATGTAGTTAATTGTTATATAGTCTTCTCCATTCACCTGTCTGTTCATCTATCTTTGGTCCAAAAATTTTACTAAGTATTTTATTCTCAAATACTTGTAATCTCCTTTCCTCTCTTAAAGTAAGAGTCCATGTTTCGCACCCATATAATATAACTGGTAGAATAATAGTTTTATATATTTTCAGTTTAACGTTTTTTGAAAGGATAATAATAATAATAATAATAATAATAATAATAATAATAATATCAAATAATGACCTTTTCGAGGGTCTAATAGCATTAATGGTGACCACTTAAACTACACATTACATGCAGTTTACTTGTAAGGTATAATCTGTAACATTCTTGGCAACTATGATCATTAACGAATATTTAAAAAAATGTGTGATTTGTTTTATCGAAACTTTCTTTAACATATTAAAAGAACTCCAACATAGACTATTTTGGTAATAAAGCAAAATATTCATCACTGAAAATTGGATGGAATATTCTAATTTTTAAAACTATAATTACTTACTTTTATAGAATTTTATCCAAAAAAATACAAAATCAGCTTACAACGGATTCAATGAAAACAATGTGTATCGTTAGTCTCCGTTAACTAGGCAACAACTATAATATATATTTCAAAAGCTACTTGATCCTCTTATAGAGGCTAACTTCAAAATTAATAGTGTTCTCGTGAATGAGCATATTAAACGTTTATTTTTACAATTAACTGAAATCTCGAAATAGCGTGCTGCCTTGTCACGTAGTGAGATCGGGTTCGATCCCGGTCGGGATATGTTTCCTGGGCGAAGATTTTTTCGGGGGTTTTCCTCACGGAATTAAATGTGAAGGAAGTTTAAGGCCCAAACGGACCACCGAACATCACATTGGCGATCATTATAATTCATATTTGCCTTAGATTAAGTTTAGGATTAAGGACTGTCCTGGCGAACGATTTCCATCGTCACCACCGATCATACTCGTATAATCGGGGCAGCGTAGCCACGCCTTCCAGGCGCCCCAACCTCAGAAGTGGGTTCTAATTACGCCAATTCCAGGAGAGAATGTCTGAAATATCGAAATGACAACCTGGGACATGGAATAAAAACATTCCTTCACTTTTATTGTGCACAACATATATTAGGAATTCTCACTGTTGCTGCAAAACTTATACCGAATATTTCATTTCTGTACAATAACTTTGGGCTTTAAAAATATATTATTCTTCAAGTTGAGAGAAATTTATTTTCCAGTAATATCATTATTAAAATTAGGTAGCCCACGAATCACTATCTAAAATTTTTGATTATTATTATTAATATCCATAAAAGTAATTATATGGAAATGCTTTCAAAAAGAAAGAAAACAATTATTTTCCAACAGTTTAATACAATAGGAATTTGACAGGTTTCCAGTTGAATTCGAGTCTCTATTTTCGATTCAGGAGCCGTGATTTAATCTGTGGTTGGGGCAAGAGTTGGGAAGAGGGAGAAGAGTGCACCCACTGATCGATGTCAATCAAAGCGACGGTGGCGCCACAATTGTTTCAATTACCGGCACTAACAATTTGCTTTCACCTACAATATCTTCCTTAACCTCTTCTCGAACTATGCACTGTTCAATCATCTCCATGTATAATATGGGTAAGAACTTAAATCCCGTAATGAAAGAGAACATTAACTCTTTTTAAGTGATAATCACAAAATTACCGTACACTGTCGAACAAATATTAGTATATACAAAGAATTTGATCTAAACCATCAAATATGTATTACTGCAATCGAAAATCCTACCACAACATTTAATTCAGCCGGTTTGATCCTGCGAACTTCAGATGGAGAAGCGGGCATGAATTCAAACTCCACAGATTTTCAAATCACGAAATACCAAACATTCTTAAAAACAATTAAAAATAGGTTATAATGCATGGTTAATTCTCTATAGTTAGCTTCATTTTACAGTACAAATTATTGTTTATACTCTAATTTCCACATTTACTTCACTTACATTTATATATTTTTATATTCAGAAAAGTATTTTGCTCTTCATAAAATATTATTGGCAATATATATATATATATATATATATATATATATATATATGAATATTCTATGTAACCTAAAAGTCGATTAGATAAATTTAAAGTCTCAATATTACCATGAAAATGTAGATACCGAAATAAAATGTTGGCTGAAGTTTACTGGATGTTTTAAAAATTAAAATTATAACACATATTAACATAGCTTTATTGATAACATATTATTTATTTAAATATCATATTACGTTTAAATGAAAAATTAAAATTTGGGGCAAGTGTATACCCGGTCCTATAAGTAACTATGATAGGGTGAAATTGTGAATGAAGCATGTGTAGAGCATCTTATTCTGATATACATTGTTTACTGTAACATCTTAATGTCACTAAAAATTATTAAATGTTTAATACGCTTCGGGCTTTATGATCTTATATACACTAGAAGCTCCAATTGTCTGTACATGTTTTCTTTTTAAATTGTTGTGTTATTTTTATATTGTGTGTTTCAGAGTTATCCAGATGAAAATCACAGCCTGGGGTCTGTATTGCTGCACGTATATGGGTCCATGGATCAATTCTGGACGCAATGTTTTGATTTGTGAGGTCAGCACATCTATTCCTCAGTAACAGTTCCTCGTCAAGTTCCTATGAGCTCAAGTGATAACCAAATCAGAGATGGTTCATCCACAAATTATAAACATTCTCGAAATTGTTGCTTAATTTTGAAAATTTCAAGAAGAGATGCTTAACTTTTAGAGATTTAAAGTAGGAATTCGATAACTTTTATCTGATCTCGTCCGTGTGTTACATCATCGGCATTAAACGAACTCTTAGATTACACCTTACAATTGAAGACTGTTCCTGCTTCATCCTGTGACTGATGTGTGAATTAATAATATAATTAATAACTATTTCAATTATTCAATCTTGTATTTTTACATATGATTAAAGGAGTAAGTATTCAGAAAAACACAAATAAGAAGCGTGGAAAAAGGATTATCCAAAAATTTAATCATAATTTTTCGTGACATTTCAAGATATATTTCAATAGTGAGTGAAGTGTAAGAATAAAATTCAAAAAAATGGCATTTCAAATTTTTCTTTGAAAAAATCAATTTAAATTTGGGCGTGGAACAAGTCGTAACTTATTTGGTTAAGGCAATATTGGAGTTTTCGAGTCCTGATTAGGTCAGGGTTTTTAAACGTCTGGAGGCACCATGGCCCTGGTGTCGACTATCCTCTAATGTAAATAAGTACCAGATACATTTTATGGGGATAAAGGGACCGTTACGCAGTCCCGATTGTCTAGAAAGTGGGGATACTTAAACTACCCCAGGGTCTACTAAGGCCTGTAGTGAGATCACAAAACAAAACCTGGAGGACGAATGTTATTTAATTAAGTCCTTGTAAGATAATAATTTATTACATGGATTATTGAGAAACAACTATTCAGGACATTTATTTTTAATTTTAAACAATACATATGGTATGATATATATGTGTGTGTATGTTGAGAGAGAGATAGAAAAAATTGAGATATATATTCTTTTTCTGTTTTATTTATTCCAAAAGTGTAAAGATATTTCAATTATTGAACTTGAACGAATATTGTAACATTGGTTTATGTTAGCTTTCTTAAAGTAGCAAATACTGGAAAATAAAATAAAAATATTTGCTTCATCTGTATCTAAGAAAGTACTATATCGAGGAACCAATAATGTGTACAACCCATCTCTAGATTGAATAGTGTGGCCTTGAAATTTAATATTATTTATTTCTGGTTATATTTTGGTGTGAAATGTAAGACATTTGAAAGTATAAGTATTTTTTTCTTCTAATCAGTTCTATGAATCGTGCGTGAGTTAACAATTCCAGGGTTCCTAGAACATATTTTTTATTGAAGGTCGAGAAGATTACTTTGATTTTTATAGTAAGTTGAGATATAAATAAAACTAATTTACATTTACATATCGTTTCATGACATTTCATTCTCGCAGAACTGCCCTTTCCCAGAAATCCAGTACATGTCTCCCATCTTTTTCACGATTTTCGTTACTTTTCTTGAACGTGTACTCTGTTACTTATGTATCACAGTTTGATGTAATTACTCTCAATATTTGAATTACATACTTTAAAATTTATACATGAATTTAGTTTCAAAAGTAATGGGTTTGAACAACTATTTCCATAAAACGAATTTAATTATATTTAATTTTATTAAAAACGTTACACTTTAGAATTATTTTACTTTTATTTCAATTTTTTGACATAGGCAACTTGTTCTACAAACTACCTCCTCAGTGGGCTACATAATCCATCTACTTGGTGTTGCTAATAATACCTTAGAGCCGTCTTTCCTTCTACATTCTTTGCACAAATTCCCAATCCACTGTAGTTGTATCTCTCGTTTTCTATCTATTACGCTTTCTCCATTTCCAGTTCATCGTTTCTTATGACCACCAGACATTCGCATGTTTCTTTGTGTTCAATTATTTGTTTCTTCAAAATTATATTAACCTATATTTTTAATTGTAATCCACCGCTGTGGTCTCGTGCTGCCTTGTCACGCAGTGGGCCCGGATTTTATCCCCAGTCGGGACAGTTTCCTCGGTGAGGTTTTTATCGGGGTTCTTTCTCACATGTAAGACAAATATCAGGAACATTTAAGGGCCAAACGGTCCCCGAACATCATATGGCCATCGCAATCATCATCATTCATATTCATCTTAGATTACGCTTAGGATTAAGGACTCTCCTGGCTCAACATTATCATCATCACCTATCATATCATCTGGGCAACGTAACCCCGCCTTCCAGGTGCCCCAACTTCAGAAGTGAGTTACAATTACGCAAATTCCAGGAGAGAACACCAGAAATATCCAAAAGGACAAAACTGTGGCATTAAAAAATATATATATATATTTATTTATTTATATTTATTTATTTATTTAATGTTTGGCTTCCTGACCCATAAGTAAAATTACTTTCGGATATAGTTCTTAAAATATGTAGTTTCATAACTTTAATTAACTGTATACTCCAGAGGACAGTATTTAAGAATGTAATTGTTTTTCTAACCTGATACATTTTTTAATTAAATTTGAAAGAAAAATACATCAATTAGTATTAATGAGGAAGTTCTATCAAAGTTATCTACAGTTTTGATTACATTAACTCATTTTAGCCAACTCCATATTCAAATTTCTAGTAAAATTCCTATCTAATAATACTTTAATATAACATATTTGATTGTAATATAAAGAGTAAATTTTTATTTTATCTAAAGCTTGTTAAAATAAATGAAACTGTTATACGATAACAAATTGTCATAGTTAACCAATTACGTTGACTATTTTTAACTCATGCCCCAAATGAGAGTCAATGGCCTATCATATTTCAATGAATTTTGATTTACAACCAATCACAGTAGTTTTTCACCGCGATTTTATTAGTTTTTTTATCATATTAAAATCAAGCTCCTCCTTTTAACATTCTGAATAGGTCAGAGCATTATTTTGCAGTGACTGACTCTCTAAGAAATACGGCTACCAGATTGTATATGTATAGTGCATGAATGTAAACAGATTCTGCTTGCGGAATATAATAGTAAAATGTTTGTAGTAATTGATTATACCACAATAAAAAGAAACCACTGTTTACTCTTTCTTAAACGTATTATTTCTCAGAAATATACGTTCCAGAAAAAACATAATTTACATCATAGGACATCAGAAATTAATTAATAACCTATAATGTTGGTTATAAACAGTTTGATGTGTTTCATTTTTTCGCCACGTGCATTCTTACAATATTGCGATCCCTTCGTAATAAATAATATGATCTGGTTGCAGTGATGAACAAATGAAGCATACCAAACGTTTCCCATTTGCTTTCAAACATCGCCGTTTACAATAAATATATAAATATTTTAAAATAACTATATTTAAACAATGATATGTCAGTAAACAGCTTAATTTTATTCGTTACAAATGCCACTTTTGATTTGTAAATCACTCGTGGCATTACTTATGATAAAATATAGCCTATGCTCAAAATTTTATTGATTCTTCTACTAAAAGTGATACAGTGTACTTGAAATAATTTATTGCCAAAATAAAAAAATTTTGAAAAATTTGAATTAAAAAACTTGGAAAAATGATTAAATGTGCCAATAACACCAAATCAAAATTGCTAATAGATTTGAAGTACTGGAATCTTCAGATGACAATGTGGTAAACGAAGAAGAAACTGATGTAAATGAAGAATGGGAAGCTATAAGTGATACTATTAAATTATCGGCATCAGAAAGCATTGGTTATTTAAAAAAGGGGCAAAACAAGAAATGGTTTGATAAGGAATGTACCGACATTGTAAAGAAAAGAAAGCTAGCAAAAATGAAATGGTTACACGAGCCAAATGGGTTGTATTAGACAGGTTACTAAAGAGTAAAAAGAGGGAAGTTTGAGAGAGACGATAAATGATCTTCAAATTAATGAAAAAAATATGAACAATAGAAAATTTTATCAGGGAATTAGGATAGAGAAGAAAGGGTTTCAGGCTAGAACAAACATAATTCGAAATGAAAATGGGGATATGATTACAGATTCCAGGAGCATATTAAGTAGATGGAAGATTTACTTTAGTCAACTTTTATAACATTCATCATATGTTCCGTTGAATTATTATTCAAAATTAAAATATAAAATTATGAAATATTCACCTGAAAGGTCCGTCTCTTCAACTTTATTAGTTATTTAACTGTAGCGCTTTCGGGACTTGTCCCATCATCGGCAGGATTCAAAACTGGTGTTTCACTGAAGATCTGGTAGAGGGGGTTACATGCATTGAGTTCGTTTTCGTTCATCAGATGGTCGTTGTTGTGAACTGCTTTCATGATTTCCATCTCCTCGAGTACGTTTATCTTCGCTGGATTATTTTCTCTGTGCATTACTGTTAGGGTGTTTTCAATATTTAACATGCGATGTCCTTCGTGGATAACGTGTTTTGCATAGCTTGATTTTCCTTCTGCGTGAATAAAGTCTCGAAAATGTTCTTTAAATCTAATGTTAAAATTTCCTATCAAACTGTGAGAGATATCTATAACAAATGACAAACTTAGAATATCGAAATATATGTTTTATTACAAACACAATCGGAAGAGATGTATGCAGAGCTCAACAAGCGCTAAAAATATCCCTGTTAAGAAATTATAATAAGCTTCATGTCTAACACTTCTACGAATGACATTTTATATCATAATATTTTCTGCCAATATTTAGTTTCTGACAACATTTCCTTAGCTATAATCTAATTGGTCACAAATATTTTTTAGTCCTGCAAGACCTATCCAAATGGGATAGTACATAGTCCAGAAACATTACGTAATCAGTAATTTATTTAAAATACTTAAAACTTACTGTATTGTATAATTGTGTCAAATATATTTGAGTATAGGCCTATAATATAGGTAACAGATAATTCATATTATAAAACAAACTTAGTTTTCCCAAAATTCTCGTTTATTTCAAATTGTACCACAAGGATAAAACTGTTGTAAAAAGTCTGGTTGTTTCCTCCTAAGTCCCTAATCCTTAAAATGGAGTGTTTTAAAGGTTAGCCTGACTACCAAGGCCCATTTCACTTCCATTACTGTAATTTCCCGACAGCATTTCTTGCTTCTTCTCAACCCGATTTCAGCCATAAGCGTTAATTCTTTATTTGTAACCAAAAATCGTTCTACGTCTGTTAATGCAAAGTTTTGAATTTCAACACAATATCCAGCAAAAAAAAAACAGTGTTTATATCTTCATCTCTCTCTAAAATTAAGTACACACACGATTAACGCTCTAATATTAACACATTCCATCAACATGTAAAATAAAAAAAGGCGTACTAAGATTTAATTTAAAACCATAAAGCAAAATTGACTTGGATGAGATGGAGACATAAATTAAGGATAAGATGTATAAAAGAGAGACCATTGCTGACATACCTGAGAGTGGTAATGCATCTCCAATTTATTAAAATACAATCTTATAGTGAATAATCAGAAGCTTCTCTACAATGGAATTGAGCCCTGAATGACCTATGAAGCGAGCAGGGGTAAAACGATGAAAATATGAAAAATATCAGAAAATGAAAAATAAAGTTTGGATACCTTCTAGATACATAAGAATCAACCTAAATGCAGGTGTTTAGCATAATAAAGTATGTATGGGCGTTATGTAAAGCATTTGCGACAAAGGAAATGTATAATATAAATGTTAACTTATAAAGTTTTACAAAATATTATGTGTTGCCCAGATTTTTAGGGGAAAAACGATGAAGCTCCATTAAGTCAGTTGCTAACAATCAGAAAAACCTAATGTTTATACTTTAATAACCAATTTAAAAATGTTCTTGGTACCAGAAATACTTTATGCCCGCATTTAAATGCTGTTGATTACATTAGAAAGTTTGATTAAATCAAGGAAAAAGGCTACACTCAAATTCAATCGAAATGTTTAATGTAGGCTTCATAACAAACTTAAGTTAGTTGTAGTAATTCGGTAATGATTTAACTCACTCACTGGCCCTCTCGAACCTCTAGGTTCATGGCCGCGCTTACATAAGCTCTCCGTGCATCCCTATACAGTGCTAATATTTTCAAACCATTCCCTATTTAACCTACTTCCCTTAAATCATGGTTAATGTTATTCTCCCACCTCTTCCTTGGACGTTTTTCCTCTGGTTTTCTAATAAGAACTTTCCATGTTCTCTTTAATTTCCCATTCGTTTCACTTGGTCTGCCCATCGCAGTCTATGAGACTTAACTGTTTTCTAATTATATTTGTTTTCCTATAAAAATCATGCACCTCACTGTTACATAGTCTTCTCAATTCACCTGCCTGTTCATGTCTCTTTGTTCCAAAAAATGTTCCTAAGAACCACATTCTCAAATACTCGTAATCTTTTCACCTCTCTTAAAGTAAGAGTATATGTTTCGCGTTAATATAATTTAACTGGGAGAATAACAGTTATATATAATTTCGGTTTAATATTTTTCGAGAGAATTTAGGACGACAAGAGCCCTATAATGCATAATAACATGCATTTCCAGAATTGAGCCTATGTTTAGTTTCTTTGTTGATCTCATTCCTCTTTGTAAATATTAATCCTAGGTATTTGAATTCAGCCATTTCCTCAAATGTTCTTTCTTTTGTCATTAACTGTCCATTTCCATTAAATAATGTATTTCTTTGTGTGAACATATATTTAGTTTCATTGATGTTTACTTCCAGTCCCAGTTTCTTACTTATTCAATAGAGTGTGCATGTTCCTAACATTAATACTTTGTAGTCAGTATTTCTTAAAAAGACATATTAGTATTTGCTAAAAACGCAAATAAAAGATAAGTACGATAAAAGAGTAATTATTTGCAATGAAGAATGAAATTACTTACTGTATTTTTTAATCCAAAAGGTTATCCTTAATTCATTCTCCTTTTTCAATAAATGTACTTGATGGTATGTTCTCATAACAATATTAGTAACATAGCCTACTATAAAATGTAATAACATGACACTGACGGCATAAGATTAAATTCTAATGGACTATAAAACTAACGAAATTTATACAGTGTATTTAGTCCAACAATTCATAGAACAAAAATAAATCTTCTTCATTTTACAGACTTCAGAATTTTGTGGAAGGTCTTCTTTTTCTTCTACTACAAGGTTTAGGCTATGCAACCTGTTCCGGCGAAGTTAAAAATGGAGTCCATCTTTTTTTTTTATTTATTTAGCCTTGTGGAGTTAACGCCATGTGGCCTTCTCTTCCACTCACCAGGGCAAACATATATTACATCAGAATATAACAATTATAATGAACTCTAATATTAAATACTAAATAAAAATTTGACCAAAAAGATAATATCTATTATATTACGATCTATAATGCAACTAGTTAATGTTAGTTAAAATTAAGACTAAAACTAATAATAAAATGTATACAAGCAAGAAATATTAAATTGTCCCTGTCTAATGTTTATAAAAAAAACAAAGAAAAATAATGAGATATAGAAAACTTATTTTACGTTTGTATAATATTTAAAACAAAACAAAAGAAAATATTTGTTAATATTAATATTATTTTCATAGATGATTAAATTTATTAATTGTTAAAAGAATACTATCAGTTAGGTGTATAAGTTAGTTTGTTATTAAATAATTCTTTAATTTGTTTTTGAAGGATGTTATAGTTTGACAGTCTCTGACATAGGTCGGAAGGGAATTCCATGTTTTGGTAAGTGAGACCGTAAAAGATAATGAATAATATACAGTGTGATGAGGAGGGATATAAAGGACAATGTGCTGATGGGATCGAGTGTCAAGATTATGTGTGTCGGATAGTCTGATGAAGCGGCGTGATAAATAATTAGGCGATGATGTGTGAAGGATTTTATAGAGAAGGGATAGGGAATGGACAGTTCTACGATATCTTAGACGAAGCCACGATAATTGTTCCAGGGACGGTGTAACATGGTCAAATTTGCGAATACCACGAATAAAACGTGCGCAAGAATTATAAACACGTTGAAGTCTTTGAGTGAAAATAATATTTAAGTCTGTAAAAAGAGTGTCACAATAATCAAAATGGGGCATTGCAAGTGTTTCTACTAACATTTTCCTAAGAGCGAATGGCAGACAATTTCTTACGCGATTTAATGAATGTATTATTGAGAAGACTGTTTTGCATGTATGGTTTATTTGTGTATTCCAATTTAAGTTGTTGTCAATAAATACTCCTAGAATTTTTACTGTCTCACTATAAGGGATTTGAACTCCATTTAGTGACACATGCGAGACTGTGTTTAGGTTAATTGTAGATAATAGTCTCTGGTGACCCATAATGATTGATTGTGACTTTCTAGGATTTAATTGCAGTCCATATTTAACTGTCCAAGTCATTAGTGAGTCAAGATCCTCGTTAATTTTGGCAACAGCGTCATTTAGAGAATATTTGTCTGTGTGGATGTAGATTTGCATGTCGTCTGCAAATAAATTATGTTTGCAATGCTTTAGGGAGTTAGATATGTCATTTATGTAGATTGAAAAAAGTAAAGGTCCAAGCACCGAACCCTGTGGAACCCCAGCTTTACAGAAGGACCAAGAAGAACATAATGCATGATTTCCTACAACAGATTGCTGGCGCTCATGAAGGTAGGAATTGAACCATTGCGTGGCATTATCGGAGAGTAAGAGGTTTTTAAGTTTATGCAACAATAAGTCCAGGTTCACCGTGTCGAATGCTTTACTGAAGTCCAGTAATGTAAGAATGGTAAGTTTTCGATTATCAGCAGCTTCGCGTATGTCTTCGCAAATATTTAGTAGAGCAGTACTTGTATTGTGTCCTGTCCTGAAGCCTGACTGAAATTGATCTAGAAGGTTGTGTTCATTTAGGTAGTCAGTCAGTTGTTTATGGACTAATCGTTCCAGAGCTTTTGAAAGGGTAGGTAAACTGTTAATGGGTCGAAAATCGTTTGGAGTTAAGGGTGTTTTAACTTTAGGCAGAGGGCGTACCAGGGCTTGTTTCCACAATGAGGGATATGTAGAAGTTTGTAGTGAGGAGTTAAAAATATGAGTTATAGTAGGTAGTATAGCGTCTATTATTTTATTCAGTAAAGTAATATTTTTACGGTCATTTCCTTCTGCTTTGGTTTTCATTCGCATGATGGTTTTCTTTACGTCGTAATCTGTAACATATGAGAAGTGGAAATGTTCTCTGTCGGGTTGATTTGTCAGTGATAATTCATTTATTGTTTGTTCTTTATCCTTTGGAGTAGTAGTTATTCCTGTGAAGTGATTATTGAGTGTGTCCGGGGAAACAGATAATTTGTCTACCTGCGTGTCTTTTCTCCCAATTCCCATTCTATTCAAGTTTTTCCAGATTTCTGAAGAATTTGTATCTGTTAGGCTGTATAAATGTCTGTTTGGCGCTTCTTATAGCTTGATTTGTCTTGTTACGTAACTGTTTACATCGATTGAGATTTGTGTCTCTTTTGTCTAGTCTATATTTCTTATGTGCTGCGTCTCTATCAGCCATCAAGTTACGAATTGAAAGAGTCATCAAGGGCGCAGGGCGTCGTTTCACGAGTTTAGTTTTTAGTGGGGCGTGTCTGTTGTATAATTGTAGTATAAAATCATTTAGTGTCTCAACTTTTTCATCTACATAATGCAGCGTCCATATTGATTGCCACGGCATCTGCATAGCTTCTTCAATTAGGGCTGCATTATCTATATGTTTTGAGTTCCTTATACGTAATAGTCTTTCGAGTCGGTTTAGGGCACTGCAGTGAATATGCTAAGAATATAATATCATGTGCTGATATTCCCGGGGCTGGCAGTTGCCCGTGAGTAAGTACTCTGTCTGGATTATTAGTTGCAATTAAGTCAAGTAACGTCTCAGAGTGATGAGTGTGATGTGTAGGCTGTAGGGATAGGAGAGTCATATCACAAGCCTGGAACGTAGCCATCAGTTGTTGTGTATGTGTGTTATCAGTGTCTAGTATATTTATATTAAAGTCGCTCATAACGATAACGTGTTCATATTGTATTCGCGCGTTATGTAAAGTGGACTCTATTTCAGCTATAGCTTTTATTTTAGGAGGTTGGTATACTACACAGAGAAGACATTTTTTTGAAACTGGCAAATATTTTTATGAACATAATTTCAGAAGATGGTTCGTTATTAGATAAATACACAATTTTAGGAGTAAGGTCCGTTCTAACGAAGGCTCCAATACCGCCCCGCGATTGCAAACACGACCATGTCTAAGATAAGTATAACCATCCATGTTTATTAAAGAAGAGGTAATGTTGGGATTTTGCCACGTTTCAGATATGAGAAGAACATGGATATTCAAAGAGAAGAAAATTGTTCAGATTTCATCTATATGTGCAGTAATACTTTTAGCATTGAAATGGACTACCTGCAAGGAAGTAGGGTATGGGGATAAAGCTGTTTCTAAAACATCCCTTGAAGTAGTGGGGGCAAGAGGGTTGTGGGAAGGTTATTGTCGTGTAGCCTGTCAGAGACTGTCAAAAGAAAATCATCATTTAAACGAAAAATGGCCGTAAAATATTTCGACAAAATTACAAACTATGCTTGGTATCACGTCACTAAAAATATCTTAATTTGATATACTACTAATAAAATGTTAAAAGTGATAACTGTCGGTTATCCACTGGCCGTGTTTGCACATATTATATATCTGACGCCCGGAGAATAATACGTTTGTTGTCTCCTTCTTTAACATGGATTGCACCGTCAATTGTCCACACATTTGTTACACCATATTTGGAGATGCTTTCTTTTAATAGTTTATACCTCATTTGAGTTAAGTCTTCCTTTATTGTAACACCACTGCCTTTCAGTTGTTTTTTTGTTCTGGAAAACCTCTCTCCTTTTCCTACAACTTACGAATTTGACGATAACCGGCCGAGGCCGGTTCGCCTTTCTCCCCACACGATGACTCCTGTCAATATCATATGTTTCTATTTTAACACCTATATTAGACGCCACATCAATAGCTATTTTGTCCGTGTCCTCAGCGTCCTTTTCAGGGATGCCAAAGATACGTAAACATTGGCAGCGTTGGTACTGTTCAAGGGAATCAGTTTTTTTCGCACAACAGTTGTTCTAGTTTTATTATTTTTGCGTCTCTTTCCTGTAACGACAGCTCCAACTGTCTAATGACCTCAGTGTTCCGATCTATGGTTGTTTTCAACTCGCTTACTATCGCCTCACGCACCGAGTCCTTTAGTAGCTGCAACATGGCAGGGCCCCTCAAACATTCCTGCATCACACGCTTTGTCACTTCTTCTTTATTCTCGTCGGAATTCTTTGTTTTGCGTGGTGACATTATATACAGAATAAATGTACACACAAACAAATTCAAAATATCCGATACTACCTGTAAAACACAAACAATCACCTGCTGAAAACTGGGCAAAAACACGAGCAACTAGTATATTCACTACTCACTGTCCTCCATGACACGGCCAACATCTCTTGTCCCTCTGGGATTATACAGGAAGGTTCTTTTTGGTATTCTTTCGTTGTTCATTCACATTAAGTGTTCTGTCCATTTCTTATTATTTTCGCTGATTTTATCTTCAATTTTATATATATTTAATTCTTCTCGTATAGTTTCATTCCTTATTCTATCCGCTCTTGTGCATCCTTTCACATTACGTAAAAACAGCATTTCCGCAGTCTGTATCCTGCTTTTATCCCTGGATTTCATTATTCAATTTTCACTTCCATACAACAACAAAGGAACAGCCATTATTTTATATAATTTAAGTTTCGTATCTTTCCTTGTTTTCCGACGTAAGGTTCTTTTTATGGTTCCACAAATAACCTGAAATTTATTTACTTTATTTTCTATATCTTTATTTTCTCAATAAGTTATATCACATCCTAAATATTGGAAATGTGATACTTCTTCTATTATTTTGTTATCCAGTACAATTTTTTATCTAATTCCATATTTACCAATAAATACCATTACTTTTGTGGAAGGTTTTCATAGATATATCTGGCTTCCGAGTTTTCCAGGAACCTTTTCAAATGCTGGATATCGTTGTACTTGGCTGTCGCAAGTGGCAAAGGTCCATCTTAGAATGTTTCCAATGGTAGTTGTCTTGGTTGTGGTTCGTCCTTATGTCTTCCTTTTTTGGTTCTTTCTACATTATATGAGAACTTTTGTAAGTTCCAAACAAAGTGACACGATGAAATACCATAGCAGGACTGACATATTCTACTTTCAGGCAGCGATTTGAAAGTGTACTCGGATTTATAGATTTCTTCCTTGTGCTTGGTTCATCCTTTGAAGAATTCTCGTTTGCAGTCGATTACCTTGAAAGCTGACGGCTGTTCTCAATCATTTTTCTCCACTCGTCTGGGGGTTCAACTTTGGATTTCTGGTTAACAATGGCCATATTTCTGTCACATTCAATGTAGTAATGGCCCCGAATTGGGAATAAGACCTTCGGACAATAAAATCGAATCGATGGCTCCCTATGACGAGATGATGTAGCAAGCGGAATACGGTATATTTCTTATTCTGACCACCGGAAGATTCACAAAAAATCACAAGTTCACGAACTGTTTGAGGAAAAACGTCACTCACTAAATGGTAAAGGAAGGAGCAAACGTCGCGTGTTCCCCTTCGAGGTACCGTCTCATAGTAGGTGTAGAAAACTGAATCTTTTTGTTGGACAGGATATGAATATTAAAAGAGTGAAAATTTAGTTGTCGCCTGTAGTAAACAACGTTTATTGTGATGCTTGGTGTCGGTAATGTTTTTGAAAATTCATTGCGATTGCTGTAAGGGATTCTACCTTACGACTTATTTTTTGGGACTGCCTCTTAATGTAGTAAAATTTATTGACTTTGGTTAGATGAATTTTTTGTGAAACTTCCAAGCAGTCAAGTTCTTTCGTCTTTTCTTCTTTCATCTCATCTGAGCGTTATTCGTTGCCTTAAACTCATCGCAAATAATACAGGAACACTTCTCATAGTACCCAAAGGAAATGTTGAAGGTGATTTCAAAAAAAGCTATTCCAAAGCGGGCGTTCATCGTTTTTCCCTATATTTGGGTGACACGCATCACTTTACTCCTGAAACATGTATATTTTGCCATATATATTGAAGGATCTAATATGGAAATATCAAATAACAAAACTAAAATTATGGCATTTCATGGGAAGGACCCCATACAAAGTAAAATCTGTCTCCAGAATAAAATTTTAGAGAGATCAAATAAATTTAAATATCTTGGATATTATCTCTCTATCTGGGATGAAAAGGATATCCCTGAAAAAATTACTAGTTATAATAAAAGTTTGGGAATTATTAATCAAGTTATGAAACCATCCCTTGTACAAAAAAAAACACCAGATTACGTTTATATAACACTTTGGCTAGACCAGTGTTGACCTATGGTAGTGAAGCATGGACACTAAAAAGACAACATGAAAGCAGAATAACGGCTTGTGAAATGAGATTCATGCGAAGAACAGCGGGTTACACCAGATGGAATCGGAAAAGCAACACCGATATCTTTAAAGAATTGAAGACTACGCCAATTTTGAAATATATTAAACAGTACCAACTAAATTAGAAACACCATCTTCAAAGAATAAGTTCAAATCGGATCCACAAAGCTGTTTACAATTATATACCAAGAGGACGAAGATCTCTGGGCCGTCCTATGAAAAGCTGGAGGCAAAATGTTCTATAGGATCGTAACAGGGCTTGGTCTAATACTTGTGAAGGAAGATGAAGAAGAAGGAGAAGAAGATAATGAAGGACTGACAAAGGTTTTCCTTTATTAACACATGGCATAGTAAAAGTATAAGGCTGAGCTAACAAATGATATTACTGTCTCAAAACAGTAAAAATGGACCGTTGTCATTCTTCTCCTCGACCCTTTCTAAGCAATCGAAGTAAAAATATCTGTATTGTAATCAGCATCTGAAATGGAATTAAACTCTGAAGACTCTGTTAAATTGATTTGAATTGTAAAGGTTAACGGCATTGTAATGAAACTTGAAAAATATAATTTAATTTTAAATCTTAACGATCCGCCCACAGTAGTTCTCACGAGGTCCTTCACTGCAATCATAGCATTTTCATGCTATGCTTTGCAGTTTTATTAGGGAATTATAGGTGTGATAGCTTCCCATTGCTTTCCACATTGGTGAAGGATGATTATGATAATGATAAGGATGATGATGATGATGGCCGGATGAGTTTTGGGGACCCTTGGGCCCTAAGCGTCCTAATATTTGTCTTACAGGTGAGGAAAAACTCTGAAAAAACCTCACCCAGGAGCCTGTCCCGACTGGGAATCGAACCCGGCCCCGCTGCGTGACAAGGTAGGACGCTATCTCGAGACCACAGAGGTGGACCCTAAGAGGTCAAAATTGAAACTTGGTGGATATTTAAAGGATATGCGAAATTGAATATACCCCGAAGGATCTCTAAAATGTCATCTCGGTTTCTGCATTATAATGCTTCGCGGAAGTAATCATATCTTCAAGGGTTATTCTGGAATAAAAATGAAAATACTTATGGAAATGTCAAAGTCTAAAAAGTAGGATTGAATTCTGTAGAATCCCTTTAATGAAATATATGTCCCGAAAAGACTTGAACTTTATAGATCCAGAACCTTCCCACGCTGTCTACCCTCCTATTTTTTTATTTATTTCCCCATTCCTTTGGCCTAAATTAGAATATCATCACCAAATAAGATAACTTCACAATCACCTGATACTTGTGATGATATATCGAGCGAACACCATCCATCCATCCATAGTAATTCTGCCCGAAGGCAGGTCCTTCACTGCAATCTAGCATTTTCATGCTATGCTTGCAGCTTTATTAGGGAATTGTAGGTGTGGTTGCTTCCCGTTGCTTTCCACACCGGTGAAGGATGATGATGATAATGATAAGGATGATGATGATGATGGTCATATGATTTTGGGGACCGTTTGGGCCTTAAAGTTTTCCTGACATTTGTCTTACAGGTGAGGATAAACCTCGATAAATACCTCACCCAGAAAAATTGTCCCGGCCGGGGATCGAATCCGGGCAGGCTGCGTGACAAGGCACCACGTTATCTCGAGACCACAGCGGTGGACCGAACACAAAAATGTATAAATTTACAATATCCTAAAATCGTCTCGCTCCATAGTATTTTACCCGCCTGACATATTATGAAAATTTTCTAGGAATGTGGGAGCCTTAATCCCAATGGATCCTAAAGCATGTAATAGGATCACTTTACTTATTTCACATAATATTTTAGCACATGTAAATATGAAGGTATAAATCTTCTGTCCAATTAGAGAAAAACTCAAAGCAATTAGGTCCAAGAACTAAAATCGAATTAACATAGTTTTAAATATAAACTTCTTGACATAACACCAAATGGCTCGTTTCGTTAATACTACAAAAAAACAAATGAGATCGATGTTGTGTGGCTAATATTAAACTCAGCAGGTGGTCCCTTCCTCGCGTGCGATACCACCCGCAATACATCACCCTTATCGTAGGACGCGCCCATCACTTATCCGGGAACGTCTTCCAACTATCCGCACATTTCACACTCAAATTTCATCCGCACTTTTAACTATTTGTCACAAAATGGCTGGAAAAAGTTGCAATATCAGGTCGTAGCCAAAGCAGGTCTACAGACAACACTCGAATTCCTATCCATTCGTGTGCATTAGTACACTAGCACCTTCGAACTCAGAATTGTATGTCTGTGAGGACAGATATAATATTTTCAAAAAAATTACTGTCGAAGAATTATAATTATTCACATTATGTATGGTTTCCAATAAAGTTAATCTTCATTAACTTTTGTATTTTTCTCCGTCTCTCTTTGGTAAAAAACATTTCTTAAACACATTATTCTCATATACTCGTAATATTTTCTCTTATCTTAAAGTATAAGACCGTATTTCGCATTCATGTAATGCAAGTGCAAAAATTACCATCTTATTTTAGTTTCAATATATTTATTTTAAGTTGGTGCGACAAGAAACTCGGAATGCATAATGGCTAGCGTTTCCAAGTACAAATAATTTTGTATACATTTTTTAGATACATTACAATATCGCGTTTAGTATATTTTGAATGAATGAATGGAATTTATTGCTTTTTGTCAAGCCAAAGATACATATGTATATACATTGCGCACAGGTCTTCTTGGCCATTCGTGCATTATTTTTCCATGCACAAAGGGGAAAAAACAAAAGTAATCATAATGAATAAACAATCCCTACATTGCTACACACGTGTATCAGAATAATGAATACATATAAATAAATACTGTCAGTCTTATCTCTTATACTGGCTTTCATCAGTTGTTTAATTATACAATATATAAGCCTTATGTAGATCACGTATAATTTCCTTACTAATAAACGTTGTGCCGGAGCTATATAACAAAACGACCGTTATACACAATACGTCACATATTCGTCATCATAATGACGTCAGAACAATATTACGCGCTGTTTGTAACAGAAAGAAAACAACATCAACTAGTGATTAATTGTGTAAGAAATGAATATGAATAAGAATTAATAGAGATTCCCTAATTGGGGAGGTACGGAAAAAAGAAGTGTGTTTTTATTTATATACATTTCCCTTTACGCTGTGTGAAATATATCATAGAATTGGTTTCACACATAATGTGCTGCCATCTAACGTCAAGAATTTCGAACAATTCTTGGAAACTAATAAAAGTTTTTCCCGTTACTTATGAATTATATGCAGTGTTTTAAGATGCGTTAGAAAACATTCAAAATAGTAGGAAATGTTACCGACAACAGAATAAAGTTTTAAGCGAAAAAAAATCATTATAGTTTGATCGGGAATCGAACCTATGACCTCACGGACTGTAGTCAGAAGCTCTAACCACAAGACTATCAAGCTAAGATGTAGGTTGCTGCAATAATAGTACCTCTATAATTAAATACATTTTTATATCGGTGTGTGTGTTATATATTAAAGATGCAGGAAAGTTGTCTTAAAATAATATTATGAAGCATTTAAACTACATTCAGGTTAAATCTTGTCTACAGCAATTATTGTAGAACATATTCTTTTGTGAATCAATGTTCAATTAAAAAAAATATTATTAGGCTAATCGAGAATGAGTGTAACGAAAGGCATTTTATTATGCCTTTATTTTATTACCCAGACCTTTATTAAATATTATTTATGTCCTGTGCATCCATCAAACAGTCGTTAAAGTGTTGCATTTTGGGTTAAATTTAAGGAAACGTTCATCAATATCATAAGAAAACAATCAGTTGATCTTGAAGTGCGACATTTTGTCTAGTTATACAATCCTTAAACAAGGCTGGAGGCATGTATAACGATTCCCATGTAAAGTTGTACACCTCTTATACACTGAATTCCTAATACAGTGTTTATTAGTAAGAATTTTCAACTGAGATGTGTATAAACCTTGTATAAAAGTTATATATGGATTATTAGTAAGAGGGTACGTCTACAACTATATACACATTAATACACATCTACACTCATCCTTGAAAAGACCATGTGTATAGATATAAAAAAGTCTCATTCTGTACATTAATAATTAAAAAAACAAATTAGGAAGAAATAAAGAGAGAGAGAGAGAGAGAGAGAGAGAAAAAGCACACACACATTACATACACACAGTCCCATACACATACACGCGGGCGCTCATATCCCCCCCGGCCTTGCAGACATCTAATGCACTATCAAGCTATTCATCTTATCAAGACTACTTATTACATGATATAATTGAAGATCGAAAACAAAGACCATATTGATATTCTTATTACTGATAATACATGTATCCTTATTGATCTCCAATTTTGCTATACCTCAACTTCCTTACTGTACCCAAGAGTTTGCATGTTTTCACTTCACTCTCGATCCGTCCTAAAAGATCCCAGCACGCCATTCTCCCATGATCTGACCTGAGAAATCTCTCTGGCAGCAATTGTAATCTAAGTTGCTCTGTCTCTTTACAAAATGCTATAATATGTTGCCAGTTTTCACGGTCACCGCAAATAGGGCACAGTTTATGTCTTCTTCATTTGTTAAGTTATGGGCCATCCATCCCCCCAGATGAAACCATGCAATAGCACTTCTATCTTCCCCATACAAAAAGTCAATATACTTCTTCCTTCCCCATGAAAGTTTAAGTTCCGACTGCAGGGTGAGCGATATTTTCTGGCTACACTCGGCTTCTACATACTGTCTTTCTATATCAATTAATCTCTTCTTAACTTTCCTCCAAACATTTATATTAATCCCCGTACTCCTCTCCCATACCCAACCCATCCCTTTGCTCTTCAATCCCCATTCTACACCGATTGTCCAATCCCCCGAAACACACTGCCTTCTCTGTTCCTTGTAACACTCTGCTCTGAGTGAGTCCTGACTCCTGTTTATTATGTCTAACCAATACTTAACAGCCATAATTTTGTCCTTTATTGTATCCGAAAATGTACCGAATTCTTTCAGTATTCCACAGTTTTCAGTCCCGTTGCTAATCTCAACGCTCTCTTAAGAAACATATCTTGAATTTTATCTAGTGTTCCCGTTCGTTCCCAACCCCATAATTCTGAGCCATACAGCATGGTCACTCTCACTGTCGAAGAATAAACCTGTTCGAGTGTACGCATCGGTATGTTTCGCAATTTTGATATATTAGTAAGCATTTCGCTTGTCCGGCTCCTAGCTCTCCATTCTCGATATGTCTCGGCCATTTCCCATTCATTGTCAAAGTCATCCCCAAGTAGACAAAATTTTTAACTTTTCTAAATTCTCGCCACGGTATGTCCACCTTTCCCTCCCGCTGTATACCGACCCGTTTTTAAAAGTCATGGCTTTAGTTATTTTTAGCGTTAACAGTAAGTCCCCAAGTCATACAGTACGTCGATAGTAAATCTAAACTCTTCTGCATACCATCTACTTTCGTGGAAAAGAGGCATATGTCGTCTGCGTACATTAGAACAGGAATGCATTTAGTATATTTCAGATGCACGCTAACAGACTGCATATGATTATTATTGTACTTTACATACTCTTCATTCTTGTAAAAAGTTCATGATTTTTTTTACTTTTATACAAATATACTTAAAGTTTATAAATCGTACAGTAATGTATAGAAGAACTGCTCATGCATGCTTATACTAGATCATAATCATCATCAGTGGCACAACAGCCACTTCTTCCGAAGCCCTCGTCATTCCTGTCTGTTCAGTGGTACAGTTTTTTTTTTTAATTTTTAATTTCCAAGGTCCGTATGTCCTATCGGGTTCCCTCTGGTATAGTATTAAATATCTTCTTCACTGTTCTCTGGTCATTAGCATGCAGCATTTTAGAGCTCATTCAAACCTCCTGATATTGATGAGTTTATCAATATCCGATTCCTTAAACATTCTATAAATTTCATGATAGTATATATTCCTCCATACTCCATTCTCTGCCACTGGACCAAAAATATGTCCGAAGATGTTTCTTTCAAATATGCACAATTGTTTCTCATCGTATTTCGGCATTGACCAAGTTTCAGAAGCATTGCGAATTGGTTGCACTAATATCTCATACATATATTTTTTTCATGTATAATAACCGAAATTTTAAATGTTGACTCAGATATTAAATGTAAAATTGGTACCTGATAAGTCAGTCGTCCTCAACTAAATATTAAACTTCATCAAGTAATTCCAATATGCAGGCCTTTCAAAAACAATGTTTCATCTTCTGCATTTTAACTGGTACTGATATTGTTTTTGAAAGGCCTCCATATTGGAATAACTTAATGAAGTTTAATAATTTAGTTGAGGACGACTGACTTAACAGGTACCAATTATATATGTAATATCTTATTACATAACCTCAATTGTACTTTAATATGAATTTTAAAAGTGTTTACTGTTTACTCAGGCCATGAAAACACCTTTTTGGAATGACTCTTCTCTTTTGTATTTCAGTGTTAACATTGTTTTACTGTTGACCTCTGATGTCAGATATGTGAAGTTAGATACACTTTTAAATTTATATGATTCTATTTGAAGATGTGTAAGTCCGTTTCCATAATGATTTTGTGTCACCGGCATATGTTTTGTTTTCTTTTTATTTACATATAGGTTCATGTTCTTAGCTGCCTTCTCCAAGTTGTTAAAAGTTTCTACAATAGCTTCAGATGTTCTCGCTATAATATCCATGGCATCCGCATATCCAAGGATCTGAGTTCACTTATAGAAGATAGTACCTTCTGTATTTATTCCAGCGTCTTGAATAACCTTATCGAGAGCTATAATAAACAAAATATAGGCCACGAGTTATTAAAACATACACCTATTAATTTTTACTGTCTAACGTTTTGTTAAATATACTTTAAAAGTGTATATATTTTTCCATCAACTTTTCTCAATAAAGACTTTCATATCATTAGGTCATATAATGGTGGACTTGTTGTGCATATCATAAGTCTGCGAGTATCTATTTAAATTTTTGTAAGAAATAATTGGTCTCACACACGTTGTGTTTTAACCAATTATTTATTAATTATTAATATTGGCAATTATTATGGTAATGATAATGAGTGTTCAACCTAGTTATGACTTGTCGCTCTGAAAATTTAAGAGAAATGATAAATTGTCCGATCCAAAATTTTAAATTCGATCTTGTGAATACGAATTTCTTACTATAACGCCTAAAATAATTCGCGAGCAAATAATAATAATAATAATAATAATAATAATAATAATTCCGATTGAGGGTCTTTCCACTTTTCAGCGGTTGCCCTTTTACCAGCCGGCTGCTGGCCCTTCACATCCACATGGGTCAATAACAGAGGTAGATGATCAACAGCCAGTGTAGGGGTGACATGTGTTTAGCATGTCGAGTCCCCCAGCCGTTATAGCTGGTTCCTCAACCTGGAGCCGCTACTTATTGTAGCTACCCAATTGCCTCACGATGCTGGGTGGGCACCGGTCCCATACTGGCCGAAATACCATGAGAAAATTTCTTCCCCCATGGAGACTCGAACCAGCGCAAGTCCCGTAGCTCTGCGCCAAGGCTTCCCACCCTAACCGCTCGGCTACGGCGCGGGACTAATAATAATAATAATAATAATAATAATAATAATAATAATAATAATAATAATAATAATCCGTTATAATAAATAAAAATCTAAAATACTGTAATTTACAAATGATCAAAAGGATCCAAATTTTAAAAAAAAAGGATAACATACCTACTTTCTTTTTAATGAAAATGAACGCGTTTACGAAAATTAAATGCACAATAAAGAAAATAGAATGTAGAAGTTGAAAAACAGAAAGAAAATTAGAAAAGGAAAACGGAAGAAGGAAGAAGTTTAGTTGTGAATGTGCCCGCGGTAGGGCCATGGCGCTCGAGTCGCAATACTGTGTACCTCGCAGTTGGATTAGCTGTCCCCAGGAGAAGTGGCAGAGATGATGCTGCAACGGAGTAGAAATTTCTGCTAGACCCGGTGAGTACCTTAATACTATCTCACGTGTGGACATACAATGGAATATTGCCAGATTTTATCTGCATCAACTTCCAGCATCCGTGAGAAAACCTAACTTCCACAACTTGTCTGTAAGTACATAAACATCTACTATCCCTCACTAATTCTAGGGCCCAGCTACAGTAACCCCACAAAAATTAATTTAGCAACACACAGTGCATTTACGTAAGAATCCACTATTATCTAACACTACTAAAAATTACAATAATACAATTATTATGATTATCACGATTAATCAGATCGATTTGAGCTAATAAGATGTGAACAAATTGCAAAATTAAAAAAAAAGTTAGGGTGTAAACAAATAAAAAATCTATCATATTAGCTTAAAAGATAAACATTTATTTTAACATATTTTCAAAGTAACAAATTCCGATTGCAATAAGCATTGTTGAATCATAAGGAAACGCGTAACCTAATTAACTCGATTGTCCTAGAACAAAATCATAACGACAGTAAAAACTATCATATACCTAAGAAATTATTCCACACATCGCACATAGTAGAGCTTAATTCAAATTCTTGATTTAATAAATTTCCCGTTTCAAAATTATCTGGCTTTTTTTCAACAATAGAACAATCTTAAAGGCGTTTCACCATGTTTTTATCTGGATGTCACTTTAATGATCAGGTGAATTCAAGAAGATCATCTGACTATAAGATTTATCAGTGTCTAATTTTATATTTAGTGCAATACTTTTAGGAAAGAAATTAAGAACTGTAGCTCGTGTTTAGAAACAGTTTGAGATGAAGTAACTACAATTTCTGATATTTTATGAATTCAATAAGAATGTTAGATTCGAAAAGTGAAGTTTGTATTCAAAAGTGTTGTGAACCACCGTATCATTAGAACCAGTAACATCTTTGATCAATAGCATCCACAACAGTGTTAATGACAAATAAAGTCTTAACTTCCCATAAGGAATTTTGCCTACGACTCCGTAAGCTGTCAATCAACTACCATCTCTGCTTCTCCAGAATGTGTGATACCTCATTCGTATGTTGCTGACTGCATTTTGTTCAGCTAATGATTTGTATCCAGTGGCACCCTATGTGCGAAATTTTATCACGTTCCTTTGATATGGACTAGACTTCATTTGATGGGATAATAATATGCAACTATTCATTATAAACATTGTAAATCAATTTTGAGCTGGTTAAAAAAATTGCGAAAACTCTGGGAAGAAAAAAATCAAAGGATGAAATAAAGAAATTATATAAATATATTTCTATGGTGATGTGCTGATAGTGGTGAATGTCACCTGTTGATGCCTTGTGGTTAAGGATGTGGACGAACCCCCGGTGATAGTGTTTTGGGTCGGGGGTGCGTTTGTTGCTGGTTGCAGCCTCCCGCCCGGTCGGACGAGAGAGAGCCCAACTCGATCGATACCCGGCGCTGCACCCCCATGTCCCCCACCCCCACACACCCCAATCGATGTCAAAATATTCTCTTTCAGCACCCCCTGATGCCTATATAGCTAAAACTAAGCCAAATTTGCTACGAGCTTTATTTCCGTGTTATCAAAAGCATCAAATCATCCATTGTCTCCAAGTAAAAAATCTGTTTACCTCAATTTTTGTTAAATATCCTCCATCTTTTGCTCTATAATGGGATACAAAATGTCCTAACTGAAAACAGTGATTCAATTTTCAACCTGAATTCGTATTTATGAAGTAATCTACGCTGCAACAGAACATAAACGTGTTACTCAGTTTAAAACCCAAACCTAAGAAGTTGTGAGAGAACTCGTTTTAATAAAATAATACCAATGAAGTAAAGTGAACAGAATCATTCTATATTAATTCAATAATAATAAACAGTGTTATATTTCCCAATGAAATGTGCAAAATATCATAAGATTAGGGATGTTTCTGAAATAGTAAATATGTTCTTAGAGAGGTCTATATATTACTTCAAAATCAGAAAACCTATGTAAAAATAAAAATGTTTAATTTTGTTTAAATTTTATATTTTAAATGGAAATTCAACCTATCAGATTGATGGAACGTCACATTCCAATACACAATAAAAGGAATACATTGTTAATGTGATTTTTTCGAGTACGGTATCTCCAATTTTTGGCAAATAAAAAATACACTTTAAATGAAAACAACGATTTTTTGGGCTATAGTGCCAACCTAAATAACTGTACTGTAATATTACATTTACACCCACGTGCGGGAAGTAAAACCACTGCCCTCTATGTATACTAAATACAATGTATCTACAGAAAATATAAAAAAGTAGTGCTAATATACATTATACCAAAGAATTCACTGCATTTTAAATCAACTGAACTTTATTTGAAAAAATATAAAATAATAAATACGAACTTCCGGTCATATTACCAATAAGTGGTATCAAGGCCTCCTGTTGTTTCAACTAATAAACATTGCCCACACTGTTAATGTTAGTCAATTGTTTATAATGAACGCAAACATTTCCAACAAAGGAGTTATTATTTTACTATTATTTATTATTTTGAAAATGCCATCGCGCAAAAAGTAGTGTACAACGCACGTTTGTGAAGTGTTTTTTATTTACATACAGAATTCGGGAAAATAAAAACCTCGCTATCGCTCGGTTTTTAAACATTTTCCTCTATTCTGTAAAAACCACTTGTCAATCTCGCATCGTAATATACTATTCAGCGCAGTTTTATCTCGCTATCACATTAATGTTGAATCACATGTCAGTTATGTGATCATAATAAACGAGTAGGTCACACTTATGGATAATTTATTCCCAAAAATTATCGAATAAGTAGGCTATAAGAAGAGTACTATATTATGTTAATATTTTTTACATAGGCCTACATGTATTAATCGGAACACTTGAAACAGGTCAGATCCATGTATAGTTTGACTATAGGCTACATAATTAACTATTGCCTTGAAATTATTAGATAAAGCACCACCTCAAAAAATCCAACTTATTCAGAAGATTGTGAGAAATTGTTATAAATAATAAAAAACGGCGTGTAAACAATATTTTATAACATCAAAAATTGTCTTTACAATTTAACACCACTGTCAAATATAGTTGCATAGACCATAATTCATTCACAGAATTATTGTGTTAACAAATTAAAACAATATAATATATAAAATTAATGTTTGTTTGTTCGTTCGTAATTTATGCGCGGTCATACCGTGGAACCGATAGTGATGGGGCTTTTTGCAAAATGTTCAGGAGATTCCCGGAATGAACATAGGCTATACGAGGGGGTGATACTCAACTCCTACACCCTTAAAAACCGCCCTTTGTAGTGGAAAACGTGAAAACAGTAGCTGCCTAAACAATACCAAATATACAAAATTAATGTACACAGAATTGAACATCTCAAAAAGCTCTACAAAACAGTCTACGACAGCATATGTTTATCTCTTACGGATAACTCACAATAACCATTTTTTTTTGTCTTTCGTTTATGCCAAGAAGATCGAGACGAGTACTAGATTCCTGTGCAAGCATAGCAGCACATGGCGGGTATTGTTTTACGGTTAACTCACAATTACGAATTTTGTCTTTTAGTTCATTTATGCCAAGAAGATCGAGATAAGTAGATTCCCGGGCAACACCGGGTAATCAGCACGGGGAATCTTAAAATAACTACGATATACATTTATAATTATTTTTCATTTTACTTATTCAACTAAACATAAGAAGTATATTATTTTTTCTCTTTCAGCTCATTTATGCCAAGAAGATCGGGATGAGTAGATTCCCGGACAACGCCGGATAAACAGCACAGGGCATCTAAAAATAAATGCAATATAAATGTTTCCTTTCGCTTGTTTAACTAATCATAAAACACATTAATTTTCGTATTTCAGCTGATTTATGTAATGAAGATCGGGATAAGTAGATTCCCGGGCAACGCCGGGTAATCAGCACGGGTTAGCTAAAAATATAAATTTATAATTATTTTCCTTTCACTTATTCAACTAAACATAAAAGCACATTACTTTTCATTTATTTAGGCGTAGGCACGCTGGGTATTTGCTAGTCAATTATAGCAAATGTTTACCTTTTTCCATTTTGCTACTTATACTACAGTCTCAATTTAGCTAAGAAACATCATTGTTTTAGAATTTCGCCACAAAAAAAGAAGACTGGTTTCAATTTTAAATAACGCACATTTTCACTAAAAATATATAACACAAAAATCAGACACATTAGATTATAGAAAGTGTAATACCTAATTCAGTGGAAACATATTTTCGGTATATTTATGCATCAACAGATATAGTTTCATTTCTTAGACGATTTGATATGACCGGTCCACGGAAAGAACACTTTTCTTAAACTTTACAGGGGAGCAAATTTTAACTTTAAAACGATCCCAAGAATTTATTAATTTTCTTACAAGTAGTTTTATGACACTACATTCACGAGAAATAAATATTAAAGACAAAAATATTTCCAATAGTTTTCATACAGTTTAAAAATATAACTACTCTCATGTTAATTAAAAAATGGAAAGAATATGCTAAGTCTCTTTCCTCCCTGAAATTCTAATGAAGAATCAAAATAACACGGTAATTTATATTATACTGTCAACAATTAATTATATTCAATTTAAAAAATCTTAATGTAGTTTCTTTATGTTATTGATGTTGGTAGAGAGGAGAATTTCTGAGCCTGAGGACTGCAGAAGCGCTTTAACACCTGCAAGTCTTCGTACTTTGCCCGGGATATTGATAATGACCTTGTTTGGAATGTAAAAAAGTCATTATTTTACAGTTTTTCTGATCTTACAAACAAAGTACAGGATTTGTTTTACCTGTATAAGCCACCTCTGGCAAAAGGAACTCACTTCTTGCAAGCTGTGGTACTATTCTTTTCCTTTTTGGCAACAGATTAGGATCCTCTTCCCATGCGCCATTGTAGGTATTTCGATAGCGCACTAAATTAGCCTGCTGATACTAGAAATTCTCTGACAGGCCAGTTGTAAATGACACTTTTGACACATACTACTTCTTCAATAGAGCAGTCCATTCCTTTTTAATAAATGGCTCATGATCGACTTCTACTACATCAAATGGCATAGTTTTCTGGCGATCTCCCCGATCACTCCTGAATATTTCTGCCCAGTCTGCAGAAAGTTCGGGATACGTTTTACAAGTTATTAAGGCCAACATTCATGTTGCACTCTAGGTAGGAATGCCCTCTTATTGTAAGAAAAAAAATAAAAGAAAAAAAACAACACCGAACCATTCTGAATCTTTGTTGAACATTTACTGTACTAACATAAGTGATGATTGAAAAATCTGAAAACTGTGTATTTTACATGTATCCAGAAACTATTGGTAATAAGGGAAGTATTGATGTATGCTCTTTTCTGCAACATTTTGTTAATCATCTTGATGTTGGAATTGATGAAGTCGATTTCTTTTATGTCTCAGCAGGAGGTCAGAACAAGAATGAAGCCTATTGAACAGTAACGCGAATTCTATAATCATATGAAGCACCTCTGTAAATGCTATAGTTTTCAGATTTTCCCATCATCACTTACGTTAGTACAGTAAACTGGGAAAGTGGTAACCAGTCCACTAAGACATAAATTAATCTCATCATATGATTGGAATTTGTTCATCCTCTTAATTATTTATTTTCTTTGATCTAAACTATTTAACTTAAAACATTTTCTTCTGCATTTACAATCATTTCATATCTCGTGGCTTTTGAACAGCAATCATGCTTCTTCTTTGTGCTTGGTGGTATGGAAATATCATTATCATCCTCAGATCCAGACTTTTATACAAGCACTAATTACAAAACATTAAACTTGCTATCGAACCATATACAAATAAAACTCTTCTAATGAGAACAATGCAAAAATTGGAGAGAATATTATAAGAAGTGTAGCCACATCTCCAGTATGAAACTTAGCATGTTTTTTTTTTTTTTTTCCCCCACATTCACATTGACTTAGAAGTTTCCTTCCCTGTACACCAATCCTTTGCTCCTCTGTATCCAGTGACTGAGCAGGGTTTTTCCCTGTGTGTTTTAATAGAAAGATAGAAGACCCTGAAAGCTACAAGATGGGGACATAAACAGAATTTTGAAAAAAAAGTTACTTAGAATGTTCTTTCCGTGGACCCTTCATATCTTAAGTCACATCTGTGAATAGGCTGTATGTAGGGGTCTGTGTATATATATATATATATATATATATATATATATATGATATGAAAAGAAAAATGAATGCTTGAGTCGGGATTTGAACCCGAGTCGCTAACCTCTGTACGTTTAGCGCTCTAACGTCCTGAGCTACCCAAGTATTCCAACACAAACATACACTTTTCTTATATATGTAGTATTCTCAATTCACTCAAGAGGTAGTGGAAATTTGTTCCGACTAACATCTAGTGGCCAACATAACAGTTAAGCAAGCACATTTTTAAAGAGAATATTTACTTTATAGCAATAACGCTTGTATATTTAGATGTTATAATTATATATATATATATATATATATATGGAATACTTGGGTAGCTCAGATCGTTAGAGCGATAAACGTTCAGAGTTTAGAGACTCGGGTTCAAATCCCAACTCAAGCATTCATTTTTCTTTTCATATCATATTTACCTTCATTGCCAAATGACAAAATATAGTTATAACATCTACACATATATATATATATATATATATATATATATATGAGTGTGTGTGTGTGTGTGTTTATGTGTGTGCAAAGTCTTTTATTTGAATTTTAATAACTATATTTATCAATATATTGGATATGTCCGGAATGTACAAATGGATGAACCACTATACAAGAATTGAATCTGAAAGACAAGTTTATAAATTACTACATTATAAACAAATTGGGAGAATAAAAATTGAACTTCCCGAGAAATGTTTATATTTCTTCGAAGCCGAAAAGGCTACGAGGACTGTGAAGCCAATGGAAATGATGAAAATGACGAAATGAAGAGTTTTTCTCGGGATAAGGAAATAAAGATCAGTTTTAAGGATGTTTCACAATTTCAAATGATTATAACACCACCGTTATTAAATACACGCCTAAATATACTCATTGTGTACTGAGAAAAATACGTGACATCACTGTCACTTTAAGTTTCGTTGTAACATTTCATTCCACGACAAAGCGAAAACGATAAGAATGTTACTTACATCCTTTTTCGAGGGAGGTGTCAAAATATGAAATGATAATGAAATGGATTTTGAAAATTCAACTCAACATTTGCCTTATGATGGATAAACTTTTAAAAAACTAGTTGAATTGATCTATCACAGAAATGTAACTCTAAACATGAAATCACTAGTCTCGAAGCTACAGTCTGATATAAACTCGGTGTTATTATTATTATTATTATTATTATTATTATTATTATTATTATTATTATTATTATTATTATTATTATTTGTCTATTTATTTAGTCTGTGTATTGTGATCTTCCATTGCACTCAACTCATAATATTAAGGATTATACATAACATTCTGTGTCATTTTAAATCTGAAAATTGATGAGAAGAAATGGTCTAATAGATATGCCATCTGGAATATTAGTTGGGAACTATTAATATATTTATTGTATTATTTTTTTGACTAATTCACCTGCAGTTTCGAACCCAGATAGTCATGGCCGTTCTTCATTCATCCCTATCCAGAGCTTGTATATTTCACCTCTCGCATCTCATGAGAAATATTATTCATGTCTAATCTACTGGGCGCTTTATCCTCATATTTCCTACAAGAAGATTCCATGCTCCTCACCTATTGGGCGCATTACCCTTGTTTTTCCTACAAAACGTTTCCATGCTCTTCTTTCATTCCCATTTCGTGTCACGTGTTCTCTTGCCTATCGCAGTCTTTGAAACCTAACAGTTTTTATAGCATGTGATTTCCCATAAAGATCACTGTTATGTATATTCTCCATTCATCTACCTGTCCGTCTCTCTTTCAACCAATACCTTTCCTGAGAACTTAATTCTCAAATACTCGTAATCTTAATATTATTAAATTTATTATTATTAAAATTGTTTTTACTATTTTATCAGTAAAATTATCATTATTATTATTATTATTATTATATTATTATTATTAACAATTAAGCATCCTAGTATGGGTTGGGGAAAATATGTGGTACGAATTCGGATTGAAAGAGGGGCATAGAAACGTCTTGCAGGAAAAATAGAGGGAAAGATCCTAGTAAGTAGACAAAGAATGAGATGGGAAAATAATAATAATAATAATAATAACCATGATTTGCGGTAGGTAAATTATACAGGGATATTGAAATTTTATAGGAAAAAATTACTATGAGGTTTAAATTAAGGTTAAATTAAAGTGCTTTATACCTCACCTCATATCCACCGCGGTTTCTAAGCTTTTGTAGCTTCATATTCGGTAACTTCTCATCGACTGATATTCAGGGGAACTAAGTAGTTCTTCTGATCGACATAACATCAGTCGACGAGAAATTAGTGAAGATGAAGCTACCAAGACTTTGAAACCGCAGTATAATTAGAATACTGGATATGAGGTGAGGTATGAAGCATTTTAATTTAATCTTATGCAGGGAAATATTGGAATATATTAGCTCCGGGTTTGATAATCCCAATGAGTCAGCTATTATTAAGCTTTGGATTTTTAGGTTCATTTTCATGAAAAAAGGAAGGGAAGAAGGTGCTAGAATGAGGCAAATAAGAAACAAAAACTGGTCTTTATTTTAAGCCCTTAAGTGTTATTTAACAAAAAAAAAGTCAAAGTGTACACAAATAAAATGCTAGTATTGGTAAAGAAAAGGAGTTTTTTAATCCACCCCCTTGATGTAATGGTAACGTTGTTGCCTCAGATGCAGCGAGCCCAGGTTAGATCCACAAATGGGCCAAGTTTACTTGGCGAGGACTTATCGGGGTTTTTCTTCACCTATAAGAAAACTGCCAGGCAACGTAAGGTCTAAATAGTCCCCGAACATCATCGAGCTATTACAATCATTATATCATAATAATAATAATAATAATAATAATAATAATAATAGCTTTATTTTACCTGGCAGAGTTAAGGCCTTAAGGCCTTGTCTACCACTCAACCAGGTTAATATTCACCTTGTTTAGTATGAATGCATGAACGAATGGCGTGTCTTTGTCTTAAATGTTCGTGTTGTCTCTAAGATGGCTTGGTACTTAGCTATCACTCATTGTGGGAGCTCCTCCATGTACTTGTGTGGTTAAAATAGTATGTTTTTCACCAAGAGTTTGGAATCCTCTACTTACATGTTGTGTCCTATTAAGGCCCAAGTGGCGTGCGGCGTATAAAAGTACCTTCAAATGAAGAAATAAGTTGCTAAGAGAAGAAAGAAAGAATGAAAATGGATTTTTATGAAGTATAAATGGTGATGCTTTAAAGCAGAAATGTATTGTATGATACGGTCTCGCTTTTATTTATCACCCAATGCGTTTTCTGAATCAGAAAAACGGTCCATCACATAATGGTTTGATACTTTCGATGCAATGCTGCTTGAACCTCTGGGACAGAGCTACCTTCGGCTTGGTAAACACTAAATATATTACAAATTAAGGAATTTAAATTCCCAAACGGAAACGTACTGAGAAAAACAATCAGTTAATTTGTATTCCCTATTATATTATTTTTAAATTTAAAACTGAAAAAAAACACGATCCT
This sequence comes from Diploptera punctata, assembly GCA_030220185.1. NCBI lineage: Eukaryota > Metazoa > Arthropoda > Insecta > Blattodea > Blaberidae > Diploptera > Diploptera punctata. The sequence continues at coordinate 554,369 of JASPKZ010007254.1, forward strand.
AACTTGTAAATAATTATTATCTGTAAAATCACTGCTACTGATTTAAGTTGTATTTATATTTTCTTCGGTCCTGTGTTCACTGAAACAAATACAGGTTCACTACCCTCAGGTTTATAGATCCAGATGACGAGAAATTAATTTAATATTGATGAATAATAATTTAAACTATAAATGATCTTTCCGATTCCAAACTTGAATAACATATCGTCAGGAGACACTTAGGAACAATATATTGGTATCAATGGAAAGATAAACAAATATTTTTTGTTATGTTAGTGAAGAACCTGTCGCAAATGTATTAATTTCGTTGCTAGGATACGATATAACAGGAAAATTGTTGCATACGAAGACAGGAGCATTTTGTGTGCTAGATGTTCACATATCTCGGGCTGTTGTCACTGTAGACTGCAATTCTAGAAGAAAATTTGGTGTTGATCCTTCCGGTGGACCCAGAATCCGTAAGTGTATCTGTAAGCGGAAGTCAACCGGTCGTCCATCAGTAAGTGAGGCAAATTTGGAGCGTGTGAGAGAGAGTTTCACACGAAGAAAACGTAAGAGCCAGTAGAGAATTAAAAAAAAATTAAAAGGTGTATGGCCCTTTATTTTTTCGTCGAGGCGACTCTATTTAGACATATTACAGTTATTGCTTCTAACTGGAACAGGACATCGAAGGTCTCATTTTTAACAGGATGGGGCACCACCTCATTACCACTTAGATGTCAGAAACGAACTGAATGCACGACTTCCAAGAATATGGATTGAACGTGCTGTGGCCATGAAGATTTTGAATGTTTGCATTGGCCTCCACGTTCCGCCATCCTCACTCATTGTGATTTTTTTTTCTGTGTGGTTTTATAAAACATCAAGTCTATCGGCCACCCTTACCACCTACCATTGATGATCTTCGTGTCCGCATCACAGAGGCCATTGCTATGATGGGTGGTCTAATGCTACCACGTGTATCACAGGAAATTGACTAGAGATGTTTGTGTATCATGTGACACAAGGAGTTCACATTGACCAAATGTGACGTACTACGGGTTTGGAATAATGTTTTTGTTTCTGCTCCATGTTTCGTGTTTTCCAGTGAAAACAATTGTTGCAGTTTATGTTTCTGTTGACACAAATTTCATGTTTTTCAATTTTTGCTGATTAAAGAGTGGCACATGTGATTTAACTGAATAGATAACAAAACGTATTTGTGTTTCTCTTTGCATTGATATCAATATCATGTTTATAAATGCCTCCTAACGATAGTTATTCAAGTTTATAATAGGAAATATCATGTATAGTTACATAGTATATTTGGCATCGTCCAGTAAATTAAATTACTAAATTCGCTATATATGGATATTAAGAAAAGAAGATTATGGACTGAATGCGCCAAAAAAGGGGCAAACGAGACTGAAGGTCTAAAAAAAAAGGAAAAATTTCAATTTCAGGCAGCAACTCAGTCATTCCCTCCATGGTATCTTCACCATGCCGTGGTGGAGTAGCTTACGTGCTTAAATGACCCCGAGAGCTATGCCGGCGGTAGCATTGCTGCCGAAAGAATAGGTCGGATAGGTCGAAGGCGATAAGCCAGGCGAAAAAAGTATCTTGGTTAAAAGAGTTACGATATTTCACTGTAAATATAAAACCGTCAAGAAGCGCGGACATGGGTTCCACTGGAGTAAAATTCTGCGGAGGTAAAATAGTCTCCCATTCGGTTCTCCGGGCGGGGACTACTTCAGGGAATCCATGCCAAAGGCTCAAACACAGGGACATGTTCCTAGGAACATGGAATGTTAGGACTTTATATAATAGCGGGGCGCTATAGATATTAACTCGGGAATTAGATAAATAACCCTTGAATACAGTGGCTTCACAGGAAGTTAGATGGCCAGGAGTAGGAAGTCAGGAATCAGGAAGCGTTGCATTATACTACGAGGGTGCAGCAAGAACTAAATTTGAAACGAGGTTTTAGTCCGAAGGAGGATCCTCTCCGCTATCCAAGATATTAAATTTGTTTGGGATAGCATATCATATATAATTCTATAGGTAAACAACATGGTTTTACAATCGTAAATGTGCATGGTCCCACAGAAGATAAAGATGACAAAATCAAGGATGAGACCTATGAAGAATTATAATGCGTATTTGATAGCCTTTCACGAAATCATCTGAAATTTGTCGATTTTAATACACAAGTGGGGTGGGAAGATATATTCAGGCCGGCAATAGGCAAAGTCAGCCTTCGTGAAGATAGTAACGATAATGGAGTTAGATTAGTCACCATTGCCTCATCAAAGAATCATATTGTTAAGAGCACAACATTCCAGCATAAGGATATACACCTGGATGTCTCCAGATGGCGAAACTTGGTTCCATATAGATTATGTATTAGCGAACAAACACCGATACAGTAGCATCATCGATGTTAGATCAGTTAGAGGGACAGACTGCAAATCGGAACATCTGGTCAGGATGAAATCAGACAACGGTCATCGCTCATGAGAGGAACAAAACGCAAAAGATGGTTCTAAAATTTTAAATTGTAAAACTTGAGAAATAATGAACTGCGGCACGAATACCAAATCAAAATTGCTAACAGATTTGAAATACTGGAATCATCAAATGAGAATGAGGCAATCGAAGAAGAAATTGATATATATAAAGAACGGGAGACTATAAGAGATAATATTAAATTGTCGGCATCAAAAAGTGTTGGTTATTCGAAAAAGGAGAAAAATAAGAAGTGGTTCGATGGGAACTGTGCTTATATTGTAAAGTAAAGAAAGCAATCAAAAATGAATTGGCTACACGAGCAGAATGATGTAAATTTAGAAAAAAAAATAGGGAAACCGTCTAAAAGAGTAAAAAGGAGGAATATTTGAGAGAGAAGATTAATGATCTTGAATTGAATGTAAAACAATAGGAACATTAGAGAATTATATCAGGGAATTGGCTTAGAGATGAAAGGATATCAGGCTAAAACAAACATAATTAGGAATGAAAATGGTGATATGATTACAGATTCCAAGAGTATATTGAATATATGGAGAACTTACTTTAATCAACTACTAAATGTGCATACAGAACAGGATATTTAAGAGGATAATTTACAGACAGCAGAAATGCTCGTCGCAGAACCAAGTGCATTAGAGGTTTAAATGGTAATAGAAAAATTGAAGATGTATAAAACATAAAGTTGAGATGGGATCCCTGCAGAACTGATAAAATCAGGGGGAGAAAAATTGTGGGCAATATATGTCGGTTACTAAGTATGATTTGAAAATAGGAAGCTCTTTCAAATGAACGAAAATAACTTATTATCGTACCAATTTATAAGAAAGGAGATAAAAATGATTGCAACAACTACATGGGCATCTCATTACTTTCTACTTCGTACAAAATTCTAACAAATATATTGATAAGCAGACTTACTCATCATATTGATGACATTCTAGGACATGATCAATATGGAGTTAGAGGAAACAGGTTTATAACAGATCACATTTTTAGTATAAGACATATTTTAGAAAAGAAATGGGAATATAATGGCAATCTACATCAACTATATGTAGACTTAAAAAAGCCATACGATTCAATTAAGTATAGTATCCTTCTGGAGTTCGGAATTCTTAAAAAGTTAATTAGACTTATACGAATGTATCTAAATGGCACAAAGAGTAGGGGCGTGTAGACAAAACGTTTTCGGATACTTTTGAAATTCACAAAGGGTTGAAGCAGGGAGAATTACTGTCTCCTGTACTATTCAATTTTGTGCTGGAGCATGTCATCAACCTTTCGAGAATAAAGAAAGCCTACAACTGAATGGTATTAACAGGTTGTTAGTTTATGCAGATGATGTAGTATTATTGAGTGATAGCGAGGAGATAACTTACTAAAGGTCAACACGCACACTCTATTGAGTAAGACTAAGAAATTGGGACGCGAAGTAAACATCGATAAAACTAAATATATGTTCGCACGTAGAAATGCATCGTATAATGGAAATGGGCAACTAATTACAAATGAGGTAAAGTTTGAAGAGGTGGTTGAATTCAAAATATCTGGGAGCAATAATTACAAATAGAATTGAGATGTACAAACAAATTAAACATAGGCTCAATTCTGGAAATGCATTACAGGGACTTTTGTCGTCATACCTGCTTTCAAAAAATGTTGAACTGAAAATATGTATGTTTCCTAACAGTTATATTATATGGGTGCGAAACATGGACTCTTACTTTAAGGGAGGAATGATGTTTACGAGTATTTGAGAATAAGGTTCCTTGGAAAAATTTTGGACTAAAAAGAAATGAACAGACAGTGAATGGAGAAAGCTACATAACGGTGAGCTGCATGGTATGTATAGGAAGCAGATATAATAAGAGCAGTTAAGTCTCGTAGACTGCGTAGGGCGGGATACGTGGACCGAATGGGGAACGAAAGAGGTACATGGAAGCTTCTTGTAGGAAAACCAGAGGGAAGACGCCCAGTTGGTAGGCCAAGAATGAGGTGGAAGAGTAATATTATCCATGATTTGTGGAGGTAGATTATGCAGGGGATGATTGGAAAACATTGGCTTAGGTTAGGGATGTATGGAGAGCTTATGTCCTCACGGCCATGAAGCTACGGGTTCCATAGAGTCAGCTAATTAGTTATCTCAATCAATTGTTTCTTTCAGTGAGCTCTAACTCATCATTTAAAAAAATGTGCGCACCTAACCCTAGTTATTGTCAGTAGTACTATTGTTATTATTTTTGTAGTAGCAGTAGTAATAGTAGGGTTGTTAGTTCAGTCATAAGTTATCTAATTGATTATTCATATAAATTAGTAGCGTTCGGTTCGTTTTCGGTTCATAGCTTCACAGATAAGTATTGTTTTTCTCCACTTTTCTCTGCTTGTTGCTGCTGTTTTTCAATTCCGTATGAGTAGTGCATTGATAGCTTCCTTTCCACCATATCTTCTTAACTTCCATTCAGTCACTTCCCTCCAAAGTGTTAATCCATTAATTTCTTTGGCATTCTTCCACCTTTCATTCTAATCAGGTGTCCGGTCCATTGTAATCTTTTGGTGAGTATGCTGTTTGATTGTGCCATTTCATCATTCAAGGCATATGATTCTCGATTGTACCTGTTTTTTCACATTTCATTAAAACATACTGGACCAAACACTTTTCTTAAAATTTTTCTTTCAAAAGAATCAAACATCTATCTCTTCTTCTGTAAATAAGGTATTTCCATGTGTAATAATGGTGCAAATCAGTACTTTGTAGAGTGTTATTCGAGTCCTCCAACTCACACCTCAATCTCTCATCAAGGGTAATACCGCATAATATGCTTTAATAGCTGTCTCGGTTAATTCATATGTTGTATAAAATTATATGCATTTTATTATTATTACCGCTGTGGTTTCGAGGTAGCGTGCTGCCTAGTCACGCAGCGGGCCTGGGTTCGATCCCCGGTCGGGGCAGTTTTTCTGGTTGAGGTTTATATCGGGGTTTTTCCTCACCTGTAAGACAAATGTCAGGAAAACTTTAAGGCCCAAACGGTACCCGAAATCATATGGTCATCATCATCATCACGATCCTTATCATTATTATCATCATCATCATCCTTCACCGGTGTGGAAAGCAACGGGAAACTACCACACCTACAATTCCCTAGTAAAGCTGCAAGCGTAGCATGAACATGCTATGATTGCAGTGAAGGACCTGCCTTCGGGCAGAATTACTATGAATGGATCATTTATATAAATATATAACAAAAGTCAATGAATTCACTAATCAAATCAACATATGATTGCACTGGTTGAATGTAGGAGAAGGTTACGTTGGCACAACACCATTAACTGAATATATATTGCATGAAAAGGAGAATGAATGTTTGAATCGGGATTTGAACCCGAGATCTCTAACTTTATACGTTAGTGCGCTACTGACTACGCCACGCAAGATCCCAGTGCAACCATCAATTTTTATTTCCTTGTATATAATTCTCAATCGGCCGCGATGGACTAGTGGTTATTCTCCTTGCCTCTGGTGCCGAGGGTCGCGGGTTCAAACCCGGCGGGGTCGATGGATTTTTTTAGGATGGAAAAATCTAAGAAGCAAGTCCTCCGGGAGGGACTTTAAGCCGTGGGTCCCGAGTCTGAAGATTTTCAGGCTCGTAAAAGATCCTTAAGCCTGAATGAAAGGCATCTAAGCAAAATTTTCCCGTCCTAGTACTGCCTTGGTTTCCTTAGATGTCAGTATGAGGCGGAACGCTGACCACGGACCACACCAATGACATATGTACGAAAATAAGTCGAACTAAATTAGTACGGTTCAAATTTTTCTTGTAGGGGGAGAGCGCCTAAATCTCTTTTAAGGGAAACATGGGCTTAGAAGAAGAAGATAGGCCTATGTAATTCTCTATCGAAAGAGGCAGCGGGACGTCACTCGAGTACCATCTGGCGTCTTCTATAACAAGAAATCATTTTAATGACTATTTAACTCATGCCCCAAATGGGAGTCAGTGACCAATCACATTTCGATGATTTTTTATTTACAACCAATCACATTCGTTTTTCGCTCAAATTTATCAACTGAAGTGTATCATATTAAAGAAAGGTCCTCATTTTTAACATTCTGAATAAGTCATAGCATTATTTTGCAGTGACTGACCCTCTAAGAAATACGGCTACCAAATTGTATATATAGTGCATGAATGTCAGCAGATAACGCATGCGGGAGATAATATAAAAAACATTTGTAGCAATTGATTATACTACAAAAAATGAACCACTGTTTGCACTTTCTTGAACGAATTATTTTCCAGGAAATGACTTGCAGAAAAATATAATTGACATGTTTACATCATAGGACATCAGAAATTAATTAATACCTATAATGATGGTTATAAATGTCTCCGCTAGGGTGCATTCTTACAATATTGCGATCCTTTGGCAAAAAATAATATGATGTGGTTGCAGTGATGAACAAAAGAAGCAATTGAAGCGTACCAATCGTTTCTCATTTGTTTTCAAACATCGCCGTTTACATTAAAATTAAATAATTTAAAATAACTTTAGTTAAACAATGATTTGTGAGTAAACAACTTAATTTTATTCGTAAAATAGACCTAACAAACACCACTCTTGATTTCCAAATTCTGTAGATAAATTGATATCGATATCGATAATTTGGAAACCACTCGTGGCATTACTTATGATAATTTTTACTATATAGCAGTAACGCTCTTATATTTCAATGCTGTAATTAAATATTGACGTTTAACAATGAAAGCAAAGCAATATATATATATATATATATATATATATTACTTGGGATATTTTACTAAGGTAAACTATTTTAAATGATCAGTCATAGGTCGAAATAGGATATCCTCTTATTTTGATTATTTTTTAATTCATGAGTTTTAAACAGACATAATGATCATTGAGAGAGGAACTACCCATTCTTTACATAATGTAGTTGTATGTATATATATATATATATATATATATATACATATTATTTATTAGTAGTAGTAGTAGGACTTTATTAGACAAAAAGTAAGATATTTACAATATTATTTACAAATATGGGTCGCACGGGCAGTAAGCCGTACGTGCTGTTGACAGTCCGTTAGAATAAAGTAATAATTGGTACTAGTGTAAAGAAAAATAAACAACAAAAAATCAATAACATTACAATTACATAAATAAAACACAATAATATTACAATTAAATAATAACACAGTAGCATTATACACTAAAAAAACATTAACATTACAAGTACATAAAGAAAACACAGTAATATTACAATTAAATGGGGCACGCCGTAGCGTAGTGGTTAAGGCACTGAGCTACAAGCCAGAGGGTCAAGGGTTCAAGTCCCGTTGGGGTCAGGATTTTTAAACTGACCCAAACCCTCTGGCGGCACTATGGCCCTGGGGTCGACTCAGCCTCTAACGTAAATGAGTACCAGACGCTTGTTCTGGGGGTAAAGGCGGCCGTCACGCAGGGCTGACAACCCGGCTGACATAAAGTGCCGATTGTCTAGAAAAAGTGGGAGCCCTAACCTCCTACTACCCCAAGGACCTCCGGGTCTGTTGTGGGATCACTTTACTATTACAATTAAATAATAACACAATAGCATTATACACTAATTAATTTATATATAATTGTTAAGAATTAATGGTATTCCATTTTGATAACATATATTTATTCATGAATGAGTGTTGTCCTTATTTTCCGCGTTTTGTCCAGAAATTTACCGAGGTTTATCCAATTTTCTGGATTTACCAATAACTCGTAGCATGCCAATCTTTCCCGATTTGAATTTAGAAATCTTTCCGGTAATAACGGGGCACGCCGTAGCGTAGTGGTTAAGGCACTGAGCTACAAGCCGGTGGGTCGAGAGTTCAAGTCCCATTGGGGTCAGGATTTGTAAACTGACCCAAACCCTCTGGCGGCACTATGGCCCTGGGTACGACTCAGCCTCTAACGGAAATGAGTACCGGACGCTTGTTCTGGGGGTAAAGGCGGCCGTCACGCAGGTCTGACAACCCGGCTGACATAAAGTGCTGATTGTCTAGAAAAAGTGGGAGCCTTAACCTCCCACTACCCCAAGGGCCTCCGAGCCTGTTGTGGGATCACTTTTTTTTCCGGTAATAACTGACGTCTCCAATATTCTAAATCATTATATTTTCCTAATATATGTATCTCATCTTCAAAGTTCCCGCACATTGGACATATTCGCATATCGTGATCGTCGCTAATTTTTAGAAATTTCCATGCCCCTAGCCTAAACCAACAAGCCCTGATCTCTCCTTAAATCCTAGGTTGAGTATATACGATTCTTTTCCCCAGACGTGCTTTAGGTCTCTTTGTAAACACAGTGCGCGTTTTCCTGTACATTCGGCGAAAGTATCTTGTTGGTTTATATCTAAGTACCTCCTCCTTATTTTCCTCCACACGTTCTTGCGATTTTCAGTCCCTTTTTCCCATATCCAGCCCATCCCGATCTTTTGAAGTTCTCTCCTAACCTCGTCTGCCCAAAATTTAACATCAATGTTTTTAATTTGGTGGTCGTAACAAATTTCTCTAAGCATTGTATGTTCACCTTGGATTACTCACAACCAATATTTGAATACACGAATTTTACAGTTTATGTCGTCCTGGAATGACCCGAATTCATATAAAATTCCACAGTTAGAAACGGCCTTACTAAGTTCTGTAATATATTTTAGAAAATGGGTATATACCTTATTTAGTACTTCCGTTCTTTGGAATCCCCAAATCTCACTACCATAGTGCATTACTGGCCTGACCATCGCTATGCTGACTGGAATATCAGGCACTCTACCCAGATTACTATTATTTATTAATATACGTGCGTGTATATGCGTCATTATTTATTAATATACATGTGTGTATATGCGTTATTATTTATTAATATACGTGTGTGTATATGCGTTATTATTTATTAATATACGTGTGTGTATATGTGTTATTATTTATTAATATACGTGTGTGTATATGCGTTTTCTTTAATCTTGGAATAGGAATAAATATGAAGGGCCAAACAGACCGGAGAGAACTGATATTGTCTGAACACACACATACACACCACACACACACATATATATATATATATATATATATATATATATATATATATATATAACAAAAGTCAATAAATTTACTAATCAAATCAACATGTGATTACACTGGTTGAATGTAAGCGAAAATAACGTTGATACAACACCATACACTAAATTACATTCCTACGGTATACTATTACAAAACTTTTACAGATAAACCTAATTTAAAAGAATCAGGCAATAGCGCAACATAAGATATCCTCCTAGCATGGATTTTTTATTTTTATTTTTTGCAAATTCATTATTTTTGAAGAGACGTAATGATCAAAGTGTTCGTATTTACATTGAGAGAGATACTGCGCACGAAGAAAAGTGTTATCAGAGAGGTCAACGCTGTGTTTTCTCATGCATAATTCATCATCTTGTGGACAAGTGTGTTGCGGATGTCGCAGCGACCAGGCATGCAATGTTGGTATTAGTGCAAGATAGCATTTAAAAAATATAGTAATATCGCATGTCTTAGGTAATTAAGCAAGTAGGACATAACATTTTGCATTTTATCAAATATCACTCGTCTTCATTCACATAGTAGTATATATTTTGCTCTTCTCCATTTCCTCCTTCTCTTCTTCTACTTCTCCAAATGCCACTTTAATGTCTAAGCCAGTTCAATGTAACTCTCCTCTAGTTAGCTATCTTCCGAGCTACACTTTCCCCCTGATATATTTTTTTTCATTTTTTGTTATTTTTGTTCGCCCCGTTAGTTATTGTTTCAAACAGATGTTATGTCCAATTCTTCCAATTATCCTAGCCACTCATTTTTAGTGATTTTTTTCTTAAACAATTCCTATTTTTGGTATATTAGTTATTTTCATTGTTTTAATTTTACATAAACCAAATTCTGTTTCAATTTGACCAGCTGTTTACAACAATTGTATGAGAAAAAGTAATTACCATTCAACAACTTTTATTCCCTACTCAAACTAGTTAAATTTTCCTTTCAATGCACAATAATGATTCTCCATTGATTTGTGTCTACGGGCCATCTGCTTCATAAATTAAGATTACAGGGGAAAAGGGACGTAAGTAAGTAAATAGGACAAGTGATTAATTTTTAACAACGAGAAATTTGATATTAAAGGTTTCACTCGTATATAAAATTTATTCGGTTTAAAATGTTTATTTGTTGTTGAAAAACAATGTAAAAGTGACTTATCTCTCTTATTCTTGGAATCTTCAAATGTTATTATCTTATTGAAGTGATAGAGTCATTCGTTAATGAGAATATTTAATATTTAGACGTCGTGATCAATGTAAAATATAGAAGTATAAATAAACAAGATGATGACAAATATAGAATAAATAAAGGGACAACGACAATAAAAATGTTAAATGGAATACTATGGGCTACAAATACATCTAGGGAAAACAAAAGTATGTATATACACATACAATATTATATAGAGCCGAGACATGAAAATTAACACACAATAGTAAATCAAAACTTCTGACAATCGAAATGGAATAGGCCTATCTTTCACTTTCATCAAGACATTTAAAAATGGAGAGTGTAAGGAATGCGATGATTAGTCAACAATTGAAGAATGAAGATTCACTATTGGGCCATATAACGCAAAGAGTCATGGAGTGAACACATTAAAATAATGGAGGATTCAAGAATTCCCAACCAGATTATGGAATAGAAATAATCGGGCAGAAGAGGAAAGGTTGATCTAGTTACTCCTGGATAGAAGAAATACAAGAGATAATGATCAGGAAGGGGGGTGGAGAAATGTAAAGGGAAAAGAGGGAATACTGGAGGAGAAATATAAAGTATAATTTTGGGTACAGAAAGATGTATAACGACATTATAGGCCCTACACCTGAAAAAAATAATGAATATGCTTATAGCGTATATAACACGAAATTAAATCAGACTGGTTTTGGTGCCTAAATAACATTATTAATTATTTATATCATTCGATGTTGTAATTATATTTACCAATTTTCTAATTGCTAATACCAAGTCCATTGCTACTTTTTTCGTTAGTTTCTTTCCTTCTTCCTAAGTACTTAAAAAATTCAGATAGATTATTGAAAAAGGTTGACAACCTCCGACAAACACATTGCAACTCCGCATGTGGCTTCCATTGTGAAACAAAACAAGGTGTGTAACCTTTATTGTAGGTTAGCCAATAATAGCACCTCATTATTCTCCGGGGAACTATACTGAGTATATTTTGGAACAAGCCTTATCAATCTAAAAAAATCTAATTTGTATTCTCGTCAAGGGTTATTTTACACACTCACACACATGTATATATATTAAGCTTGCATAGCTCAATATCAAACTTTTAATTATAACACACACACACACACATATATATATATATATATATATATATATATATATATATAGAGGATTTAATGACCCTTCGAATTTGAAATGAAATCTCTATAATAAACGAAACATACTATAAGGTTTATGCATTCAATTATATTACTGTATTTTGTCCAATTACACGAGAGTTAAGTACAGAGAAACATAAACATGTTTGTGGAACTAGTTTGTGAATTTACGGTATTTCTAATACACTATTTAAGATAGAAAAATATATGAGGCATTTATATATATATATATATATATATATATATATATCCACCGCTGTGGTCTCGAGGTAGCGTGCTGCCTTGTCACGCAGTCGTCCCTGGTTCGATCCCCGGGGGCAAGTGTCCTGGTTGATTTTTTTCGGGGTTTTTTCCTCACCTGTAAGAGAAATATCAGTAAACATTAAGGCACAAACGGTCCCCGAATATTAACTGGCCATGACAATCATCCTTAATATATTTATTAAGTTTAATATTAAGGCATCTCCTAGCGCATCATTACTATCATCACTTATCACATATCATCGGGGCAACGTACCTCCGCCTTGCAGGTGCCCCAACCTCACAAGTAGGTTACAATATCGCCATGCCAGGAGAGAATATGTCAAAATGACAACGTGATGACATTGAGTAATATATATATATATATATATATATATATATATGTGTGTGTGTGTGTGTCTACTACATGTCAGATGTAGGGAAATAAGCGTAAATAAATCAGATTGGTTAAGAATCCCAAAAGGGGAAGTCTGGATTTGACTTGGGCTGCACAACCATTAGATGGACGGATATTCTTACTTGCTTACTCACTGGCACTATCGAACCCGTAGGTTCATGGCCGCGTGGACATAAGCTCTCCATATATCCCTTTCATGAGCCAATGCTTTCCATTCATTCCCTATAAAATCTACTTCCCTCAAATCATAGTTAATGTTATTCTCCCACCTCATACTTGGTCTAACAATTGGGCACCTTCCCTTTGGCTTTCCTACAAGAAGCTTTCATGGAAGTCTTTCATTCCCCATACGTGCAACATGTCCTGTCCATCGCAGTCTATGAGACTTAACTGTTCTTATTATAGGCCTATCTGGCTTCGTATAAATACCATGTAGTTCATTGTTATGTAAGTCTTCTCCATTCACCTGTCTGTTCATCTCTCTTTGGTCCAAAAATTTTCCTAAGTACTTTATTCTCAAATACTTGCAATCTCCTTTCCTCCCTTAAAGTAAGAGTCCATGTTTCGCACCCATATAATATAACTGGTAGCATAATAGTTTTATATATTTTCAGTTTAACGTTTTCTGAAAGGAGTTGGGACATCAAATAATATCACGCATTTCCAGAATTGAGCCTATGTTTAATTTCTTTGTGCATCACATTCCTATTTGTGATTATTGTTCCTAGGCATTTGAATTCAGCCACATCCTCCAAATTTCTCTCATTTGTCGTTAGCTGTCAATTTCCATTATATAATGTATTTCTACGTGTGACCATATATTCAGTTTTTTTGATATTTACTTCCAGTTCGAATTTCTTGGTGTTACTCAATAGTGTGTGCGTGCTGTCCTTTAGTATCTCCTCGCTATCGGCCAGTAATACTACATCATCAGCATAAACTAACAGCTTATTAATACCATTGAGTTGTAAGCCTTCCTCATTCTCTAAAGATTTACTGGCATGCTCTAGTACAAAATTAGATAGTGGAGAAGATAGTGCATCTCCTTGCTTCAAACCATTCTGGATTTCAAAAGTGTCCGAAAACTGTTTGCCTACACTCACCCTGCCCTTTGTGCCATTTAAACACGTTTGTATAAGTCTAACTAACTTTTTAGAAATTCCAAACTCCAGCAGGATACTATATAACTTCTCCCTCTTAATTGAATCGTATGCTTTTTTGAAGTCTATGTATAGTTGATGTACAGTACCATCATATTCCCATTTCTTTCCTAAAATCTGTCTAAAGCTAAAAATCTGATCTGTTGTAGACCTGTTTCTTCTAAATCCACATTGATGATCTCCTAGAATGTCATCAATATAGGGAGTAAGTCTGTTTACTAATATATTTGTTAGAATTTTGTACGAAGTTGTAAGTAATGTGAAGCCCCTTTAGTTGTTGCAATCAGGTTTATCTCCTTTCTTATAAATTGGTACGATAATTGATTATTTCCATTCATCTGGAAGAGCTTCTTTTTTCCAAATCGAACTAAGCAACCAGCGTATCTTCTCCATCAATTTTTCTCCCCCTGATTTTATCAGTTCTGCTGGGATCTCACCTGAACCTGATGCTTTATACATCCCCAATTTTTCAAATCGCCATTTCAACCTCTAATGCACTTGGTTCTGGGACTAGCATTTCTGCTGTCTGTAAATTATCCATCTCTATGTACATTTAATAGCTGATTAAAGTAACTTTTCCATCTATTTAATATACTCCTGGAATCTGCAATTATATCCCCATTTTCATTCCTCCGAATTATGTTTGTTCTAGCCTGAAACCCTTTCTTCTCTATACTAATTCCCTGATATAATTCTCTAATGTTCCTATTTTTGCGTTCATTTCAAGATCATTATTCTTCTCTCTTAAATATTCCCTATTTTTATTCTTTAGTAACTTGGCGGTTTCCCGTTTAATACTACCCAATTGCTCCCCTCATTTGGCTCGTGTAACCATTTAGTTTTTGCTAGCTTTCTTTTCTTTACAATGTCGGCACATTCCTCATCAAACCATGTTTTGTTTTGCCTCTTTTTTTAAACAACAAAATGTTTTCTGATGCTGACAATTTAATAGTATCCCTTATAGCCTCCCATTCTTTATTTTTATAAATTTCTTCTTCGTTTGCCACATTGTCATCGGAAGATTCCAATACTTCAAATCTATTAGCAATTTTGATTTGGTATTCTTGCCGCATTTCGTCATTTTTCAAGTTTTTTAATTCAAATTTTTCAGAATCATATTTAGCGTTTGTTCCTCTCATAAGCGATAGCCGTTGTCTGATTTTCACCCTGACCAGATGATGATCTGAATTGCAGTCTGTCCCTCTATCTGATCTAACATCGATTATATTACTGTGCCATCGTTTGTCCACTAATACATTATCTATTTGGTTCCGATTTTCGCCATCTGGAGACGTCCAGAAATGTTGTGCTCTTAACAATGCGATTCTTTGATGTAGCATAGATGACTAATCTAACCCCATTGTAGTTACTATCTTCATGAAGATTGAAATTGCCTATTGTTTGTTTGAATATATCTTCCCGTCCCACTTTTGCATTAAAATCTCCTAAGACAATGTTCATATGATATCGTGAAAGGCTAGCAAATAAGCATTCTAATTCTTCATATAACTCATCCTTGATCTTGTCATCTTTATCTTCTGTGGGAGCATGTACATTTAAATTTATAAAATCATGTCTTTACCCTTTAGAATTATGTATGATATCCTATCACTAACAAACTTAGTATCTCGAATAGCGGACGGGATCTTCCTCCTGACTGAAGAACTTGTTCCAAATTCAGGTCTTTCTGCACCCCCGTAGTATAATGCAAAGGTTCCTGTTTCCTGTACCTTCTCCTGGCCACCTAACTTCCTGTAAAGCGACTATATCCAAGGGCGATTTATCTAATTTCCGCGTTAATATCTCTAGTGCCCCGCTATTGTATAAAGTCCTAACATTCCATGTTCCTAGGAACATGTCCCTGTGTTTGAGCCTTTGGCATGGGTTCTCTGAAGTAGTCCCCGCCCGGAGAACAGAATGGGGGACTATTTGACCTCCGGAAAATTTTATCCCAGTTGAACCCATGTCCGCATTCTTGACGGTTGTATTTTTACGATGAAAGATTGTCACTCTTTCGACCAAGGTACTTTTTTTGTCTGGCTTATCACCTTGGACCAGACCGGCATGGGTAACCATATTGGCAGCAATTCTACCGCCGATATAGCTCTCAGGATCATTTAAGCACGCAAGCCAATCCACCACGACAAGGTAAAGTTACCATGGAGGGCGATGGATGGATATTCAGTGTTTGGAATTAGAAGAAAAAAAACTTAGTTCTCCAGAGTTAATAAACAAATTTATAATAAAATTTTAGTTAAAAATCAAAGTGTAATTAATAATTCAGTTTATAAAATTCTGGCTTAGTCAACATAAGTTAGTGAATACATCAGTTATGGCAGAATGTTAACTTATTCTCCAACACGTAGTTTATTCGGCTTCCCACGTAGGAGGAATTTTATTTCTTCAAAATGGTAGTTTTCTTATGACACTGAGTAGACTTGATGCAATTTTAAGTTCTGTATCAAACTTGTGTGTTATTTTCTACAAGAATCAACATTGGCCTGCTTGGTCAATGGAACCGAATAACATTTAAACCAGATTGCTACATCCTATAAATCAAATTACATTTGCACTGAGTGCTAACAGAATATTAAGTGAAGGATCAACATTATGTCCTGAGCGTCCTATAACAGAAACCAAACCACGAATGGCAGCAGTTAATGCCGTAAATAACCTTTACTGATTAAGTGGGCAAAGAAGCAGCATGACGGTTCAATGACACAGCTATAAAACTCATATAAAGTTGCTTATTTTTTAACTCATACTATTTACTGTTAAGTGCTACTAATGAAGACATCCAAAATCATTGTGAAATCTTTGATTATTTTGTATGATCTACTCTGAATGAGTTGGAGCTGATTTCAAAGCATTTCAATATTTTGCATCTTACAAAAATACGGAAAACAAACTTCTAGAAACAAATATAGGACATGGGTATTAAAGTCACTGACAGAACTTATCCTAAGGATTCCAATTACAAATACATCAGTCGAGTGACCTTTCAGTTCAATGAATTGCATCCTAACAAACATTTGTAACAGAATGGAAGAAGACACATGGTCCTCGCAGATCTTTCTGCAGAGATGATTGCGAGGATAATCGACAATTATGTCGAATTTTAGTTAAGAAAATTGGAACCGTAAGTACATTTATTTTATGCATTAAGCTTCTCATGTCGTCTAAACGCATCTAAAAACATCCGTGCTCTCCCTTAAATCAAATTTTCTATCTGAGGTGAATGTCTGAAATCAATACTGAATCTAATTAACTGGCATTATTACTTTTCTTAATTAATCCTACATTTAGCTTTAAAAAAATATATCTTATATATTAAACCAGTTTTAGCCAAATGGCGGAGAAATATACGATTTGTATACAAGTTAGTGTACTTGTCCATTATAATGTACCTCTATCAATGGCCGCATATATTTAGCAGTATAAGTTAGGTGATATGTTCTACGTACTTATCAAGCGGAATTCTTCGAAATGTATTGGCAACGCTGTTTACACTCCTTAGTCACTGCGTAATAGATCTCTCAGGCGGTGTTGGCAGTATTGGAAATACAGCGGGTCCTCAGTTACTCGTCTGTACTCATGCGAGCTTGTTCGTAATATGTTATCGGAATAAAGTAAAGTAGATAATGAAAATCGTAGTTTGAAGACAGAACGGGAATTCGACTATTTGTTTATTCTTAATAAGGGCGAAAAAATCCCAATGCTTAGTTTGTTTACAAATATTGTCAGTTCTCAAGGAATATAGCCTCAAAAGACACTACATCATGAATCATCAGAAGAAATACAACGACCATTCGTATGAGTCACGCAAAATTGTGATTGAATAACTAAAGAGAAGAATCTTAATCAGCAGAAAAATGTTATTGGTAATGTATACAAAACACAGGAATGATCACTTTTGACGTCGTATGTAGTTGCTTATGAATTAATAAAAGCGAAAAGCCTTTGTCATATGGAGAATTTGTTAAACATTGTAGAATTAAACTGGCGGAAGAATTTAATGAGGATAACTAAAAAGAGAATTTCAATCAGTGCCTTTGTCAAACTAGACTGTGACCAGGAAAACTGAAAATATACGTTTGCAGTTATGTGACAATATAAAATCTGTTATTTACTATTTAATTAAATTTATCAGGGGCTATTGAAGAAAGTACAGATATATCACATAGCTTACATTCAAGTTTCTTATTTATGTTAAGGTAGAGAGAGACGATTTTACTGTTTTAGAAGAGTTATTGAAGATTTGTTCTTTATGATGTACCGCAAAGGAAAATGACACATTTAACGCTTTTCAAGGCCCACTGGAGATATGTGGTGAGTTTAAGAAGTTGTCTGGTGCATGTACGGATGACGCGAAACAAACAGTTTGGAATAAAAATGGCTTTGTTGGACTCTTGAAACATAACGTTATGTACTTAGCTTACAGTGTATCGTTCATCAGGAAGCTCTATGTGCAATGTCCATAAATAAGTGTGAGGCTATGGCTACTATAATAAAAATAACAAATTTTATTAAAGGAGGAGACAATTTTCTTACACATCCAAAGTTTTTTGCGTTCTTGGAGGAAATAGACTCGACGTATGGTGATCTACTTTTACACGCCGAGGTTAGATGGCTCACTCGAGGGAAATGCTCGTTATGATTTTTGAATTGAGGAATGAAATCTTTAAATTCCGAGTTGACAATCCTCCAAATTTATGTAACTTTTCAAACAAAGTAAAAGATAATGCATTTCTTCAAGATATTACATTTTTGACAGACATTACGCAACATTTAAATACGTTTAATTTAGAATTTTTGTTATGATGGGATTTGTAAATGCTTTCAAGAATAAGTTAAAATTATTCCAGCAAATGTTTAAGGTAGACAATTTATACAACTACTGTCGTAAACGGCTGTGCGAAGAAGGAAACATCAGTTTTAAGACGTGTGTTTGCTAATTGGAGACCTCATTTTAGAATTTGAAGGTAGACTCAAGATTTTGAAGTATTTCGACCACAGATGGAAGTATTCAGCAATGGCATGAAATGCAAAATAGGGTGCCAGCCCGAGGAACTGCAGTTAGAACTATGTGAGCTCCAGTGTGATATTTCTTTTCAAACAGCAGAGGCAACTGCTGTTAATTTTTGTAAACTCATTTCAAAAGAACGTTATCCACATCTTAGAAAAAGGGCTTTAAAACTTACTTCCATGTCAGTTATTACTTTATTATTCTTTACACTAGTACCAATTATTACTTTATTGTAACGGACTGTCAACAGCACGTACGGCTTACTGCCCGTGCGACCCATATTTGTAAATGATATTGTAAATATCTTACTTTTTGTCTAATAAAGTCCTACCACTACTACTACTACAACTACTACTACTATTTATACTTGTGAAACTCTTTCTGAGCAATGGAACTAGTGACATCAAAATACAGAAACATATTAACTGATTCAATGTTATCTCTTATTCTTAAAATTGCAAATTCAGAACTATAAGTGGACTTGTAAAAAAATTGGCAAACCTCGTTACTCCCATTAAAAAGCTGTTATTGTTCCTTCATTGTATGTGAAACATTTATGGACCAAATCAATAGAACGGATAACAATAGAATTCCGAAACAGATTCTTCATTACAAACCACTAGGACGAAGAAATGTTGGAAACCCAGTAAAAGATGGATAGACCAATTCTAACATGTGATCGGAACAGACCAGCAGATCTAATCCTTGATGCTGGTGATGATGATAGAATTAATAATAATATGCTCTTAAATTGTCATTACTTGCTTTTATTTTTATCATAGTTACTTTTAATTTATCAGGCCCTCAAGTATGGTACTTATTATATTCTGTCCCTCGGTATATTACTAATTGGCCATCACTGTCTAAAACCATTCAGTCTGAATGAATATTTAAACAATTTAAGTTTGTACATAGCTTATATTTGTTTGATACACAGTTTTATCATCTGCTATAAATAAGAAACTAAAATTATAACTACAAGTATTTTTATCTTAAAAAATTTGCTCTGGCAATTTTATTGTTGTGCCTGGAATATTTTGAATGCGGAATGTGGTTGAATTTGAACGTCGATTTTTTTCATATACTCCAACTCACTGGTACTATCGAACCCGTAATTTCATGGCCATGCGAACATCCCTATCATGAGCTAATGTTTTCCCTGTATAATTCATCCTTATATATACATATATATATATATATATATATATATATATGTCCAGCCTTTAGTGAGATAGTCCACCACCAGCAATAGGACCGGTTCCTAGCGTACTTCTCAGGAAACAGGCAGCCATATCAATGTCGATTCTCTCATATGGTGCTACCACGTTATACTGTACTACTGCATGACTTCTCTACTCCGAGTTCGCGGTTCTTGGCTAGCTGCACAAATGTTACATTACAGCACCATCTCTCTATGTCGTTCGTGTATGTGGCCACAGAAGTATCGACGAACATTGTTCATGGTTTTGTTAACTCCTATATGTCCTCTAGAAACGCCGGCGTGAGTTTATTCCAACGCTTCTCGAATCTTTCTCCTGAAAAAAAAAACATCTGTTCGACTATCATCTTCCCATCAGCATATTCCCATATCCTCTTTAGTACCCTGTTCCTGACAGTCAGGGAATTCCATTGTAGATCTTGTTGATGGTCTGTGATGTTTATTCCTGCAGATCGTTGCCCAGCTTATACATCGTGCAGAACTTGTCCATGTGAAGGTCTTAGGCTGCTTCCTTCTCAGCACAATTTCATCCCAACAGTGCCATCCGCCGCTCAACCTTGTTGTAGTGATTGCTGTTATCTGTTATCTGTTCAGGGTCGAGGAGATAGGGCGTCAGCGCTGGAGTGTTTCTTATCATGGCGATGCTTCTATGTAAAGTTGTATTCTATGATTTTCTGGATCCAGCGAACAATCTTTCCTTCCAGGTTGCAGAATCCAAGCATCCAGATAAGCTTAGAGTGGTCTTACCATATAGGTACCGGTACTTGTGAATATTCGTGAGGGCACTCACGATGGCGAGATGTCACTGAAGGCCGTGTAGAAGGAAAACAGTAGAATTTTTTTCTAATTAACTTCAGAGATGTTACACAAATTTCCAAATTAATTGATTGCTTCCTCACTATTTTACTTGCACACTTTTTTTTACTAAAAGAGTCTATAACAAGCACAGTTTTTTTATAACTGAGTTATTTACGTCCAATGACAGTTTTGCTTATCTCATCAACTTGTCTTCACACTTGGGCTGCGAACTCGAATAAATATAAAAGAGATAAATCTTAACTTCAAATAAAAAAATAAAGAAGACACAAAGACCCTCAGCCTGAATATCATATTTAGATACATGAAAAGTGAAGTGCCTGAAAGATAAAATAGATAATTCAAAAATATCTGCATTTAGTCGTCCTCAGTTTGAACGGGACTGCCCCGTCCGACCCTTGCATCTTCTTATATATCCGAGGGCAAGAATATTCCAAAATCCCAGTCCAGACTTTTCTCGGATCGAAGCTTTGAGAGTAAGATAATTAGATTCTTCTAGAATCGACGTATCTGAAAAATACTTTCTCCAGAGCATTTCTGGAGAGATCGCTTGCTAGTTGCACACGACCCGAATGCATTTCCTACTGGCTTATAAGGAGTCCTGCCACTGCCCGCGAAATTCAAAAGCGGTCATTTGGGCAACGGATCAACAATGAGTCACACATTAAATTATTCTTAAGTTAGCTAATACTAATATAAGACTAGTAATAATTTAATGACAAAAACATGATTATATTTAACATAATTAAAGTATCAACATATATATTAAATTAATCCTAGCCAATCAAATCAAATTCAACTACACTATAAAACTTTGCAATGAAATGAATATTCCAACTTTTATATTATTTTGTTGAATGTCGCTACATCTTCCGTTATACCTACTTTGTTATTGGTGAGAGTAATGAGAGTAATTTTTGGTATTGTAATCGTTTTGATTGTTTTTTATCACAACTCTGAGTGAATTCTATTCCAGATTTTTAAGCAGAAAGAAAAATATTATTATACACCTAATAATCGATCCCTGGAAATATACGATTCTAACGTAAGAGGGTAGATGTTACATAAACATTTTATTAATGGTAATATAATACGGGAGAGAAAATACGGATGAATTCGTAACCAAGCTCACAGTTACTCAGGACTGAATTAGTTTATCTGTAATAAATAATTGAACGGGTGAGTGGAAAAAGGATAACATTCCAACTTCCTAGTTTGTGGGAAAACAAAAAAAATAAGTTTACAGAAAAAGCTAAGAGTGCTATCGGAAAATTTACTATTAGTGAATTGTAGAGCTAATCATTAAGTGTTCGCTCAAAAAATCTCATAGTTAAATACTTACTTGTTTAGTAATTATTAATTATTAAATCTGTTGGAATAGTATCCTTTTTCCACTCAATGTTTTGTCAATCGATAAAAATAATTAACTATTATGTTTTTTGTGTCATAAAATGTTTTAATAGTAAAAAAAAACACTTTAAACTGTTTTTACTTTACACAATGCTGACCCATGATACGAGTCTTCATTCATCCTTATCACTGTCTGCTGTATTTGAAGTTGGATACTTAAGGATATCTTCATAGAATGACTTGTACTCATCAGGTATGTAGTGCGTGACTTTTGAGATGTCTTGTATCTTTTTGATGTTGATTCCAAGTTTCCCAGTATATGCTGCAGTAGTAGGAAGTTCCACATAATCTTGTTTTTCAACCTGAAAGTTCCATGGTGCAGACCATCAATGTATTCGGAAGCCTCGACACAGCCTTTCATCTTCTGAGTAAATACAAGTTGTCTGTACTTACTGATGTTGAATGTCAAATTTTTATTTTCAATATCTTTACATGTTTTCTTGAAATACTGTGGCCACCAGCCTTTGAAGTTGAGTACCTGGTTGTTTAGAAGCCTCTTTACTTCATATGGAGGGTTGAGTTTCCTGGCATTTCGAATGATGTCATCATACTGGTTTGGAGAGTAAATCCGATCCAATCTTCGAACTTGTCGTTTAATGACTGAAAATGTTCTGTCACATGGCAGAAAACTATGGCCTCGGATTGGGTAGAACTGGTGAATAACTGAGAATCTACCATTCATTGTTAGCGTTGCAAGCAACCTAGTTAATGTGTGGTTGCGATTCTGGCCAGCACATGCGTCGCTGAAGACATACAGGATCTTTACTTCTTCAGAGATCTGGTTAATGAAATCCAGAAGACAGCTGCATACTTCATTAGGACCCCTTAGAGCTTCACCCTCTGTGTACGTATAGAAAATTGAAGTACCACGGCCAATATCATGAATATTAAATACATAGTACCAAAGTTTACGGAGATAAAACATTTCTTGTACAGGAATGAAAGGGAGAGGCATGTTTTTGCATGAAGTCAAACGCAATAGCCATGACATCATTTCTTTCCTTGCAGATATTCTTGACATTCTCCATCTTACTGTAAAATTTCTTTGCTCGCCTCTTATGAACTAGTAGCTCGGCAACAGCAGCCCTTTTTGCCACATCGTTCAGAGTTGAAGACTTTATTTTTGTGTTTAAGTCTTCACAGGTTGAGCAAACGTCTACTTGTGGCCTACCAAATCGGTATCCGTAGTTGTCATTGAAATGTTTCAAGTAGTACTCATATTTTATGACTCCCTTCAGATCAGGATGTTTTTTAATGAAGAGACCATGCATTTTTGAAACTGTCAAACTTGAATCCAAATATGTGACTGGAAGAGATGAGTAATGTGATTCTTTTTTAGGAAATGAGGATATATGATCATCTATTTTTATGACAATGTGTGCATCAAGTGTATTCCCTCCCCGATTTTGGCTCTTCCCTCTCATATCAACCGGTGACTGATTAGTTGCAACAAGCTTGGTTAGGCGTTGGACTACTTTGCTGGAGATTGCATGCAACTTATGTAAGCATTTCGACAAACTTCGACTCTGCTTGTCCCTTTAATGGCAAAGTACTTGAAAGACGACAAGTTTTGTTTGGAATTCTTTGTTAATAATGGACGGTGTCGAGCAACATCATATCTTTCTATCAGCCCCATAAGAAATGTATCCTTTTCATTTTTAGGACGACCATTGTATATATCATCAATTATTGAACCCTTCTCCTCAACACTGAAGTTTCCCATACACTTTTTACGGCAGTTACAATCTGGACCAGTTGTTTTAGCTTCAACTAATAAACCTTTACATGAAACAAATTCCTTGTCTTTCTGCCTAGCAAGTTTCTCTTTCTCTTTACATTGTAAGTCTTTATTAGCCTTACCTCTCTTTCGTTCAGGTTCATATTTTTCCTCGGAGTCACACATACTTTAGGACACAATACCCTGTCTTACAACAGAACTACAAAATAATGTAAAATATAAAATAAAAGCAATGACAATAATAATTATTGTCATTGCTTTTATTCAGAGAACTGTGATATGCAACTTTATACAGTGAGTAATATAACAACAATGAACTCCAGGTTATTAATTTTGTTACTGACAATAATGCCAACTTCATGAATACACAATATTGAGTAGAAAAAAGATGATATTCCTGGAATGTTATCCTTTATCCACTCAACTAAAATTTCAATGCTGGTTTTAACAATATATAATACTGGAATATAACCCTTTTTACACTCATTGGATAGCTTAAGCAAAGATCTACAAAATGGCTATTTCAGTTTAATTTCTCAAATTTTTGGAATGTTATCCTTTTTCCACTCACCCGTTCAATTAGACTAACAAGAAATTAAATTTCATTATATATTCATCTAAAAGTCTTAATTAGTTGATATAAAATACTTATTAGATTCATATTAGCTGAAAACAATAACAGAATTCCCAAGTCCCATTAACAAGAAAATTGGCTAATATAAATTAGAATGTCAACATAACGCCAGGCACTTATGCAACCCAACTTCCATTCGTGTAATGTAGGAGCGCACTACATAAGGAAAATATGTATTTGCAACTAATAATACATTTCCTTAATTCTGTTAACACCAATACTATATATACACACACACACACACACACAAATATGTGTAAATATTAACCAAGTAAGTAGTCTATATACGAGAATACGATTTTATAATGGAACCCGGAAAGCATCGGGTTCATATTCTGGGCATCCCGAAGAGTTGTTGTGGATTAATGGTTGCCTTAATCGCCTCTGGATCCAAGGTTCGCTGGTTAAAACTTGTTCGCGGTCGATCAATTTTTCTGGGTATAAAAATGTAAGTATCATTTCCTTGGGAAAGAACTAAAGCCGGGGTCTCATATCGTAGATTTATGACACGTAAAAGAACCACAAGCATGATAAAAAAAAAGGTCTCTGAGTAAAATTTGTCAGTCGTTTCACGCACTGATTTGAATTGTGGTGTTCATGACCTTGGCTGTTGAAGAACGTCATTAAATAAAGCAATAACACAATACAACGAAGAAATTGTTAAGAACGAAGACCCGTTCACGAACTTAGATTAATATCCAGGTTTCGCCGAAATTGACTTTTTTCATCACCAAGTTAATATCAATTTGTATAAAACTTACAATTTTTTTCAGACATCCATAAAATATTTAATCGTTGTCAGAAAAATAAACTGCTAAGAATAAGGACAAGTAGCGTAGAGATGGCTCAGCTATGTAATATTTTTGCACAATTCTCTGGAAACTACAGGAGCTGCCATTATTTATTTATTTTATTTATATTACAAATATAATAATTATTTAATGAGGGAAACTTTGAGGAAGTGGCTGAATTCAAATACCTAGGAACAATAATCACAAATAGGAATGAGATGCACAAAGAAATTAAACATAGGCTCAATTCTGGAAATACATGCTATTATGCATTGCAGAGACTCTTGATGTCCCAACTGCTTTCAAAAAACGTTAAACTGAAAATATATAAAACTATTATTATACCAGTTATATTATATGGGTGCGAAACATGGACTCTTACTTTAAGGGAGGAAAGGAGATTACAAGTATTTGAGAATAACGTAGGCCTACTTAGGAAAATATTTGGACCAAAGAGAGATGAACAGACTGGTGAATGGAGAAGACTACATAACAATGAACTACATGGTCTTTATAGGAAGCCAGATATAATAAGAACAGTTAAGTCTCGTAGACTACGATGGGAGGATATGTTGCGCGTATGGGGAATGAAAGACTTGCATGGAAGCTTCTTGTAGGAAAGCCAGAGGGTAAACGCCCAGTTGGTAGACCAAGAATGAGGTGGGAGAATAACATTAACTATGATTTGAGGGAAGTAGATTATACAGGGAATGATTGGAAAGCATTAGCTCAGGATAGGGATGCATGGAGAGCTTATGTCCGTGCGGCCATGAACCTACGGGTTCAATAGTGCCAGTGAGTAAGTAAGTAAGTAATATAATTATTTATTTATATTTTACTTTATACTAATGTATTTATATATTTTTATCACTCTTCTTTATCTAGTATGTCTTATTTGTGCACTGGAGATATAAAGATATGACAAACAGTATGTTTTGTTATTATGTCTCATAACAAATCCACTGGCACTATCGAACCGTAGGTTCAGGGCCGCACTGACATAAGCTGAACTAATGTTTTCGAATCGTCCCCAGTACAATCCACTTTCCTCAAAACATGATTAATGTTATTACCCCACCTTATTCTTGGTCTACTTACTGGGCGCTCTCCCTCTGATTTTCCTACAAGGAGTTTGTAAGCCCCATTCATGCTACATCGCAATCTATGATACTTAAATGTCTTATTATATCTGGTTTCCCATAAAGATCATGTATCTCACTCTTATGAAGTCTTCTTCATTAGACCATCTGTTTATCTCTCGGGAATTGTGTCATATTATAATAATCAGATATAGGCCCATAATATTTAGAGAAAGTGATGGTTAATTGCCTTGAAAGCAAGTAACATCTGTCATTGTAATATTATATTATTTGCATACAACGGTGCATGTGTCGCACAAGTTGGTATCACTGCACCTGTCAACTGTACTTGGCATATATCCTGACTACAGTGGCGGCTCTTGGACACACACTCAAATAATTAATTTAATTGACCTTGATGAATCCGAAATATCATTATTAACATAAAGACTACATAGGTATCCATAACAAGGAAAAGTCAAATGAGATTTAGCTACATAAACACCTCCTTCAAATTAACTTTGATATTAACCTCCTGTGTGTGTGAATGAAATAAAATCACCTGCCCTACTATCAATAGACACAGCTGTGCAACTCTTCAATGCAAAAATAATGCCAATAATCGCATATGGGATAGGGATACGAGTTTTGGAACATTTGAAGATAAATGACTTAAAAATCTGGGAAAGCGTCAAGGCCTCCTATCTAAAGAAAATTCTAGCAGTATCTAAATTCACTCCCTCGAGACTGGTCTATGTACCAGCAAGAGAACAGTTCTTCCTGGAAAACCTCAGAATGCGCTACTACCTGCCATCCACTAAAGCTTATGAACAACAGATACAAGAGAAAAGACAGAAGCGGGATGCCATTCCTGAAGAATTCTATGGTACGCCTGTCATAATAGATAGGAGCTGATGTGGACCAAACAAGGAACTAAGACACCAGATAAACCCCTATGCAGTCCACGGCTTCCATCACAAAGTGTGTGTGAATGTCAATTACCATCAAATCGAAGACAGTTGCAGATGTAAACTGTGCGGACTAAAATGTACACGATATCATATGGAATTATGTTCCAAAGTGACAATGTCATTAGCGCAATACGCCAATTAATTAATTTTGCACGATTGTGCGCAATCATATTATTATTATATTAGCCTCCTGTCTGTGTCTCAATACTCTTGAAGGTAATTTATATTTTCTAATGTCTTTGAGTAACTAACTCATTGGTACTATTAAATTCGAGGTTCATGGCCGCAGAGACATATGCTCTCCATACTTCCCTGCTCTAAGCTAATGTTTTCCTATCATTCCATGTACAGTTACCGTCCTCAAATCATGGTTAATGTTATTTTCCCATCTCATGCTTGGTCTTCCTACCTTTCCCTCTGATTTGCTTACATGAAGTGTTCATATCCCTTTTTAATTCCCTACTCATGCCACATGTCCTGCCTAACGCAATCTACGATAATTATTTTTTTCTTATTACTACCGTTTTCCCATAAAGATCACATGGCTCACTGCAAAAAATACTCTTCTCCATTCACCTATCTGTTCGTCTCTCTGATAATTTTTTCTAAGAACTTTCTTAAAATATTCGTGATTTTTCAGGTATCTTAAAGCAAGAAACCGTTCGCATATAATATAAATGAAAGAATAACTGTTTTAAAATATGTTTAGTTTTAATGTTTTTTGATAGGAGTTGAGACAAGAGTCCATGTAATCAATAATAACATGTGAATCCAGAGTTAAGGCTATGTTTAGTATAGTTCTGCACATCATTCGTGTTTGTAATTATTGTTAATATGTATTTGAATTCAGCCACTTCTTAAAACGTTCTCTCACTTGTCATTAACTATCAATTTCATAATATAATACATTTTTTACGTGTGGCCACGTACGTTGCTTTAATTGTTATTTACGTCTAACCCCAATTTCCTGGTGCTATTTAATGCCTCCGACTGGATTTGGAATTCGTATACGTGTAGGCCTACTGCATTCATTAGTTACTTACTTATTCACTGGCACTATCGAACCCGTAGGTTCATGGCCGCGCGGACATAAGCTCTCCATACATCCCTATCCTGAGCTGATGCTTTCCAATCATTCCATGTATAATCTACTTCCCTCAAATCATAGTTAATGTTATTCTCCCACCTCATTCTTGGTCAACCAACTGACCGTTTTCCCTTTGGCTTTCCTACAAGAAGCTTCCATGCGCGTCTTTCATTCCCCATATGCGCAACATGTCCTGCCGATTGCAGTCTACGAAAATTAACTGTTCTCATTATATCTGGCTTCCTACAAAAAAGACCACGTAGTTCATAATTATGTAGTCTTCTCCATTCACCTGTTTGTTCATCTCTCTTTGGTCCAAAATTTTCCCTAAGTACTTTGTTCTCAAATACTCGTAATCTCCATTCCTCCCTTAAAGTAAGAGTCCATGTTTCGCACCCATATAATATAACTGGTAGAATAACAGTTTTATATATTTTCAGTTTAACGTTTTTTTAAAGGAGTTGGGACATCTAAAGTCTCCGCAATGCATAATAGCACGCATTTCCAGAATTGAGCCTATGTTTAATTTCTTTGTGCATCTCATTCCTATTTGTGATTATTGTTCCTAGGTATTTGAATTCAGCCACTTCCTCAAAATTTCCCTCATTTGTCATTAGCTGTCCATTTCCATTATATAATGTATTTCTACGTGTGACCATATATTTAGTTTTATTGATATTTACTTCCAGTCATAATTTTCTTGGTGTTACTCAATAGTGTGTGTGTGTGTGTGTTGTCCTTTTAATATATCCTCGTAATCGGCCAATAGTACTGCATAATCACCATAAACTAACAGCTTATTAATACCATTGAGTTGTAGGCCTTCCTCATTCTCTAAAGATTTGATGGCATGCTGTAGTACAAAATTGAATAGTAGAGGAGATAGTGCATCTCCTTGCTTCAGTCCATTCTGGATTTCAAAAGTGTCCGAAAACTGTTTGCCTACACGCACCCTACTCTTTGTGCCATTTAGACACATTCGTATAAGTCTAACTAACTTTTTAGGAATTCCAAACTCCACCAGGATACTATATAACTTCTCCCTCTTAATTGAATCGTATGCTTTTTTTGAAGTCTATGTACAGTTGATGTACAGTACCATTATATTCCCATTTCTTTTCTAAAATCTGTTTTATACTAAAACTCTGACCTGTTGAAGACCAGTTTCTTTCTAAATCCACATTGATGATCTCCTACAATGTCTTCAATATAGGGAGTAAGTATGCTTACTAATATATTTGCTAGAATTTTGTACGAAGTTGAAAGTAATGAGATGCCTCTATAGTTGTTGCAATCAGTTTTATCTCCTTTCTTATAAATTGGTACGATAATCGATTCTTTCCATTCATCTGGAAGAGCTTCTGTTTCCCAAATCATACTAAGCAACCAGCGTATCTTGTCCATCAATTTTTTCCCCCTGATTTTATCAGTTCTGCTGGGATCTCATCTGAATCTGATGCTTTATACATCTTCAATTTTTTCAATCGCCATCTCAACCTCTAATGCACTTGGTTCTGCGACTAGCATTTCTACTGTCTGTAAATTATCGTCCTCAATGTCCTGTTCTGTATGTACATTTAATAGCTAATTAAAATAACTGTTCCATCTATTTAATATACTCCTGGAATCTGCAACCATATCCCCATCTTCATTCCGAATTATGATTGTTCTAGCCTGAAACCCTTTCTCCTCTATACTAATTCCCTGATATAAGTCTCTAATTTTTTGCGTTCATTTCAAGATCATTAATGTTCTCTCTCAAATATTCTCTCTTTTTACTCTTTAGTAACTCGGTGGTTTCCCGTCTAATACTACCCAATTGCTCTAAATTTACCTCATTTGTCTCGTGTAACCATTTCATTTTTGCTAGCGTTCTTTTCTTTACAATGTCGGCACATTCCTCATCAAACCTTACCTTTGGTAAATGAATTAAGGGCATAGTTTACCAAAAATTTAATTTTGTGTGGCTGTGTATGGAGCGGATGCCGTACCTTAGCGGTGTGATATAAGAAATAATGCCTTGGCGCAGAGCTGGGAGACATTTCACAGGTTCTAGACGCCATGGAGGAAGGGATTTTATCATGGAATTTCTGATAGTATGGGACCGGTGCCCACCTATAATTCTGAGGAATTTGGGTAGTTACAATAATTAGTGGATTTAGGTTGATGAAACCAACTGGATGGCAGTAAATGATACTTGTGACTGTCGGTTGGCCAATGACCTAGGAGTTACGTGCCATGTAGTTTAGTATAAGGAGAAGAGATCTGGCCGTTACGTCACGATAAGAAGATTGGAAACACTAAGGAATGTGGATATGGAGAAAATGTAACAAGTGAAAGTAACAAAATTCTACATTTTACTATGAATAGTGAATGAAAGAATTGTGGTAGAAATAATAAAGAAAGCAAAATGAATTGGTTATACTCCGACTAGCAAAACCGTGCCTTTTGCAGTAAAATACTTTAACGAATGGTGGGGAATTAATGGCCAGGGAAAAAGAAGATAGGCTATAACATGAAAGATAACATACCCGACAAATTGATCATATGCAGACTGAAAGAGGACAGAAAACTATGAACGAATAAATCACATTCTTTCAATATTGGAACTAACAAATTCGAAGATTTCTCCTTCATTTAATTATTATAATCTGTGAATTTGAGCGGACTATTTAACTCATGCCCCAAATGGGAGTCAATGGCCAATCACATTTCAATGATTTTCGATTTACAACCAATCACAGTCGTGTTTCGCCTAGAATTTACCAAGTAAAGTTTATCATAATAAAAAAGGCACCTCCTTTTTAACATTCTGAATAGGTAATAGGATTATCAGTTATCGGAATAACACCGAGCGGATACCAAAACCCAGATGTTTGGCCAAATGGAGTAGTAGTACGGCCTTTTCGTTTTTCGCAAGGGAGACGACCTACAGGAGTCGACCTCCCTATCACAGACCCACCCACCGAGAGTACGTAAATGTGCGACGTCTCCAGAAACCCCAGTAGACCAATTGGAAATGGAATGGAAAATGGCCCTATGGAATATAGAGGGACAGAGAAATATAATGAACATGATATCAGAAACAACTCTACGAGAATATGACATTGTTATATTAACAGAAACATTAGCAAGGAAATCTATTGAAATCCCGGGAAAATACGCAACGCACACCCCAGCAACTAAAGGACCAACAGGAAGACCTTCAGAAGGAGTGTCATGCTATTTTAGACCAAAAATGGGGCAGAAAATCTTTGAACATAAAGAGAAGAACTTAGTATTTGTGAAAACTAACTTAGCCACCATAATCAGTCTATATTTCAACCCGAAAAACAGACATCATAGAAGTAAAATAGACTCAATGATAAGTGCTCTAAAATATACTAACCCTGAAGAAAACAGTGATCCTAGCAGGGGATTTCAACTGCAGACTGGACACAATCAACCAAAGATCCAGAATCCTAGTCGATGCATTAGAAGAAGAAGGCTTCAGGTTAATAAACAAATCAGACCAGAAAACCTACTACGCCAAAAATGGCAGCAGTACAATAGACTTGGTATTCATAAAAGAAAATAAAGTCAAGGTGAAAAAAAAAGAGAAGTCCTTACCGACATCAGAACTTACAGCACTCAGAAAACACATTCCAGTCGTAACTTGGTTTGAAACAGAACTGACTCTAGAAAACAAGACACCTCAGAAAAAAACCAAAATATCAAGAAAAATGAATGTACAGAAGCTGAAAGAATCTGAACAAGAAATCAAATTCATAAAATCGAACATAAGACAAAATAAGATAACAGAAGCAATGGAAAATATCGAGCAGCTAATCAAAACAGCAACAACACAAATGACTCAGAGAAAAGCAAAACCTTGGTTCGACGCAGCATGCTACAAACAGAGAACCAAAACGCTCAAAGCACTACATCAAGCAAAAAAATTGACGAACAAGAACCAGGATCTAGAACATTATGCGGAGTGCAGAAGAAAGTGCAAGATGCTCCTTAGGCAAAAACAAAACGAATACATCGAGAAAATCGGCATAGAGACAGCAGAAAAAGCAGATAGAGATCTGTTTATTGCACTCAAAAGAAGAAAAACAATGCGTACTCAAAGTATACAAATGAAGTCATGGCAAACACATTTCCAGTCTATTTTAAACCACGAAAATAAAGAACAAGCCTATGACAAAATAAAACCACCCACAGATGAAATCCCACAACAAATCACAACGCGAGAAGTCCTCAGGGCGATAGACATGCTCAAGAATAACAAAGCGGCAAGACCTGATGGAATCTTCAATGAATTCCTCAAAGAATCAACAGCAGAACTAAAACCGACATGGGTAAAACTTTTAAATAAATGGTCTGGAACTAGGAGAAATCCCAAACACATGGAAACAGGCCACCATAAAGGTACTTTACAAAGGAAAAGGACCCACAAACGATCCTAACTCATACAGAGGGATCGCCCTAGAAAACAACCCCTTTAAGCTCTTGACCAACATACTAAACACACGACTTACAAATAAAATAGATATAAAAATACCAGACCAACAGTTCGAATTTAGAAAAAGCCGCTCTACTCTACAGGCAGTAGACAACCTACTTAAGACATACACGAAGCATTGAGTAGACCGAAACAGAAGTTCTATGCAGTATTCGTAGACCACTGCAAAGCTTTTGACAACGTGGACAGGAAACTACTGATCTCCAAGTTGAGAAGCGTGAATGAACTGGACGAACATACCCTAACATTTATCCATAACATACTAGCTCAAATTTTCATAAAGATAGACGACGCAGTTCAGAAATCAGAGGAAGTCATTCAAACCAGAGGAGTCCTTCAAGGGGACCCTTTAAGCCCTCTCCTCTTTAATGTGATGACAGCAGACATAACCCAGATATGCCGCCCATCTACAAAAATGTACATGTACGCAGACGATATGGTACTTGGAGCGACAGATAAGGAAGAACTGCAAGAAACAATACACAATCTCACATCGTGGGCCAACAAACATGGTTTCGATATAAACCTATCAAAAACGGTACAAATGGTATTCAGAAAGGGTGGTCGACTGGTAGATGGCGACCACATACAACTGCGGGCAACCCGTTGCAAATCACACACGCCTTTAAATATCTAAGAGTAATACTCCAAACAACAGTCAAATCCTTCAGAATGCATACGAAAGAGAGCGGCAGCTGCTATAATTGCCATATACGACATAGAAAACATCACACAACTGTCACTTGCAACAGCCATGAAACTTTTGAGGCCAAAATACTTCCCATCTTAACATATGGAATAGAAATCATGTGGACTGACCTCAGTTACGGAGACTTAAACACCTTAGAAAAAGTGAAAGCAAGATTCCTAAAAGCAGCAATGGGGATCTCGAAAGTTGCTCCATCTAGACTTGCATATGAATTAGCACGGGAAACTTTCCTCGTGGAAGATCTACGCACAAAATTCCTGTTACCAGCTACTAAACAGGAATCTGCACTGAAGAAAATAAGACAACACAAGACAAAAGAAATACCAGACGAATTTTACGCAACGGATGCAATGATCAATCGAGACTGGACTGGACCAAACAACAAGATACGCAGTGCAATAATAAGACTGGCAGTGCATGGATATCACCACAAACTCTGCAAAAATTCAAACTATCGTGATCCGTCAAGTGACTGCGAGTGCAAGTTGTGTGATAAACCGTGTGAAAGATACTATTTCAGTGTCTGTTTAAAGAAAACACATTCCTTGCTGGCATACAGCAGAGACATAAACTAATGCACTTTTGTGCGCGCTTTTCCTATTATTATTATTATTATTATTATTATTATTATTATTATTATTATTATTATTATTATTATATTATTATTATTATTATTATTATTATTATTTTGCAGTGACTGACTCTGCAAGAAATACGGCTACCGGATTGTACATATAGTGCATGAATGTCAATACATACCGCATGCAGGATAAAAACATGTGTAGCAATTGATTATACCACCAAAAAATAAACCCCTGTTTGCACTTTCTTAAATGTATTTTTCCCAGGTAATAATCCAGAAAAATATAATTGTCATATTTACATCATACGACATCAGAAATTAATTAATATACAGTTTGATGTGTTTCATTTTTTCTCCACTAGAGAGGATTATTACAATATTGCGTTCTTTTGGCAATTAATAATATGATCTGGTTGGTGACAAACAAAAGAAGCAAATGAAGCGTACCAATCGTTTCTCATTTGTTTTCAAACATCACCGTTTACATTAAATATATGAACATTTTAAAATAACTTCGTGAGTCGTGAATTTATCGATAATTTGGAAATCACTCGTAGCATTACTTATGATAAAGAAGAAAGAAGAAATATCAAGGGAAGAAAGTAAAGCAATAAATAAACGGAGATCTGTCACAATTATACCCCACTTGTGAGGTTGGAGCGCGTAGAAGGCAGAGTTACGATACCCCGATGATGTGATTGATAAATAATAAATAAAGCACCAGGATACTCCTTAAACCTAAACCTACTTAAAATATAGACGATGGCTAAACACAGAAATAATTAGCATTAAAGAAAAATCTCTGTGTCTGACTGCGAATCGAATTCGATACCTCATGAATTGTAGTCAGAAACTCTGACCACAAGACCATGAAGCTATTCATGATTAAATATAAGGAAGATATGTAAATAGAATGAAGTGAGAAAAATGAGAGAAAGAAATAGATGAAACCGGTTGAAATCCAACGTTTCGTTACATTCCATTGGTGTGTGAACATATATTGAGTAGGAAAGCAGACGTTTCAGTAGTAGAACAAGTGTTAATTTAATGAACGTGGGATGTGTGTGTAAGATTCAATGCTCATGAATATATGAGAGGCAAACCGTGTCACAATGCGTGAAATATTAATCAGTCGAGTAACAGGTTGCCCTTCACTCTTTCATATAACTGTCCAAACAATATGCAACCTAACGCATTTTTATGAGATTCCTTTTAGAGAGAGAGAGAGAAAGGTCCGTGACGCAGCAACTACGTAAACTAAGCGAATTCCTTAGCAAGTTGAATTTATGGTCCGGTTTTACCTTTCTTTTGTTACAGTAATACCTCAACGGAAAATCACCATGAATTTTACTAGTATCGTTTCTTTTGTTAATTAAATAGT
This sequence comes from Diploptera punctata, assembly GCA_030220185.1. Taxonomy (NCBI): domain Eukaryota; kingdom Metazoa; phylum Arthropoda; class Insecta; order Blattodea; family Blaberidae; genus Diploptera; species Diploptera punctata. The sequence goes on from JASPKZ010007254.1 coordinate 590,122, forward strand.
ATAAATCCAGTTTCCTTGCGAGAAAACAAACATGACGGTCGCTGAAAAAAAAATTACATTTTGGTTTTCAGGTATATTCCGATTTCGCTTTTGTTCGGAGAATGCCTTTGGTGTTTTATTAGAATGGCATATACCTAATTTCGTCGCGAGAGATGAAAATTGCGGCGCCTCTATAGCGATTTTTATATGTTCCCTTTAGAATAACCTCCGCTCCTAATAGTTCGATTTTGCTGGTAACGAACTCGACTTTAAATTATTTTCTGTATGCCAAGTTTGAAACTGGAGGAAAAAAATCGGCCCCTAGAGCATTAAAACTACTCGTACATAAACGCAAACCCACACGCACACATAATCTTTACAGTGCCTAATAAGTAGGATCGATTAAGATTTGTATTTTTATACACATTTTTATCTACTATTATAACAATCAGTGACGTAGTTACTAGGCAACAAAACCTATATACTTTATATTCTAGTAAAACAAAACACACTATCAAATGAAGAGTCCAGGGGAAAAACCTCATAAGTCACAATTCTTTTTTTTTTTTCAGGAAACAAAATTTAAAGCTTGAAGACCAATGATATTAAATTTTCTCGAGTTATTTTTTAAATTTTTGTTTAGGATTTTAATGTATACACCAGAGATATATTAGTACTGAAATGATACATCTGATTAAGGCGTGTAACAATATGCTGCATTTTCTGTCGCGAATGCAATTTGTACAGAGGAAAAATATGACAAGTCCATAACATATTTCAAGTTGCTACTAGGTTTCAAACACTTGTCACTTATTTAAATTCTCATTACAGTTGGTTCAGGTTTATATGGATCGCACTGTAGATGTGATATGACATTATAACACTATCGAACCCTTAGGTTCATGGCCGAGCGGACATAAGCCCTCCAAAAATACCTGTCCTGAGCTTATGTTTCCCAATCATCCCCTGTAAAATTTACCAACCTCAAATCATGGTTAATGTTATTCTCTCACCTCATTCTCTGCCTACATACTGTGCACTTTCCCTCTGGCTTTCGTACAAGGAGTTTCCAAAGTCCACTTTCATTCCCCAGTCGTGTCACATATCCTGCCCATAGCAATCTACAAGATTTAACAGTTTTTATATCTGGTTTCCCCATTTTTTTTTGTCTAATGTCACCAGGCTGTTTTTAGGGCACGTCTGGCTTTCTTTCCTGGCACTGGCGGAATTGTAATCCATTTCTGATGTTGGGGCACCTGCAAGACGAAATTACGTTATCCCGATGATATATGATGGGTTTTAAATTATAATGAAGCGCCAAGAGAGCTCTTAACCTAAACTTAATCTAAATTTCAGACCATGGGCAACCACAGGAGAAATTCCCTCTAAAGAAAAATTAGATTCCCGGGACTTGTTAGAATATTCCCCTGTTTCGCATGGACTTTTAAGATTTTTCCCCTGTATACGTTTTAAAGATATTGAAATATCTGTGGACTTGTCAGATTGTTGCCCAGTTATGTGAAACCATCTAAAACTACACTGGCTGAACTATTAAATTATTAAAAAATCAAAAAAACTGTAATTTTGGATTTATCAGGTTTTTCCCCTGGACTCTTCAAATCATAAAATACAGGTTCAATAAAACGTAAAATACACTTTAATGGTGATACATATTTATTGTAATATTACAATCATAACAATATGTAATACTTATTGGAAACACTGCATTTAAAATTGTTCCTGATGAACCGTGAAAATCATCTTCTCTGCTCATTTTTACTTTAAATTGATATATGAAACTAGCATCCAAAATTATGTTGCAATTATTGCAGAATATAATAACAACAATGTTTGTTTGAATTATCTTTTTTTTTTCTTTCCAAATCTCACATTACTCTTTCTCTAAACATATCGTTTCCACAATAAATGCATTTAATTAAATATACAACATATACTAAAATACTCTGAACATAGATGAAACATTGCAGACAACACGATACAACATTATGTTTAGTTCTCGCTCCTCTTAGAACATGGCCGAAGGGACTAGAGCATGTCGTTACTAAACCTCTTCTTTTATAACATGTCGTCTAAATAACTATTTCATATTATAACTTCTCTATCTATCTATCTTCGGGTTTTTACAGCTGCTGCCGTCTTCCCGTGCCAAACCTCCAAAGCCTACGGTCTTGGGCATCTTCGATGCTTAGCCCTCTAGCTTGCATTACTGTCTTCATGTTTTCCTTCCATGTTAACCTTGGTCTTCCTCTTTTCTTCTTTCTGTTAGGATGCCATTCATATAGTTGCTTCGGCCATTATAACTTCAATAACTTAAATTTCTTCAAAATTCGCTTAAAAAATAATATTGCTATTTAGATGATCAAGAGAGCCTAACTGGATTGTATGGTGAAAATGCCGATGTTGCTTCTTAGGAGTTGGAAGATCGTTCTATTTGAAACTAAACCCTGGAAATGTGTCTGGGATTTTGTCTCAAGTTTAACCATTTCTTGTACTGTAAAGGCTACAAAGAGACTGTGGGAAGAGGTTGGATAAATGATGATGAGAGAGTGATGGGAAGTACAAGCGCCAGCAGGAGGCGAGTGCTAGCTAATTATCTTGACGGGGTAGCTCCGGTCCCGAAAATCCATATGTGGGAAAGTAGAATACTTCACTGTGTAAAGTGGCGGCTCATCACGCGATGCTGGAGCCACCGAGCGGCGCAGCCTTCACATTGGGCTGTGTGCCAACCAGTGCAGACAAATCCATACCCAATAGAATTACTAAATCACTGGGACCAATAATAATAATTATAAAAAATAATAATAAATAATAGTATTTTATTGTTGTTATTTTATTTTTGATACTTTATTAATATTACTTCTATTATAATTATTATAATTTGACAAAAATGGCATGGTATTTAAAAGCAAGAACAAAATATAAATCACATTCGACAAAAATTGAACAACAAAACAGAAAATACATGAATCCCGGGTAGAAAATATCAAAACAACATAATTAAGATGGTTTAGATATATGAAAAGGATAATATAAGATAGATTAGTGAAGAAAATGTATTAATGGAATCCGACAAGAAGACGCAAGATGAAAACTAGTATGGACACAAGCAGTAGAGACTTGGAGGAAGGATTGTGGAAAACTAAATGGAATGGAGATTAGCTGTAGAATATTGAAACAGGCACAGGAAATTGTCATACACATAGTAAAATATGAGATTGTTATTATTATTATTAATATTAATATTATTAATATTATTATTATTATTATATTATACAGAGTGTTTCAAAAGTGATGGTCCACAATGTAGGGAAGAAAAAATGAAGAGAAGCGAGGCAGTTGCCAGTAAGCATGGGTTCAGAAATGTCCGGTTATGAGATAATGTAATTTACTTGCTGATGGGGATCGCTGAATACACAGTAGTGATAGTTTTATTTAATGTACCAATCACGAAACTAGGACAGAATTCAAATGCAAATTAACTGCTCATTTGATGGGATCCGCCTGATAGTTAGAATGGCATATCATTGTAAACGTTTCGGATATATTTCTAGTTTGTTTACGCATAATTGGTAACTGCCCTTGTCCCGCGATTAATAAATCAAATAAAATGTTTTTGTTATAATCAGTACTCACTATTGAGCGGGCAATAAATTACATTATCTCATAACAGGTTAATTTCCAAGCACACGTTTACTCAAACTTGTTTTACATCTCTTCCCTTTAATTTCATTTTCCCTATATTTTGCACCACCACTTTTGAAACATATTATATTGTTATACACACGTATCCTTAAATTGGATAAAAAAGGCCTCTAAGCAAAATATACCGATCTTAACATCCTAGTAATACCTTAGTTGTCTGCTAGATGTCCCATTGAGTTGGTATGTTGACCCATGCCACCCATGACATCTATGGACAAATAAGGTTAACTAAATTAACTTGGACTAGTAACTCCTATCAAAAGAGAGACTATGGCCCAACATCGGGCTTCGTTATTACAGATAGATAGACATAAAACAATACCCATCCATCCATAGTAATTCTGCCCCAGGGCAGATCTTTCACTGCAATCATAGCATTTTTATGCTATGCTTGCAGCTTTACTAGGGAATTGTATAGGTGTAGTAGCTTCCCGTTGCTTCCCACACCGGTGAAGGATGATGATGATGATAATGATAAGGATGATGTTGATAATGAAGGCCATATGATTTCGTGGACCGTTTGGGCCTTAAAGTTTTCTTACAGGTGAGGAAAAACCCCGATAAAAACCTCACCCAGAAAAACTGCCCCGACCCGGGATCGAACCCGGGCCCGCTGCATGACAAGGCAGCACGCTACCTCGAGACCACAGCGGTGGACACATACAATATATATATATATATATAGGCCTATATCATCCGGTATCATGGAAGCTGCCGCCGTCCACCGGAAACAAACGCCATCCCTGTCCGTCCATTCTATGATCTTCCTCCATTCCTCTGATATTCATAGCCGCTTGTACCCCTTCTATCCAAATTTCTTCGGTCTTCCTCTCTTCCTCCTTTCCATTGGGATCCATTCCATAACAATTTATGCAATATTTGCTCTGGCATTCTTTTGACATGGCCATATCACTGTAATATTTTCTTTTCTATAATTGTATATGATGTCCAGCTCCTCTTGTACATCCAAAATTTCCCTTATTTCTTTATTTCGTATTCTATCCATTCTAGATTTTCCAGCTGACCTTCTTATAACATCCATTTCTGTACCTAAAATTGTTTTCATTTCCCTGGTAGGAATTTGCCAAACTTCAGCACCATATGTTAAAATGCTTTGAATTACGGTTTCATATATTTGTAATTTTCTTTCTATTTTTTTTGTAATATTCTTGTTCCACCAAACAAAGTTTAAAACATGTATTGCTTGTTTTGTTTGTGCGATTCTATTTTTAATTCCCACTGTGTTATCGCTTGAATGGTCCAATTTTGTTCCTAAATAAGTGCATTCAATACTAGGTTTTAGTTCTTCTCCATTGTTAAAATGTATATTTTCCATTTCTTCTCCTATACACAGATATTTAGTTTTCTCTGTATTTATACAAATTCCCCATTTTTCATACTCTTGTTTTAGTTTTTTTTTTGCCATATATTCTATATCATCGTGGTTTTGTGCTATTAATACCTGTTCGTATATAAAAAATTTAATTATAACATCTATAAAGCATCACTACTATAAAGTAAAAATATTCTCTTTAATTTGCTTACTTGTAATAGTCAGCTACTAGGTGGCAGTGAAGACCGAGTTCTCGCAACATCAAGTAATAATGGAGAATATATGTATATATACATATATATATATGGTATGATAAGAAAAATAAATATATATATATATATATATATATATATATATATATATAGGAAAATAAGTGTTTGGATTGGATTCGCCTGGTGGTGTAATGGATAACACGCTGTGGTACCGACCCATAATTCCGGGTTCGAATACGTCCAGGCATTTATTTTTCTTATCATTCATATTAAGCTTGCATTGCTCAACGTCAAAAATTTAATTATAACATCGATAAAGTATCACTGCTATAAAGTAAAAATATTCATAAGTAATGCCACGAGTGATTTCCAAATTTATCTAGAGAATTTGGAAATCAAGAGTGGCATTTGCTAGGACTATTTAACGAATAAAATTAAGCTGTTTACTCTCAAATTATTAATTAAATATAGTTATTTTAAAATATTTATATATTTAATGTAAACGGCGACTTCTTAAAACAAATGAGAAACGATTGGTACGCTTCATTTGCTTCTTTTGTTCATCACTGCAACCAGATCATATTATTTATTGCCAAAGGAACGCAATATTGTAAGAATGCACTCTAGTGGAGAAAAAATCAAACACATCAAACTGTATATTTACTCTATAATATTTGGGGCATGAGTTAAATAGTCTAGAGAATTTGGAAATCAAGAGTGGCATTTGTTAGGACTATTTAACGAATAAAATTAAGCTGTTTACTCACAAATCATTATTTAAATAGAGTTATTTTTAAAATATGTGTATAATTAATGTAAACGGCGATGTTTGAAAACAAATGAGAAACGATTGGTATGCTTCATTTGCTTCTTTTGTTCATCACTGCAACCAGATCATATTATTTATTGCCAAAGGAACGCAATATTGTAAGAATGCACTCTTGTGGAGAAAAAATGAAATACATCAAACTGTATATTAATTCATTTCTGATCAGTTTCTGATGCCCTACGATGTAACTATGACAATTATATTTTTCTGGGAAAAAGTACATTTAAAAACGTGCAAACAGTGATTTCTTTTTCTGGTGGTATAATCAATTGGTACAAATGTTTTTATATTAACTGCCGCATGCTCTATGTGTTGACGTTCATGCACTATATATACAATCTGGTAGCCGTATTTCTTAGAGGGTCAGTCACTGCAAAATAATGCTATGACCTATTTAGAATGTTAAAAAGGAGGTGCTTTCTTTATTACGATAAACTTTAGTTGGTAAATTCTAGGCGAAACACGACTGTGATTGGTAGTAAATCAAAAATCATTGTAACGTGAATGGTCATTGGCTCCCATTTGGGGCATGAGTTAAATAGTCAATGGTAATAAAGCTTTCTGTGTTCTGAAATTCGATAGAAATAATTTTGCTACGGAAAGTAACGTTTATTTTGGACTGTGTATGATAAAAAGGTTATCTCCAGGAAGCCATAGAGAAGTGGCATCACCTATAATTTGTCATAACTGGTAGTTTATCACCACATAAAAGTCTCCGATGAACGTTTTGAGAATGTAAGGAAGCGTCGCCCTCGAAATCCTTGGCACGCTTCTCGTGAGCTGGGAAAGCCGCACCAGATAGTGTGTTGAGAGAAGAACGGTTCCTTGGCACGCTTCTCGTGAGCTGGGAAAGCCGCACCAGATAGTGTGTTGAGAGAAGAACGGTTCCTTGGCACGCTTCTCGTGAGCTGGGAAAGCCGCACCAGATAGTGTGTTGAGAGAAGAACGGTTGCGTATGAAACCGCACAAATTAATACCTGCGTCAGAAGATTAAGAATCTGGAGAGATATAAAATATTCCGCAGTGCATGTCGTTTTCAAGAGTTAGAAGAGAATATTGGTTTTGTAGAGTACATAATTTTGAGCAATGTGGCAACATTTCATGTTGGTGGAAAAATTTGGGGAAACGAGAATCCACGCCTAATCATTCAGTATGAATGAAATTCACCAAAAATGAATGTTCTGCGCCATGTCACATCGCAAGCTGTACGGTATGGTCTATTTTTTAATGTTTGACACTATCGATGGCATATCTTATCTTGACATCCTCGAACTTTGGTTAATGGCACAACTAAATGAGGATTCAAATGATTTATCTGTTCCAGCAAGCTGGAGCACCACTTCACTATAATTTGCAGGTTCGCAACTATCTTAATCGAGTGAATCCAGAATATTGGATAAGGCGAAAAGGACCTCTGGACGGTACTCTTATGAGATGGCGTCCCCATCTCCAGAATTAGCCCCATGTTTTTTTTTTGGTCACATAAATGACAATGTTTAAATATTTTCTCTACCGCTGGACCTACATGAACAACACGTGAGGATTGAAGAAGTACTTGCTACAGTGACACGAGACAATTTGTTAGATTGTGCAAGACTTGAACTACCGCATCAATATTGGTCGCATTATACACAACACTCAGGAGTGTAATGTAATTCTTCACAAAAGGAATCTTAATGTCTAGTGGATCGTATGAGCCATCAATCGTCAACTTAGATTTGAAAGTGTATAAGTAACAAATTTATCAAAATATGAGTTTCGTTAGAGACTCAGAGTGTATATATGATATGAAAAGAAAAATGAATGCTTGAGTCGGGATTTGAACCCGAGTCTCTAAACTAAGTACGTTTAGCGCTCTGACGGCCTGAGCTACCCAAGTATTCCAACACAAAAATACATTTTTCCTATATATGTAGTGCTCTCAATTCACACAAGAGGTAGCGGAAAATCGTTCCGACTGTCATCTTGTGGCCAACATAACAGTTAAGTAATTGTTTTAAAAGAATATTTACTTTATAGCAGTAACGCTTGCATACTTAGATGTTATAGTTATATTGTTGATATTTGGCAAGGAAGGCAAATATGATACGAAAAGAAAAATAAATGCTTGTGTCGGGATTTGAACCCGAGTCTCTAAACTCTATCGGTCGTACTAATAAAAATCTCTTATATTGGCTTTCAGCAGTTGTTTAGTTATACAATATATAAGCCTTATGTAGATCATATATAATTTCCTTACTAATAAACGTTGTGCAGGAGCTATATAACAATACAACAGTTACACACAATACGTCACATATTCGTCATCATAATGACGTCAGAACATATTACGCGCAGTTTGTAACAGAAAGAAAACGACATCAACTAGTGATTAATTGTGTAAGAAATGAGTATGGATAAGAATAGAGAGAGATTCCCTAATTGGGGAGGTACGGAAAAAATAAGTGTGTTTTAGTTTATATATATTTTCCTTCAAGCTACGTCAAATATATCGTTGAATTAGTTTCATAGATAATGTGCTGCCATCTAACGTCAAGAATTTCGATCAATTCTAGGAAGCTAATAAGTGTTTCCCATTACTTATGAATTATATGCAGTATTTTAAGAAGCGTCAGAAAACGTTCAAAATAATAGGAAATGTTACCGACAACAGAATAACGCTTTAAGCGAGAAAAAAATTGTGGTCCGATCGGGAATCGAACCTACGACCTAACGAACTGTAGTCGGTAGCTCTAACCACAAGACTATCAAGCTAACATACAATGTGCTGCAATAATAGTACCTCTATAATTAAATACATTTTTATATCGGTATGTGTATATTACGTATTAATGATGCAAGAACGTTTTGATAAAATAATATTATCAAGCATTTAAACTACATTCAGGTTAATCTTGTCTACAGCAACTATTGTAGAACATATTATTTTGTGAATCAACGTTCAACTTTAAAATATTATTAGGCCTAATCGAGAACGAGTGTAACAAAAGGCATTTTATGATGTCTTTATTTTCCTACCCAGAGCTTTATAAATATTATTTATGTCCTGTGCATCCATCAAACAGTCGTTAAAGTTTTGCATTTTTGCGTTCAATTTAAGGAAATATTCATCAATATCGTAAGAAAACAATCAGTTGATATGAAAGTCTGACATTTTTTCTAGTTATACAATCCTTAAACAAGGCTGGAGGCATGTATAACGATTCCCATGTAAAGTTGTACATCTCTTATACACTGAGCAGCTAATACAGTGTTTATTAGTAAGAATTTTCAACTTTAATGTGTATAAACCTTGTATAAAAGTTATATACCGTTTATTAGTAAGAGGGTATACGTTTAGCGCTCTAACGACCTGAGCTACCAAAGTATTCCAACACAAACATACATTTTTCTTATATAGCCTATGTAATATTCTCAATTCACACAAGAGGTAGCGGAAAATCTTTCCGACTGACATCTTGTGGCCAACATAACAGTTAAGCAAATTTTTATATATATTCTAGTATTCTATAGATGAAATTTATTAAACATCTTGCCTGCGTGTTAACACGATCTCTTACTTTGTGGGAAGAAAAGAAGCTACATGTGTCCCAAAATAAAATATTAAAACAAATATTTAGTCCCATAAGTTTGAAAGTTTCAAAAATGTACTCCATAATGTATTTACAGTTTTCTGACCATTTTTCAACTTTATGAAGTGTAGGAGATGTAGCAGATCATGTACAGATGTGCAGATCTTGTATGAGAAATGCTTTCAACTGTTTTTATTTGGACGTCTTAAGGCAGATAACCATTAGAAAGAT